>CAWUFW010006741.1:600000-1105426 GCA_963921515.1 Calotriton arnoldi
TTCTGGATGTACCTGTTGGGCTAGTTGGCCCCAGGAACCCTCAGGATTGAAGGGGATTTAATTCCCCATCGTAAAACGCGCCACGGGGCCTGTTTGCACACATGTCACCTGAAGCCCCGCCCCTCCCTTCACCACTGTGCAAACACGCCCCGTGGCGCGTTTTAAGTTGGGGGATTAAGTCCCCTTGAATCCTGAGGGTCCCCGGAGTCCAACTAGCCCACCATATACCTCCAAAAGCGCCACAGAGCTGCGTTGCAGAGAGGTGTAAAAGGGGTGTGGCCTCTGTACACCTCTCTGCAAGGCAGCTCCCTGGCGCATACTGGAGGTTCCTGGTGGGCTAGTTGGCCCCCAGGGACCCCCAGTATTCAAGGGGATCGTTCCCCCTCTGCAAACGCGCCAGGGGCGCGTTTGCAGAGTGGTGAAGGAAGGGGCGGGGCCTGCGGGCCCGATCGTTTTTTTTGTTTGTTTGTTTTTTTGTCGCCTGAAGGGGGCTGTGTGGCCCCCCTTCCTTTTTCCTGTTTTTGGGCCCTGGGGACCCCATCCCCCAGGGCCTTACCCCTTTTTGTAATTAAAATGTAAAAAAAAACGGGAAGGGGGCCGCGTGGCCCCCTTCCCTGGGCCTGTATTGGCCCCGGGGACCCCATCCCCCGGGGCATGGCCTCTATTTTTAATTTTATTCTTTGGAGGGGGCTGTGTGGCCCCCTCCTCTGGCCATTTAAGGCCCCAGGGACCCCATCCCCCGGGGCCGGCCATACCCTTTTTTTATTTTTTTAAACTTTGGGGAGGGGGCTGCGTGGCCCCCTCCCGAGCCACTACTTGCCCCGGGACCCCATCCCCGGGGCTGGCCCTCTCCGTTGGGGACTGTGGGGGGTCCCCAATCCCCCACAGTCCCGCCGGCTCCCGCGTCCCTTGGGAGCCGGCATTGCTTTACATATGGGGAGCTGCTAAGATGCTGCTCCCCATGTGGAAAGCAATCGGCTTTGGATATTGGAAGAGAGAGCAGGTTTCCCTGCTCTCTCTTCCAATATCCAAAGCAAGTTTGCAATGACAGGACGGGAGCCGCAAGGCTCCCGTCCTGCCATAGCAAACTACAGTGTCCCGGGGGTAGGCACCACGGGACACTGCAGGAGCCGGCCCTGGGGGTGGCAGTCCCCAGGGCCATCAAGGGCTCCAGGAGGGGGCCGCGCGGCCCCCCTCCCTTAAATTGCACAGCCCCGGGGAGGTGGTGGTCCCCGGGGCTCTGGGGGTCCGTAATGGACCCCCACATTTATTTTATAAGTGCCCCGGGGAGGTGGTGGTCCCCGGGGCGTGTGGGGGCTGGAGCCCCCACACACCTTATTTAAATTAAAAAAGAAGCCCCGGGGGGTGGCGGTCCCCGGGGCTGCGGGAGGGTAGAAGAGCCCTCCCGCACCATTTTTCAATAAAGCCCCGGGGGTGGCAGTCCCCGGGGCTTGGGGGCCCTTGAGGCCCCCACACATAAAATTAACCCCCCACCATGCCCCCGGGACTTGGGCCACCCGGGGGCAAATACAGTCGAGCGCGGGAGACCGCGCTTCGATTTTTTTCGGCAGGATTCGCGCACCCTGAGCGCATCCTGCCGATTTTTTAAAAAAATTTTTTTTATTTTTGCCCAGGGGGTCCTTGTGGGACCCCTGAGCAAACCTAGGGGGTCAGGGTGTTTCTACCCTGCCCCCTTTGTGCGCTTTGCGCACTTGTTTCTGTCCCTCGGTTCTACCGAGGGACAAAATGGCTGCCAACACTTCCTGATTTGGAGTGTTGACAGCCAATTAGCATGCAGCTCGTGATCGTGAGGGTGCGCGAATCCGATGCGGCCATAGATATCACTATCTTTTTACTTTTGATTTTCTCAGCAACTACTGAACGGATTTACACCATTTAACAAAAAGGGTTCTTTCTGAACCAAGAACTACCTCTTTGCCAAATTTGGTGTAATTCCGTTCAGCAGTTCGGGCTGTAGCCGTGTCTAAAGTTTCCTATGGAAAATTGCATGGGGAAAACGCGTTTTGGGACCCCTTTTTCTCGGCCCCCGCTGACGAATCCCCCTAGACTTTCAGGGTAGGAGCGGACCGGAGCGGGCCATAAAGTTTGAAAATTTTGCGAAGATACGTCAACCGGCAAGAGAGTTATTTCAAATAGAATGTCGCGGATTTCCTATGGATAATAGGTTGTAACTATAACTATCTACTGGCGACCGCCAGTAGATAATATATATATATATATTATCTACTGGCGGTCGCCAGTAGATAGTTATAGTTAGGACCTTTTATCCATAGGAAATCCGCGACATTCTATTTGAAATAACGTTGGCGTCGGTTGACGAATCTTCGCGAAAGTTTCCAACTTGTTGGGGCGCTCCGCTCCGCTCCTACCCTGAAATTCTCGGGTTGATTCGTCAAGCAGGGGCCGAGAAAAAAGGGGGGTCCCAAAACGCGTTTTCCCCATTCATTTTTCCATAGGAACCTTTAGTCGCAGCTACAGCCCGAACTGCTGAACGGAATTACACCAAATTTGGCAAAAAGGTAGCCCTTGGTTCAGTGTCGTGCCTTTTGCTTAAATGGTGTAAATCCGGTCAGTAGTTCCTGAGAAATTTGAAAAAGAAAACACATATATATCTGGGCGGAGCCTAACCACACATGTCATCGTGAGATCTGATTGGCTGTCAGCACTTCATCCTAGAATTGCTGGCAGCCATCTTGGGAGCAATATAAATGATAGTACCCCATTGAAATGCATTGTAGTGAATCGAAGATTTTGAGGGTTACCAAAAGGAGAACTATAAAGGGTGATAACAGACTTTAGTTACATTAGAATTCATTTGTTGATGGTACCATACTAATTTTAGGAATTGTGGTGTGTTCTAAGGTGATTTAACCTGTGAAAAATCCTTCTGCTGGGATATCATGAATCATGTTTGAGAGAACTATTTTCTCATACTTTTCCCATTGAGGTTTGGAAGGTGATCTAGAAGCTAAAATGAGAGCATATTTTCTGTAAATTCACATTATCTTTCTCAGTCATGTGAGAATGAAGTCTGACATTCTCAGTAAAACATGTACATCCAACAAGGGCAGAGACTGTCAGTTGATTCCTTTGTGTTCTACTGCAGCTTCCCAGAGTGTTCTAAAGAACAACTAGAGTGCTAACAGCCTTACTTATGACAAAAGTATGGCACACCTGAAGCCATCTTGATTGGAATAAACTGGTAACAATTAAAACATTTAATTTAAAAAGGGACACAATGATGGGGTTCATTTTGTCATAGAAATTATGGTTAGTGCTGTAGAAAGACAAATTAGGACATGTTTCAAGTGTGATCTCAAATATCTTCCTGTTATATTTCAACAGGAGCAGCCTGTCAGTTGATGCCTTTGTGTTCTACTGCAGCTTCCCAGAGTGTTCTAAAGAACAACTAGAGCGCTAACAGCCTTACTTATGACAAAAGTATGGCACACCTGAAGCCATCTTGATTGGAATAAACTGGTAACACTTAAAACATTTAATTTAAAAAGGAACAAAATGATGGGGTTCATTTTGTCATAGAAATTATGGTTAGTGCTGTAGAAACAAAAATTAGGACATGTTTCAAGTGTTATTTCAAATATCTTCCTGTTATATTTCAACAGGAGCAGCCTGCCAGTTGATGCCTTTGTTTTCTACTGCAGCTTCCCAGAGTGTTCTAAAGAACAACTAGAGCGCTAACAGCCTTACTTATGACAAAAGTATGGCACACCTGAAGCCATCTTGATTGGAATAAACCGGTAACACTTAAAACATTTAATTTAAAAAGGAACAAAATGAGGGGGTTCTTTTTGAAATAGAAATTATGGTTAGTGCTGCAGAAAGAAAAATGAGGGCATGTTTTAAGTGAGATCTCAAATCCTCTTCTATTTCATTAGAAAATTCTGACATGTAGACTGAAACAATCACTTTCAATACCAGCAGCAGACTTCCAGTTAACTCCCTGGTAAGCAGCAGCTTTAATACAGTGATCTAATGAGCAACTAGAGTGCTAACATTCTGAATTTATGGCAAATATGAGACATCTGAATGCCTTCTTGATGGAATCAAAGTAAAAAACTGAAAGCATTTCCTACTGAGGAAACTGCAGTAAATGAGGAAATTAGGAAACTTCATAACAAAGAAGTCTTCCAAGATGGCTACCAGTGAAAAAAGAGCCCAAATGTAGCACAGATATTACCCAGATGTAGCCCACATATAGCCCAATGACAAAAGTGTGCAAAACACTTTTTATTTTTAGTTTTTTTGCAGTTTTATGTAGTGCAGACTGGTCAGGTATTGGAGCATTGCATCTTAAAACATGACCCCCCTACACTACAAATACACCACTGCACTACCCTAAAACACTACCCCCAGCACAACCCCCTACAGTACACAAGCACCACTGCACTATCCTAAACCCTAAAACACTACCCCCAGCATGACCCCCTACACTACACAAACACCACTGCACTACCCTAAACCCTAAAACACTAGCCCCAGCACAACCCCCTACACTACCCAAACACCACTGCACTGCCCTAAAACATGACCCCCTACACTACACAAACACCACTGCACTACCCTAAACCCTAAAACACTACCCCCAGCACGACCCCCTACACTACACAAGCACCACTGCACTACCCTAAACCCTAAAACACTACCCCCTACACTACACAAACACCACTGCACTACCCTAAACCCTAAAACACTACCCCCAGCACGACCCCCTATACTACCCAAACACCACTGCACTAACCTAAATCCTAAAACACTACCCCCAGCACGACCCCTACACTACCCAAACACCACTGCACTACCCTAAAACATGACACCATACACTACACAAACACCACTGCACTACCCTAAACCCTAAAACACTACCCCCAGCACGACCCCCTACACTACACAAGCACCATTGCACTACCCTAAACCCTAAAACACTACCCCCAGCACGACCCCCTACACTGCCCGAACACCACTGCACTGCCCTAAACCCTGAAACACCAGCCCCTGCACGACCCCCTACACTGCCCGAACACCACTGCACTGCCCTAATCCCTGAAACACCACCCCTAGCACGACCCCCTACAATGCCCGAACACCACTGCACTGCCCTAAACCCTGAAACACCACCCCCTTCACGACCCCCTACACTGCCCTAACACCACTGCACTGACCTAAACCCTGAAACACCAACCCCAGCACGACCCCCTACACTGCCCGAACACCACTGCACTGCCCTAAACCCTGAAACATCACCCCCAGCAATACCCCCTACACTGCCCGAACGTCACTGCCCTAAACCCTGAAACACCACCCCCAGCACGACCCCCTACACTGCCCGAACACCACTGCACTGCCCTAAACCCTGAAACACCACCCCCAGCACGACCCCCTACACTGCCCGAACACCACTGCTCTGCCCAAAACCCTGAAACACCAGCCCCAGCACGACCCCCTACACTGCCCGAACACCACTGCACTGCCCTAAACCTTGAAACACCAGCCCCAGCACGACCCCCTACACTGCCCGAACACCACTGCACTGCCCTAAACCCTGAAACACCACCCCTCAGCACGACACCCTACACTGCCCGAACACCACTGCACTGCCCTAAACCCTGAAACGCCACCCCCTGCACGACCCACTACACTGCCGGAACACCACTGCACTGCCCTAAACCGTGAAACACCACCCCCAGTACGACCCCCTACACTGCCCAAACACCACTGCACTGCCCTAAACCCTGAAACATCACCCCCAGCAAGACCCCCTACACTGCCTGAACACCACTGCCCTAAACCCTGAAACACTACCCCCGCACGACCCCCTACACTACCCAAACACCACTGCACTACCCTAAACCCTAAAACACTCCCCCCAGCACGACTCCCTACACTACCCAAACACCACTGCACTACCCTAAACCCTAAATCTACCCCCAGCATGACCCCCTACACTACACAAACACCACTGCACTACCCTAAACCCTAAAACACTACCCCCAGCACGACCCTCTTCACTACCTAAACACAACTGCACAATTTGTTACAGGCATTGCAACGCAGGCCTGTGGTGCTTACTGGAAGTACCTGGTGGGCTTGTTGGGCCCCAGGGACCCTCAGGATTCAAGGTGACCTAATCCCCCAACTTAAAACGCTCCACGGGCGCGTTTGCACAGTGGTGAAGGGAGGGGGCGGGGCCTCAGGTGACATGTGCGCAAACACACCCTGTGGTGCGTTTTAAGTTGGGGAATTAATTCCCTTTGAATCCTGAGGGACCCTGGGGGCCAACTAGCCCACCAGGTACCTTCAGTAAGCACAACAGAGTTGCGTTGCAGAGAGGTGAAAAAAGGTGTGTGGCCTCGGAACGCCTCTCTTCAACTCAGCTCTGTGATCCTAACTGTAGGTACCTGGGGGGCTAGTTGGGCCCCAGGGACCCTCAGGATTCAAGGGGACTTAATCCCGCAACTTAAAACGCGCCACGGGGCGCGTTTGCACACGTCACCTCAGGCCCCCCCTCCCTTCACCACTGTGCAAACGCGCCCTGTAGCGCAATTTAAGAGGTAGTTTTAATCCCCCTGCCCTATTATGTACTAGGGACTTGCAGAGGAGGTCATGCTAATCACAGGGGTACCCCAACGCATAGTGTTCCCTAGTGTATGTAGGTTTTTTCACTGTATTCTAAGTGTCTTTTAGCATAGCACTGGCTCTGGTTAGTCAGAGTCAGTTACCACCAGTACCCGTCTGAAAAAGTTGTGGGCACAGGATGATTTTGCAACAAGGCCTCTTTCTGCTCCTCTGTTGGTTCTTTCTGCACATCTTTTGCTTCTTTCTGTGCGTTTTTCTTCTTTCTTCACATGTCCTACCTCTGTAGGCATAGTTAGAAACTAGCATTTAAAAAACCTTTGAAATTCACTTAAAAAATCATAGGTTTCAGGCACGTTATAGTTAGAAATTAGCATTTAAAAAACCTTTGAAATTCACTTGAGATGTCATCAGTGATGTCATCAGTGATGTCACTGACCATGTCATGAGTGATGTAATATGTGACGTCATCAGCAGTGCATTGCGGGGGCGCGAGTTATACTTAGCTAAACTAACTATAACAGGGGAATTTCTATGGTTTTGTACGAGTGAAATGTCCAACTAACTATAACTGTCCCTAAAAGCTATGGTTTTTTCAGTGAATTTCAAAGGTTTTTAAATGCTAATTTCTAACTATAACGTGTCTGAAACCTATGGTTTTTTCAGTGAATATATATATATATATGTATATTACCTACTAGCAGTTGCCAGTAGGTAGTTATAGTTAGGACGTTAGGAGGACCATGTTGTCATAGGAAAAGCTTTTTTGGACTTTCCTATATATGCTGTGTGTTGGCGGCCGAGTGTTTTCTTCAACCTCGGTTCTACAAGGACAACATGGACCACTCCATCTTGCTGCAAGGGGGGGCTTGAAACTAGCCACATCCCGCCTGCCATGACATGCTATATACCTCCTGCCAATCTCCAATGGCGCGGGACGCTGTGTGCCTCGGGCTGTGTGTTTTCTTCAGCCTCGGGTCTACAAGGATTACACGGACCACTCGATCTTGCTGCAAGGATGGGCTCCACTAGCCGCCTCCAGCCTGTCATGATGCACTATAGAGTGCCTTACCATCTCCTGCGTTGCGGGAAACGCTCTGCCTCAAGATGAGGCAGAGCAGGGCCATCTCCCTTGGTCCTGCATTTGGTTACAGGAGGACTTCTCAAGCAGCTAAATTGTGCTCTTGTATCAACAATAATTCATTTTCCAATTTTGAGTCTGTGATTCAGCCTGGGGAAATTTGGGGTTTTCAGGAGTATGTGAGAGCGGTGACTAGACCTAGAGGGAAGTATTCAGATCTTTGGTTGTGAATTGGACATACTTTATATGGAGGATTATAGCTGAACAGTTTCTACAGAAAGGAGAAATAAATAATGAATTACTATCTAGGAACAACAGAATGGGCAGGAGAAAGCCCACAGAGTTAACAATAGGCAAGGGGAAAGTAGTGAAAATAAGGAAGAGCACAACTGAGATCTGTACTCTAGCTGAGATTAACTCATGGTACCCCCTCAATAGCAGTTATACCAGATGTATTGAAACAAATACAGAATGAGTACTAGACAGAACCTGCCCCAGCTTTGGGTTTGAGATTGTTCGGCAATTTTGCCCAGGTATCATCAATTATGTTAAGTATCATAAAAGGGAAGGCAGCAGCGGTGGCTATACACCGACGCCTGAGGGAATTCACTCCTGCACAACAGGAGCGAGAATTACCTAAGATTATCGAAGAAACCTATGCTTTGCTGGGTAGAGAACTTGGGAGCTAGATCTGGGAAACCACAAATAGCGAGTATTCTGAAAAGGGTAACTCGAAGCAAGCACACGATTCTTCTAAAAAGAAATGGGATAACAAACAATCAAAAAATAATAAGCAGAATGCATCACGATCACGGGGCAGGTCTCCTCAACAGGAGTCCTCTGATAGAAAATTCAATCTTAGAAACCGTGATAATACTAGAAAACCTGACAGGTATCAGGATACTGATACACGTTCCTCTCATTCCTTTCAGGGTTCGTCAAAAAACTCAGGGAGGGAAGGATGGTCAGCACACAGATCAGAAGAGCAAGGCAAGCCAAAAGACACACATTGCACTTCAGACTACATTATCAAACAAGAAGATAAACCCAAAATTAAACCACAATTTTAAAAGAAGAAGGTAGCTGGCCTTAAAATAAGAAATGCACAGGCTACTTCGGACTCTGCTACTGAACGGGGAATGGGCTCTGACGAGGCTAGACAGCGCAGCAAAAGTAACAATAGCTCACCAGAACCTGATGGAATTTCTGGTGACAGGAGCATTGAATGAACATATCACGGTGGAGACACTGGATACGAAGGTAAGTGTCCCACATCATTTATACAAACTTATGCTCCAAATGGAGGGGGATATACCCAGAAAAGCGAAAGGTCTCTTTTGGGAGAACGTGACATATGGATACAATATCCTTTTGGCTGAAAAATATTGTCCGCCTGTGTTTGTTATGGGGTGCCCTAAGGGGAAGATGTAATTTTACCGTCTTTCTCCGACCTCGTTCCAGAGTCACTGTAACATTCATACTCGCAGGAGTGGGCGCAATCATGTAGGGTGGGATACTGAGTCACCTCACCATGAAATCCCATTACAAACTACTCCTAGTCAACAGAGGCAGTACCCAATAAAACATGGCTCAAAGAAACAAGTCAGGGAGATCTTGGATCGGTGAGCAGACAAAATATCGAAAATAATATATCGATATACAAAAATATCGAAGTTAAAATATCGAAGGGACAGAATATCGAAGGGACAGAATATCGATGGACAGAATATCGACCCTAAGGTAAGTAATATCGAATTTTTTAATATCGATGTTACTAATATCGATATTTGTATTATTGTTATGTATTTTGTTATGTTTTTAATATGTATGTGTTATATGTGTTTTTGTTAAGTGTTCTACTTGTTTAAAAATATATGTATACAATTTTTATATGTTAATAAAAAAAATGTAAGTTAATTTTTTTTTTGTACTGTAGCGGTTGTGGGTTTATAGGGGAATAGGGTGGGAAGTAATTTAGGGGCCCATTACGATGTCGGGCGGAAGCACAACCGCCGTGCTGGCGGATGCAAAAAGCACCAGTTACCGCCGGCACGCAGCAGTCCACACGCCCGCCCAATTACGATGCGAAAAGTAGGCCAAACACCGCCGGCAAGCCAGCAACACCGTCCGCCATCAAAGTGCGCCCGCACACGTAGCGGCGCAGCACAACTGACACACACCGTCCGACGAAACACGTCCCGCCCGGCGCATAAATTACGATGCCGCAAACAAACGGCTCCCACGGCAAAGAGACACCGCACGTGAAAGAGAGGCGGAAACATGGACGCAGAGCACGGACAACGAAGAAGCGGCACCCCGGGCATGAATCCAGCACTGCAGGCCCTTCCCATGCTTCTGCTGATGCACCACCAAGGACGCAACGTACCGCGGAGACGCAGGTAGGCACACACACAACAAGTGCACGCAAACAGCGCACACAGTGCAAGGGCGGAAAAAGCGGACAACCCCCCACCAGCGCGTGCACACTACACATCCACCATTGCATCCACATATGACACACAGGCCAAATCCTAACATCGCGGAACACATGTGTACACACCACCTGGGACTAGGAACCAACCACCCCGTCACGGCCCCAAAGCGCCGATGACGCCGCCACACATGCGCACAACGCAGAGGCCAACCGCAGCGCCATGCATGCGTCGCACACAGACACAGGGACACAACCAAGCAGCACACACATCAGCCCCACCCCGAACGCACATGACACGTGACAGGCCGGCCACAGACATGTCCCCAACGCCCAATTCACGGACAACACCCAACGCAACACAACCGACGCACACATGTCAGTTAAGTCACGCAACAGCAGGACACACCCCAGTGTAACAAACATGGCGAAGCACACAGCGGCGGCAACACCAACTAGGAGAAGCAGGGCCCCTTCGGGAAGAGGAACGCCAGTACCACACTGAAAAACCCATACCACCCTGCACATATGAACAAGACACATGAAACGGAACACCAAAGAGCCCGGGGACCGACAACAGGTGGCCCAAGAATTACATCCACACACAAGGCCCAACGCAGAGCGGAAAGGCAGCCTGCCGCCCACACAAGGGAGAGCAGACAGCACTGAATGACCTTCCATTCCAACACCGAAACCACAGCCCTACGACAGAAGCCGGTGAATACAGCCATTGTCCAAGAATAGACCAACACAGGCATGCCGAGGAGACCGACCACACGGCAGATAGCGCATATCACAGAAGCACACAACGGACGGGGAAGAAAGAAGAAAACACTCCCCCATGTCGGCCACATGCAAGTTAATTGGAAGGAGTCACACAGCACCGACCTTGAACTGTCTGAGAAGCATGTGGGAAGAGGGCCCGTGTCCTCCAAACAAGCCAACAGAACACAAGTCCTGTCTCCCCACGACTACACAGAGCTCACAGCAACCCCGGAGCGTGCACATTGCAGACTGCACACACAGCCGGAGCACGCCACCTCTACGAACCGCTGCGAAATGGCAACCGCAACACACCTACCCAACTACGCCGAAGAGCTCAAGCTGTACCAAACCAGCACGATACATACATTGGGATGCGATCTCCTGTCCCTGCTGAACGTAAGTTACCGACTGACTTACCGCATCACATTGTTCAGCTGCGTCATGCCCGTCTTCTACTGTCGGAGGTGTCCCTACCAGCATCCCGTCGAGATATGCCTCTCCAACCCGGCATGTCTGAAGGCGGACCTGCTACCACTACTCCTCCCTCTGGACGCACACGACAGGGCCTGCTCTGCCTATGGGGGCATGGCGTATGTGGCCAACATCGCACGTGCACTGAAATGGAACCACTGTGCCTCCACACGACAGATCATCGAGAACAGCTACATCGAATGTCACCCAGCATGCCCCATCATGGTCCTCCAAGGGACAACCTACGAACAACACCTTGACAGCCACCATCCGCTTCATTGGCTGGCAAACATGTACACCACCAATGACATGGAAGCCCTGCTGGACGGCATCGCATACCTGTCAACCTGTAAATACGTCGGACCACAACGCAGGTTCCCCGAGTGACCTATGAAGTCCAACCCCGCACCCATGCTCAGCTTCCGCACGGACTGGCCAGTCACCACCACAACAGCCATACCAAACGACCGGCAACTGTAACCACACCATCAACGACATCGCCATGACATCGGATATGACCGGGACATGCACACTGTTCCCCATCACATCCAGGAACACCGCATGCATCGTGGGAGGCAGTGGCATGGGCTCTGTGCATCGCACCCACATGGACGGAACTGCACGAACAACCAGGACACGACATGGATCCAGCGCACATGGACACACACACCGCTCAGTGGACATGAATAGGTCGCCTGGAGTCTGTGGGTGCTGCACCCCTCCCACCCCCGCCCCGGGAATCCCATACCAGGACCTTTGCATGGACGACAAGTGCATACAACAACAACACGACCCCAGTGACTGTGACATGTCCAGTAACCACCACAGTGCAACAACAAGTGGCACGCCGCTGCATGCACGCAAGCACATGCCCTGATGTCATCTCACATGCACGCGTGCATGAGGAACAACTGCAGCAAACCTGTCACATGGAACTGAGATGGACTGTGCCCATGATGCCGAGCGGTCTGGTAGGCCACATGTATACCGTCTGTGTCAAAGTCCGCAGCTCCGCAGCCATACGTAAATGTACATTAGCACAGCCTTGGCCAAGCAGATGTAACCCCACACCCTATCCCATTTGTAATCATGCTCAGTATATCCTCAACATGTATCCCGCTGCCAGTAGTGTCCACTATACTGCATCACAGAGGACAGAAGACTCAATATAATGTTTGAAACCAGAACTGTCTCCGCTGACTCATTTCACAAGTACGAATGAGAGAGGATGAGAGTATGTGAAGTACACGGCAGTCGTGACATGACCATGTAGTCCACTGGTATTGGATGTCAACGCAAATGAGTAGCACTACTGTGGAAGACACACATGTGTCGTGTGAAGTCGTATGGACGCAGTGCTCAGGTGGGTGGGTGCGACGGGTAGATGCGCACATGCCAAGTTGGAGCACGCCGTGTTGGGAGGGGTCATGAACAGTACACCACCGCTTCCCTGGGCATTGTGAGAGGACACCTGTCGGGGGAGTGAACACATGTGTGCACAGCAGCCGGGCACACGTACAAAGCGGTACCAGGCGCACCGAATGCCCACCCTCTGTGGACAAGCTGGATCCTGTTGTGCGCCCGCCATGCCCCTTGACAAGGCACACACAGCCCCAGTCGACCAGGTGTAACCCCAACATAGTCAATCCACACAGGCGATACAGGGCACGGGATGGCAGTGGAGCATGGTGTGTGAGAGGTCTCCTCGCGCTCCTCCTGGTCATATCACGCAGGCAATAGAACCTCAACGTCCAGCATGGCAAAAAGTCAAATGGAAGTGTAGGGGGGACGCACCACAGCACGAGCAGCACTGACGTCACGGGAGGTGGCTCGCACCATCCCATCCATTGCCCATCATACCAACCACGCCACATGCCATTGCGACTAAGTGCAAGCGCGTGCGCCACCACCCCGAGCCCTCCCCAGAGAGGCCAAAGAGTGAATGTGTGGGCCATCAGCCACAGACGGACGCGGCATGGCCGCAAGGGCAGCCACAGCCACTGGGTGTCGCAGGTGGCGGATCCGGAAGGCGAAGACTGTGATGCATAGTCCATGCAGGCCGGGTCTCCATTTGGGGCACCACGCAGGTGGACGGCGTCCCGCCACACATCATACCCTGAGACAGCCCACTCGTGCAACTGGACCCACACATGCACTCCTTGCCCTCTCTGGTGCGAGCTTGGGGCTGCCTGTGCAAGCGCTAGCCTCGCAGGTGAGCATGCATATTGGGGGGCGAGGGGAGGACATGAGGGCTGGGGCGAAGATGACTGTATCACTGTCAGTGAGTACAAGGGATGACCCAGATGTGGAAAGGAAGAGACGTGTCCCGTGTGTACTGCAACTAGTCGCCAATCCAACTACCCCCCATGTCCGGAATGTAAGCCCGCACCTAGGCCCGCCCATCCGCCACATCGAACATACCACCAGCACGACAACCTTCCCATTCGAAACACTGACTGGGGGTGGCGACCAGTGAACAATCATGTGTAGCCTACCCACGCGTACATGTGGGCCCTCCATGATCCATGTCACCTGCGGCAAAGTCATGACATGCGCAATGAGGGAAGTGAGGAGAGCTGTCCGCCCCACGCACAGAAGGTGCATCAGCTCCACAGACCCAGCAGCGAGTCCAGCAGGGGTCACATGTGCAGGGGCAGCTGTGCCTGGTGTGAAGGCACATGCATATGGACAGCACATCGACCAATGTGTAGTCTGCCCACATCCACAGTCCATCATCATGCGGACATAGGAATTGAACACAGGGCAACACATCTTAGCTGGTGCACCCACCGTGACCAACAATGCGCAATCATCGACGTACCCACCCTGTGCATGCCCCCCACCCAACGGAGGCACATCCAGTGCCACCATCCCACACACACAAGCCTTCCACGGAACATGCTGTGTCCAATGCTCAGTACAGAGTCAGCGCCCATCTGGTGGATCCTGAACAGGAGACACATGCACACACATGCCAGCTCCCACTATGTACGACTGCCACCTGGCACGTGCAATGTAACCTCTCACCTGTGACGTGTGACTGCAAGCACACAGCCGTCTTGGCATGGGGCTGTCAATGTGGACACCAGTCAATGTTTCGGGAGCTGTGATCCGTACAGTGCTGTACATAGGGTGCAGTGCTGACACCTACTACTGTCTCATATCCCCTCGTGCCACAGGTCCCACTTGTATTGGCCGCTCAGCCCGTGCCCACATCGTCGTCGTCGTGTGCCATACTCATCCAGCCTCGGAAGCAGTACCATGCTCAGCAGACACTCATGTTGCCGTGGCGTTGCCGCTTGACAAATATGCAGTCAGTCCCCATCAGCACGCCCCGCAAGTCATTGGGGCCTAGATCCCCATGTGCATGCACATGGCAGTGGTATGTCTCACTTGCCATTGCCATTGTTGGGAGACCTGTGTAAGTGTATTGTGGCCGTGCCGTCCCAGCTTGACAGCTGGGCTGTGGCCCATGTGCTTGCTCAGTCATGTCAGTGATGTGTATGCGAAATTGCTATGTGCCGTGTTGCTTTGACATGTGTCCTCTGCCATTTAACCCAGGCGGAGACCGAACATTGACCGCCCATACCAATTGCTGGCGGACATGGACGATACAGAGGTAATCAGGAAGTTCCGGCTGGACAGGCCAACTCTGCATCGACTGTGTGCCATGTTAGAGCCCCATCTCCGTCCCCGCAGGGTGTATCCGACTGCTGTCACCCCCACGGCTAAGGTGATGGCCGCCATGCATTTCTTCGCCACTGGGTCATTCCAGCACACAGTGGGCAGTGGAGGAGGGATGTCCCAGCCCATGTTCAGCAAGGTGCTGAGGGATGTACTGGCAGCCATGATGCTGTACCGGAACAGGTACATCTGCTTCCCCAGGGCTCGTGAATTGGCGGCAGTGAAGGGTGCATTCTATGCCCTTGGCAGAATCCCACACGTCGTGGGAGCCATTGACTGCACTCATGTTGGCCTTGTTCCACCACAGGCCACTGAGCACCTGTACCGCAACAGGAAGCACACGCACTCCCTGAATGTGCAAGTGGTGTGCCTTGCGGACATGGTGATCACCCACGTGTGTGCAAAGTTTCCAGGCTCGGCCCATGACGCACACATAATGCGCAACAGCATCTTGCCACGACTGATGGCCAATCTGCAACAGGATAGTGGCTGTATTGTTGGTGAGTATGTGGAGTGGTGTAGCGTGCTGGTTGTGCGATGCTGTCCCCTGTCCAGTTGGAATAGCAACGGTTCTCTGTGTCCCTCACACCCAGGTGACTCTGCGTATCCGAATGGGGCATGGCTGCTCAGTCCATTGAGGAATCCTCGCACCCCAGCAGACGATCGATACAATGAGGCACATGGGAGGAACAGACGTGTGGTCGAGCGTACCTTTGGCCTCCTCAAGTCCAGGTTCAGGTGCCTGGACCGCACCGGGGGTGCACTGGCGTACTCCCCACAGAAGGTGTGCCAGATAGTGGTGGCGTGCTGCATGCTGCACAATCTGGCCATTCGGAAGCAGATCCCCCTCATTGTGGATGACGGAGATCAACCAGGGCCCCAGCCCGCAGACCAGGACAGCTCGAGTGAGGTGGACAGCGGAGAGGAGGAAGCTGGGAATGTGCGCCAGCAGCTCATCGCCCGCTACTTCACTTGACGGTGAGTGTCCATGTACGACGGATGATGTGTCTGTATCTATGCAGGTGTGTGTGCTGTGTCAGGGTGGCCGTATGTTCACTGCGTGCAGTGTGTCAACGCTCCATGGCCAGGGTAGTATGCCACTGTTGGTGACTGTGGCATTGTGCCCTATTGCTCTGTGCGATGTGTGTACATTGCTTGTAGTTGTTGACATGTACTGTGTGATGGGTGTGTGACACACTCATTGAATGTGCTCCTGTTCTGTCTCCCACCCCTAGGTCCCTACAGGCCCTCCGGATTCCATTTCCATGCCACGCATCAGGTGCCTTTCCGCCCAAGGTGGCCGTTGTATTCCGTACAATAAAGACACAGGGCACAAACAGCAGTTAGTGAAAAAGGTGCATTTATTACAAACTGTGACATGTGAGTGTGTGTAAGGTGATGACAAAAGTGGTGCGTGCAGTGACAATGAGCTGTCGGTCATGGCTGCGTGATGATCAGGGTGTACCCACTGGTTCTATGTCCATAGTCCAACACACACATGCCATCCAGATGGCTGTGTGGAGTGGGATCGTGGAGCAAGTCAATGCAGTGGCTGGTCAAGGAAGGCTGGCGGAAGGCTGGCTGGCTGCCTCACTTGCGACTGGAGCGTGCGAAGTCCTCCCGGGAGATCTGTTTCCTCTTCGGACGGCCCCTTCCACGTTTGGGAGGGGGTGTGTGGTGGCGACCTGCTGGTGGTGGGTGAGGTGTGCTCACTGGCTGTGGACGCAGGGGAAGTGGACACTGCTGCCCGAGCCTGCGCCCTAGCAGGTGGTGGCGGAGGTGGTGTTGCTGGCCTTGCCTGTGACCCCACCGCCACCACCAGCTGGCCCATGAGGTCCACGAGTTGGTCCATACGGGACACGAATTGGCCCATATGGGCGTCCATGGACCTCAGCACCCCCAGCACCTCCCGCGTGTCAGTGGCAGACCTGGCCCATTGTCCTTGGGCCTCTTCATAGGCCCCAAGGACTCTGGCCATTTGAGGCAGGGCATGGCTCCCAGGGGAGGCTGGCGTTTCCCTGACCCTGCTCCTCCTACCAGTCCTGCTGCCACCGGCCTGCCCACTAGCCACATTGCTCACCACGGTCCTCGCTGTGGCTCCCAGGGTGGATCCAGTCGGCCGGGCCACCACCTGCGCTGGGGCTGGTGCCAGCGAAGACGTGGTGGTGGTGGAGGCGGTGGTGGTCGGTGCGGTGATGGTGGCGGTTGCGGCAGTGGTAGTGGCCGCAATGACCGTGGGTGTGGCCGCAACGACAGTGGCAGCAGGGGACTGGGACTGTTCAGCATCCCTGGATGATGGGTTGGTGGGTAGGAGGGGTCCTGGGGAGCGGCTGGGCCCTGCCACGCCAGATGGGCCAGCTTGGTGGTCCGTGTCCGAAGAGGTGGACAGATCCTCCAGATCCGTGAGTCCTCGTTGGGGGCTTGTAGGCTGGCTGTGCTGGCTGCTGTCTCCATCCCCAGCATCCAGCAGTTCGTCACCTGTGGAGAGAATGAGATTTGTTATTGTGTTGCACCTGGCGAAGTATGTATTAGTCGTCTGACATTGGCAGTTCGTGCAATCTCGTACATGGGTTTCCCGGAGGCGAGTGTGTGGCTGTGGCATCTGTAGGTGTGTGTGCTAGGCAATGGGACTGTGTGCTGTGCACATGTGGCATGGGACGGATTGGCCATGCCGATGGGTGTGTTGCTTTGCCCCTACTCATTGTGACTCTGGTGTATGCAGGCTCCTGGCCCATCCTGGGTCTGGTTTGTACTTTGCTTTTGGGGTTCAAATGGAACGCTTAGGAACGCATATGGCAACATGGGGGCCATGCCCCAGATTCGCATTTGGGAGGGTATATGCTTTTGGGGTTCAAATGGAACGCTTAGGAACGCATATGGCAACATGGGGGCCATGCCCCAGATTCGCATTTGGGAGGGTATATGCTTTTGGGGTACATGCTGTGAGCCATGGGTGCCGAACGTGACATGTGTTGTGGCAGCATGACAGTGCATGGTCTGAGGTGTGTGCATGCCTGACATGCCCTGCATATATGCTGTCTGTTGTGGTTACTGGACATGGCATTGGACGCATCGTTATGAGTGAGTGATAGTTGTGTGCCAGCCAACGTATTGCAGTTGTCCCATCTCCTTGGTGTGCGTGCTGCCCTGTGCCATGTGCATCACTGCAGTGCTCGGGGGGTGTGGCCCATGTTGTGTGTTGTTGCTCACAGTGTGTCGTGCGCTTAATTGACTTCTGGCACATGGTTGGTCATGGGCATGTGTCTTAGCGTGACTGCTGTATGTGTGGCAGCTGTGCGGATGACATGCCTTTCATGAGACTGGGGCTGACGGATGGGATGGATGGTATGTTGTATGTGCATGGTGTGTCTGTGTGTTTGATGGGTTCAGTGGTGTTCGTGTGCATTTCTGTTGTTCCGCTCTGTTGCGTCTAGTGTTGTTTGTCTTACATAGGCGTAGTTGTGGGGTGTGTGGTTGACAGGCAGTAGGGGCTACATGGACAGGACTTCAATGGTGTTTCGGTTGTGTGTGATGAGTTGCACAGTGGCTGCCGTGTGGGACTATATTCAGTGTGGCTTGTGCATGCAGACGTGGCTCCTTGGGTGTTGCTATGTCTGTGATGGGTCATGTGGGGTGTGAGTCTGCTGTTCATGTCCGTGTGCACGTTGTTCACTTGTTCGTGACGGTGGGCGGTGCTGCGTGTTCGTGTGCTACGTGACATGTCCCATGTGTTGGTGGTGTTATGGTCCTCATGCCTCCAGTAATCCAGCCCTGTCCAGTTTCCCACCTGCAAGTTGTTCGTGCGTGCACTGTACTGGATGCCACATGGCTCTTAGCGGGGGTGCTCCATGTTGCAGGTCTGTGGGGGTGGGGGGGTGTAGTGGGTCGTGGGGGTGGCTGTACACCCACTGACACCGATTGCTGTGGACCGTGATGTCTGCCTTTCGGCTGTCGTTGTGCACTGCGGTGGCTGACACGTGGGTGTGGGGTGTGGGGGATGCTCCTCCTTGCTGTGCTGTGGGACTGGGGCCTGGTGTGTGTTGTACTTGGGCTGTCCACCGTCCCACCCACTGCACTTTGTGTTCCTGCCACTTACCTGTTACTTGTCGGTTGGTGCAGCTGTGCCTGACACATGGGTGTGGGGAGTGCTCCACCTTGCTGGTCTGTGGGAGTGGGGGCCTGGTGGGTGTTGTACTTCAGCTGTCCCCCTCCGACCCACTGCACTTTGTGTTCCTGCCACTTACCTGTTACTTGTCAGTTGGTGCAGCTGTGGCGGACACATGGGTGTGGTGGGTGCTCGTTGTGCCGCTTCTGGCATATTTGGGGACCTGTTGGTGGTTACGTGGCTGGCTTAGTGTACACATGTCCCCACGCATCTTACAGTTGTTCGGTTTGGCCTGTGTGTGGTAGTGTCTGTTGCATGTGCGTGTGATGTGTTGTGTATTGTGTGCTGGACATGGGGGTGTTTGTCCCTGGGAGCTGTGGCATGGTGGTTGCACATGTGTGTACATAGCGGTGTGCTGGTATACATTAGTTTGTACTTACCAGCCTCCACTCCCCCTGCTAATCCGGCGAGGATCTCCGGATGGATTACGACTCGCACCTTCTCCTCCCACGCTTTGAAGGTCTTAAAGAGCGCGGGATTCCCTCCGCCAGTGACGGCAGCCAGCTCTCTGTTTTTGCCCTCCTTCTTCTTGACCAGGCTCTTTACGTCATTCCAACGTTTGTTTATCTCGGTTCTGTTCCTGGGCAGGGTCCCAACTGCATTGACCTGGTCTACGATCCGGGTCCACATTCTGTTTCTGGTGGCTAGTGGTGTGTGCTGGACCATGTTCCCATAGATTTGTGGGTACACCTTGATGATCTCGTCGACCATGACCGTCAGCTCCATGGGCGTGAACTTGGGCATCCTTTGTGGTGCCATGGTGTTTGTGGTGCTGGTGCGGTGTGTGTTGTGTAATGTGCAGGGGGTTTGTGGTGCCGGTGTTTGGTGGTGGTGGTGGTGGTGGTTGTGATGTGTGCGTTTCTGTGGTGTGCTGCTGTCCTTGCTGTGTCACTGTGTCCTCTCCTCTCCTCTCTGGTTTGCAATGTAGCAAGGGGTTGTGGTCTGTGGGAGTGCTGCTTTTGTACTCACCTATGTGGGTGTGTCCTCATGGTCTGTTGTTTTCAGGTGTGTTGTGTCTGGGGTTCTGGCCTTTGTATTTTTTGTTTGTCCGGGGGGTGTTTTCGGGATGTGTACTGTGCTTGTGTATTTGTGCGTGCCTTGCTGTGTGGACTTGTTGGCCATGTTGTGTGCTATTGGTTTTGTGTGCGGATGGTTTCTGTGCAGGTACGTGGGCGCCATGGCTTCTGCCGTGTCGATTCTCATCGGCGTTGTTTGCGCTGGCGGGCGGTATATTTGTTGTTTTTCCGCGCTCATGGCGGTGCGATCGTAATTTCACGTGCGGTGTGTCGGCCGTGAGGGCGGGCGGTTTTGTGTTGTCGTGCGTGTTTCCGTCCGTGGCGGGCGGTTTGACTCCGACTCGGACGATGGCGGGCGGTATTTTGTATGATTTTTCCGCCGATGGCGGTTTTCAGTTTGTGTACTCATAATGGCGTGGTCGGTGTTCAGGCGGTGTGTGCGGGCGGAATTTTGCCGCTTCCATGCCTGGCGGATTTTTTTACGCCGGGTATCGTAATGTGCCCCTTAATTATACTAAATTAATTATTAATTTTTAGGAATTATAAATTAATTTTAATTATTTTTTGCGTTTAAGTTCTGTAGCGGGTTGTGGGTTTATAGGGGAATAGGGTGGGAAGTAATTTAATTGTAATTAAGTTATAATTTATTTTAATTAATTGTTATTGATAATTATTTAATTGTTAATTAATAATTGGTAATTCATTTTTATTAATTGATGATTAATTTTTATTAATTCATTAATTGATCATCATGTAATTTAAATATAATTAACTTATAATTTATTTTAATTAATTGGTATTGATAATTATATTATTGTTAATTAATTGATAATTGGTAATCAATTATTATTAATTGGTAATTAATTATTATTAATTGGTTATTAATTTGTATTAATTGATTGATTGATAATTATGTTAAGTGTATTATTTTATCATTGGAGTGTGTTGTGCGTTTATAGGGGAATACTTTTGGAAGTAATTGAAATCTAATTAAGTAATAAATTTATTTTTGGATATTGATAATTAATTTATTGGATATTAATTATTAATAGGTAATTTTTTAAATTACAATTTTTTGGTCCTAAAAATTAATTTATTGTTGTTTTATTATTAATTGGTAAATAAATATTATTAAATATTATTTATTGATAAATGTAATTAATATATTAAGAATTATTTATTAATTGATAATTAATGTTTAATTATTATTATTATTGGTATAAAAAAGCATTTAATTGCTTAATATTAGTTAATTGGTGATTAAGTTTTAATAATTTATATGTTTTTTGTTATTAAAAATATTTTATTGTTCAATATTTACTATTTAGTAATTAATATTTATTAATTATTATTTATTGGTATTTATTATTAATAAATTTTCTATTGGTGATTATGTTTTTAATAATTATTTATTGGTATTGGTAAATAGTTTAGAGTTATTTAATAATTAATTAATTATTTTTAAAAATTAATTTATTTATAAGTATGTTATTTGTAACTTCTAGGCTATCCAACACTTCCCCTACTGTTGCACTCTCTGGAGTTGGAATAGTAATTTTTACCCCTACGCTATCCAACACTTTCCCTACTGTTGCACTCTCTGGAGTGGGAATAGTAATTTTTACCCCTACGCTATGCAACACTTTCCCTACTGTTGCACTCCCTGGAGTGGGAATAGTAATTTTTACCCCTACGCTATCCAACACTTTCCCTACTGTTGCACTCACTGGAGTGGGAATAGTAATTTTTACCCCTACGCTATCCAACACTTTCCCTACTGTTGCACTCTCTGGAGTGGGAATAGTAATTTTTACCCCTAAGCTATCCAACACTTTCCCTACTGTTGCACTCTCTGGAGTGGGAATAGTAATTTTTACCCCTACGCTATCCAACGCTTTCCCTACTGTTGCACTCACTGAAGTGGGAATAGTAATTTTTACCCCTACGCTATCCAACACTTTCCCTACTGTTGCACTCCCTGGAGTGGGAATAGTAATTTCTACCCCTATGCTATCCAACACTTTCCCTACTGTTGCACTCTCTGGAGTTGGAATAGTAATTGTTACCCCTACGCTATCCAACACTTTCCCTACTGTTGCACTCTCTGGAGTGGGAATAGTAATTTTTACCCCTACGCTATCCAACATTTATCTTACTGTTGTTTTTTGGGGGTTGTAATAGTAGTTTTATTCCCTACGCTATTTAATATTTTTTGTATTATTTTAGTTAATATAGTATATAATTAATTTTCAAATTATTAAAAGTAAATTTAATTTTTTTAATTTGTTATTATAATTTAATTTTTATTTATGTTATTGTTTTATGTGTATAGATGTATTTGTAATTTATAATATTTTTTAATAATTTATTAAAATAATTATTGAAACTTATTATAAAGTAAGTATATATATTATATATTATATGTTTAATTAATGTTTTATTTAATTATATATGTTACTTATTAATTTTAAAAATTATAAAATATTTTTAACTATGTTTATTTTAATTATAAGTATTATTTAGTTTATTTTACATATTATTTTTAACAAAAAAACCCGATATTTTTGATAACGATATTTTTGACAATCAATATTGTTTTTTCGATATTTTTGTACTTACCATGTTGTAGATAGGATTTCAATATTATTGACATCGATATTTTTGTTGCGATATTTTTGTAGGTCGATTTTTTGACCTTCGATATTTTGTCAGTGATCCCTTGGATCAACTTGAATACCAAGGTGTGATTGAAAACTGCACCTCTTCCATGAAAAATCCTCTGTTTCCTGTAAAGAAACCCGACAATTCATATCGTCTAGTTTTAGACTACAGGCATTTGAACACATGCACATGAACATTTGCAGTACAAAATGCACACAGTGCAGCATTAATAAATAACATTGGGTGGAAAAAATATAAAACAACACTAGATATCTCAAATGGATTCTTCTGCCAAAATATAGCACCTGGAAGCAGATATTTGACAGCATTCTCGGCCCTCGGCTCTTAACGCCAATTCTGTAGACTGCCCCAAGGGTATAAGAATAGCCCTGGGTTGTTCTCAGCAACAGTAACAGTTACTTCAAAATTTTGATGAGGAGGCATTGTCCTACGTAGATGATATTTATCTGACGGACGATGAGTTATTGGAACACTTGAACAGGGTGAACAACATAATTTTGCGGTTCGTCACTGTGGGCTACAAATTTAACTTTAAAAAATCAAAAATTGCCCACCTCAATGACCTATTTTTGGGATATGAGCTATCAAGTGAAGGAAAAAGCCTGGCAGCTAATTTTTTTGAAAAAAGTGCGCTTCTCCAAACTTTAAGGAGTCTGAAAGATTTATAATCCATTTTAGAATTCCAAAATGTTGGCAGAACATAGATTTTGGATTATGCAGAAAGGGTTAAAACATTCTACGATCTAATCAGACCAGATTTTCTGTTCAACATTGGACACAGGAAGACAGAAATTTCCCATTCCATACAAACTGACATGATAGCTTCCAAACACTTACACACATGTGTAAATACTACAAATTTGGTGGTCCGTGTAGTCGCGGGTCAATCAGGGTACACCTACCTCACCTTCAATGAAGGCGAAACAGGTACCTACAGCATACAAATCACATTTGTACACAAACGCTGAGATGCATCCACGGAAAAAATACTGACAGCAGTACAAACTGCTTTAGTGAGAGAGAGGTTTCAAGATTATTTATAAAGAGTGTCAAATGATCACTGCGAAATATATTATTTCATATTATACATTTGCTCCACATACAGTGGAAAGAGTGTAGATAAGAGTGCTCATGAGTAGGTAAGAAAAAGTTGAAAAATACAAGTGAAAAATAATATATACAATATAATATACACAATAATGACAAGAGGGTTTCAAATGTAACCTGGCTGGAGATACTTATTATCATTAGTTTTTCCACAATTTAGTAGATACAATCATATAAATGTCAACATTTTGACCCCTAAGGGGTGGAGGGGCCACTTGAACCTTGCAGGGGGTCTTCATCAGGACAGAACGGGAGCAATCTGAAAAAAGGGTCGAGGAAGCCCTTCAATGACTCAATAGCCTTATAAACTCAGGGTACAGTACATAGTGGCACAATGGCTCACCTTAAAACCACTGTTAATTAACGCGTGGGGAAAACTCGAATACTTGAATAAGGCTGATGGCTCCAATCAAAAGAAAAGACGGTACGTTCTCATGGTCCAGGAAGGTGATGTGCTGAAAATGAATTGCACATCTTGGGATTAGAATAGTTGATCATAACGTTTCACTAAGAAACCAAGTAAAAGAAGCGTGACTTACCCACCAGGTATCATTAATTCAAGAGTGGGAAGCACAGCATATGTCAAAGGTAATTAGTTTCTTGTTGGTCCGCTGACCGAATTAATAGGAACCGTTTCAGGAATTAAACAAGGTATCCATGTTGAAGAAAGCTGGTAAACAGGGTAAAGTCAGGGACGAAAATTGTCCCAGGGGGATACGTATAATTACCTTATTCAATGGACTGAAAACCCGACTGACAACCAGAGCATCTCGTGTCAATACGAGCGCTTCCGAAACTGTGTCTGAAATAGACACAAGATCAACGTGCACACGGTCACGTCAGGAGCCCAGCCGCTAGCTGCTGTCTATCTCAACATGAGATCATAGCTACGGCGTTCATTGTATTGGGGGGAATCAGCCACCAGTAGTGCATTCCCCAAGAGACATGGAAGAATTCTGTGAATAAATTGGAATAAATTGGAAGGAGTTGAATTATGGGAATAAATTTGGATAAAACATTTTTGGTCGGTCAAGAGTAAAAATGGAAATGGAAAAAATCCCAATTGTATAATTGTACGTGACTAGCTAGAGAAACAGCTTTACTATTCTGTTTTCACATCCTATACATACACAACAAAGAACGGTAATGCATTATAAAAAGAGAACAATTTGTTGTGAGCTTGTAACGTTCATGCTAATGTCGCTATAATTAGCGGATTACCATTTTATAGAATAGATGCATACTGTATAAAGAATGGAGATGTACATTAAGTGGGAAGACAAATTAGAACAGTATGAGGATACAGTATATACAAGAATGTAGCTTGTTGGATTAATGTGTCATATACAGCCAATGTAAATACATATTAACATAAAAACAATTCACAAAATTCCGAGCAGAATTACAGTTGGAGCATAAAGGAATTACAATATTCATGGGAATGTACACAATTAGGTATTCAAAATATAGTCCGGCCCATATGATATAACAAATTTAGGCCCGTGACAATTTCCAGAGATAATTGGATATGGGGAAGAGGGGAAATCAACCGGTGTTAAGGAGAGATATTTGTCTTGTGATTTCCTCATGTTCATTTAATCCCCGGTTTACAGTATCCGAAATATGTATTCGTTTGCATTCCCGCAAGTTTAGCACATCTATTAAGTCCCCACCTCTGGGACTGAGAATGACTTTCTCAAGTACAACCCATTTCAGACTATTCACTGAGTGGTTGAGTGTGAGGATATGTTCAACTAGTGGTGCCCCTTGAACATTACATCTGATGCGACTACAGTGCTGTAGTATGCGTGTTTTGACTTTTTTCGAGTCTGTCCAATGTATAGCAGACCGCAAGGACACTTGATAGAGTATATGATGTCTACGCTGTTGCAGTTTGTATGTTTCTTAAGTTCAAAGTTGCGGTCTTCATGGCTGAAAGAGTTCGTTTCAACCGTGAGGTCCCATGCTTTGCAGTGTCCACATTTATGGTGTCCAGGGATTATGGGTAAACGCCACATCGATTGTAAAGAGGGTTGCGTGGGTGTCCCAAGTAGAGAGCAAACTACATGGTCTCTGATGTTTTTGCCCTTCCTGAAAGTGTGCATGGGCGGCTCCTTTATGTCTATCTCATCCGAGATTAAATTCCAATGGTGGTTGATGATGCGTCTTATATCATTACTGCATGTTCAGAAAGTCGTGACGCAAATCATCCTCCTTTCGATCTAATTCAACAGGAGTTTAGGCTCAAGTAGAGTTTCACAAGGGTTAAACCGAGCCCTCTTGCGGGCCTTTTTAAGTAGGCTTTCAGGGTAAACTCTCGCTGACAGTCAGTTGTGTGGATTTTCTGATTCTTTCAGGTAGTCAACCTTACGTGAACAGTTCCTATATATTCTGAGAAATTGTCTGTATGGTAAATTGTCCCTAAGGTTTCTGGGGTGATGACTTGTGTATCATAATAGAGTATTTCATTCACTACTTTTTATAAATAAGGTAGTGTATAAATGCCCCTCCTCCACTTTGATGGAGATATCCAGAAAATCAATACTAGTGGAACTGTGTTGGGCTGTAAATTGAATGTCCTGTGAGCTATCATTCAACCAGCCATGGAAGCTTTGGAGGTTAGTCTCGGTTTCTGTCCAGATCACAAGAATATCGTCAATGTAGTGCTTCCAGAGGGCTATGTTGTTCAAATATGGATTCACTTCATTGAAGATGTAGTGTGTTTCATAGTTATCCATATATAGTATGGCCAAATTTGGTGTAAAGCTTGCCCCCATCACAACGCCTTTGGTTTGTAAAAAGAATTCACCCTGAAAGAGGAAAAAAATTGTAATCATTGCAATCTCTAGTAGGTTCAAAATGAAATCAGTGGGACCTCGAACCGGTTGCGGTCTGTTATCAGGACAGTTCTTATAACTTCTGAAGCCGGTCTCTGAGGGATACTAGTATATAAGGATGCAATGTCCATGGTGACCAATAGTTGTTGTGTGGGGTTGAATGCTAATCGGTCAACCAACCTGATGGTTTCCATAGTATCCGTTAGGTAAGGCTTAGTAGATAATGCACACGGTTTTAGAAAGAAGTCAATGTATTTACATATTGGTTCCAGGATGAAGCCACAGCCGGACACTATTGGGCGTCCAGGTGGATGGGACAGGTTTTTATGGACCTTAGGGAGGGTATGTTTGGTAGGTAGATGCAGTAGCTTTTTGTTTAGGAAGTTATATTCACTCTCTGTCAGGAAACCCACATGGAGTCTGATGTCGGTAGTAGTCTTTATCAGTCTACTGATCTCCTTGGTAGGATCTGAAGTTAGCTCGGAATAGCTACCACCATCTCTGAGTTGGGTAATGATCTCAGCTTTATAGTCACTGGTATTCTGTATGATGATTGTGCCGCGCTTGTTTGCAGGCTTAATGACAATGTCATTGTTTTCACTGAGTGTTTTGAGTGCATCTCTTTCAGCCTTGGAAATGTTGTAGTTGATATATTTCTTTTGAGAAATCAATTGCATGACATCCCTTAGAACTATTTGTTTGTATGAGCTTATTTTATGTGGCATGCAATGTGCTGGTGGTGTGAAAGTCAAAGGGCAGCGTAGACTTGTGTGGGACAGGTTAGAATGAGAGGGAAGTTTGTTAAAATAATGGCGTAGCCTTATTTTGCAGAAAAATGTGTGAAGTTCCATTTTGAGATTCAAGGAATTAGGATAAGAGGTTGGAATAAAGGATAATCCTTTGCTGAGTACCTCTATTTCTTTCAGGGATAATTCATGGTCAGACAGATTTATAATGGGGTTGGTGTTATTGATGTCTACCACCTGTAGTGTTGCCTCCGTGTCTGTATATCCCTGTGGCTCTCTTGTTGGAAGTGGACTTGTTTCAGGCCCTTTTTTCTCCCTTCTTGCCATCCCTGCCCTCTCTGTTGGCCCCAGTTCCATGGGATACCTCCGCCCCTGGGTTGTCTACACTCTTCGTCCCCTAAAAAAGGGCCCTGTGGTTGGTCCTGATATCTATAGCTCTGATTATATTAGGCTGCGCTAGTCCCAGCTTGTTCAGTGTCGCTACCTGTGCTGCTGGCTCCGGATGAGTCTGAGAAAGTAGTGAATTTCCTGAAGTTCCTGAAGCCACCTCTCCCTCTCCCTCTCATGGGGAACCTTCCCTGTGTATCTTGTTTATAATAGTCTTCCTGTAAGTAGGGGTATGTGGTCTTTTTGTCATAAAATCTGACATCTTCCACCAATTTATCTAGTTTACGTGCCTGAGTATTAGTCTCAAAATCTCGAGTGGTGTTTTCTAAACACTCTAAGGCTTCCTTAGCATTGATTAGGGCTGTATCCTCAGATATTTCGTGTTTGAGGTCGGCGATTTCTTTCATCAATTTCTCTACCTGTTCTAATGCAGTTTCAACTCCTAGAACCATCCAGTGACGGGAACAGTTATTAGCTACAAAACTAAAGTTCTCCTTGAACTTGGCTATATCCACAAAGATAGCGGGTTCATTCCTTACCTGTAACCCAACCGGAATGATGTTTGCCTGCAGGTATTTAGTTAGTAAGTAACCATGCAGTCTGGTACGTATCAACTCCTACCCAGGTCCTACGGCCTATTGGGTTTCCCCCATTGCTTTGTAATGGTTTTGTATGAGCAGGTAGCTACCTGCGAGGTTGTATATTAGCCCCTTCGCTGCTAGGCCTTTTCCCCCCCGGTGCTAAGCCTTTTTTTGGCTATTTGGGGTAGTTTGCGCTTAGGCCCCTGTAACTTTTTGACCACATAAGGTATCCACGCCAAATTTGCGTCCTTTTCTTCCAACATCATGGGGATTCTAAAGGTACCCAGGGTTTGTGGATTCCCCTGGAGGAGACCCAGAAATTAGCCAAAATACAGCTAAATTTTGGTTTTTTGGGGAAAAATGGGAAAAAAGGGCTACAGATGAAAGTTTTTTCCTTGCAAATGGTATCAACAAATGGGTTGTGGTGCTGAAATCACCATATTCCCAGCTTTCAGGGACAAGCAGACTTTTGTCAGAAAACCCAAAAATTTACACAGATTTGGCATTTTTCTGGGACATAGCCTATTTTTGCTACTTTTTTGTGCTTTCAACCTCCTTCCAGTTAATGGTAGAAATGGGTATGAAAGCAATAATGGATCCTGGAAAGCTATACATTTAAAAAAATTAGACAAAATTCTGAATTCAGCAAGGGGTCATTTGTGTAGATCCTTCAAGGTTTCTTTATAGAAACTAACAGTTGAATATAGGAAAAATTGAAAATTAGTTGAAAAAAACAGCCATTTGTGTCAACGTTTTCACCTGTAACTTCTTCTAATTATGACAGCTGTTTGAAAGCAATATACCATTACATCCGCTGGACCTTTCTGGTTGTGGCGATATATAGGACTTGTAGGTTCACCAAGAACCCGACGAACCCAGAGCCAATAACTGAGCAGCATCTTGCAATGGTTTTTTATTATATACCGGGTTTATAGCAATTAATTTGGGAAAATATATACATTCCAATAGAAGCCCAGTTTCTGTTTAGGTTTGCAAGGGATTCTGGGTAACAAAACCTGGTGAGAGGCAGTCAAGTCACCCCATTCTGGATTCCCCTGGTAGTCTAGTTTTCAAAAATGTATAGGTTTGCTAGGTTTCCCTAGGTGCCGACAGAGCTAGGGTTAAAAAGCTACAGCTAGGCACTTTGCAAAAAAAGGGTCCGTTTTCACTGTGAAAATGTGGTGTGTCCACATTGCGTTTTGGGCTGTTTCCTGTCGCAGGCACTTGGCCTACCCACACAAGTGAGGTACCATTTTTCTCGGAAGACTTTGGGGAATGCGGGGTGGGTGGAATTTTGTGGATCCACGCAGATTCCAGAACTTGCCACCACAGAAATGTGAGGAAAATGTGTTTTTATTAACACATTTGGAGGTTTGCAAGGGATTCTGGGTAACAGAACCTGGTGAGAGCTAGTCAAGTCACCCCATCCTGGATTCCCCTGGGTGTCTAGTTTAAAAAAATTTATAGGTTGGCTAGGTTTCCCTAGGTGCCGGCAGAGCTAGGGTTCAAAATCTACAGCTAGGCAGTTTGCAAAAAAAGGGTCCGTTTTCACTGTGAAAATGTGGTGTGTCCACGTTACGTTTTGGGCTGTTTCCTGTCGCGGGCACTAGGCCTACTCACACAAGTGAGGTACCATTTTTCTCTGAAGACTTTGGGAATGTGGGGTGGGTGGAATTTTGTGGATCCACGCAGATCCCAGAACTTTCCATCACAGAAATGAGAGGCAAATGTGTTTTTTTAAACTAAGTTTGAGGTTTGCAAGGGATTCTGGGTAACAGAATCTGGTGAGAGGCACACGTCACCCCATCCTGGATTCCCCTTGGTGTCTAGTTTTAAAAAATGTACAGGTTTGCTAGGTTTCCCTATGTGCCGGCTGCGCTAGGGCCCAAAATCCACAGGTAGGCACATTGCTAAAAATAACCTGTGCCTAGTGGGCTTTCGGCCCCCTGGGGGGGAATCGGAGGGGGTTGCCCTGATATGCCCCCAAGCTGGGCAGAAAGACTGTGGCTATGTTTTTGGGGGGTGGGGGCATTGGTATGCCCATTCTGGACAGCCCCCACTCATAAAAAATGCCAGCATAATCGCTGGCGCCTAGTGGGCTTTTTGCCCCCCCGGGGGCAGATCAGGGGCCACTGCCCCCATCCGCCCCTCAGGGGGGGCAGAAAGACTGTGGCATTTTTCTGGGGAGGTTTGGGCATTGGCATGCCCATTCTGGGCTGACCTCAACCCTGAATAAAAAAAAAAAATCCTGAGGCCTACTGGACTTTTTGCCCCCCCCCCGGGGGCAGATCAGGGGCTATTGCCCCCATCTGCCCCTGGGGGGAGCAGAAAGACTTGCATTTGTTTTGGAGGGGGTGGGGGCATTGGCCTGCCCATCTTAGGCAGCCCCCACCCCTACATCAATAAAAAAAATACCTGGTTTCTAATGGGCTTTCTGCCCCTCCCCGGGGGGCAGAAAGACTGACATTTCTCTGGGGGTGGGGTGGGGGCATTGCCATGCCCTTTTTGGGCAGCCCCCAACCCAACGTCAATAAACAAAAACAATCCCTGGTTGCTAGTGGGCTCTCTGCCCCCCCGGGAGGCAGATTGGGGGCTTCTGCCCCCATCTGCCCCCTGGGGGGGCAGAAAGACTGATATTCCTCTGGGGGGAGGGGGCATTGCCATGCCCTTTTTGGGCAGCCCCCACCCCAACGTCAATAAAAAAAAAAATCCCTGGTTTCTAGTGGGCTTTCTGCCCCCCCGGGGCGGCAGATTGGGGGCTACTGCCCCCATCTGCTCCCAGGGGGGGCAGAAAGACTGACATTTCTCTGCTGGGGGGCATTGCCATGCCCTTTTTGGGCAGCCCCCACCCCAACGTCAATAAAAAAAAAAAAAACTGGTTTCTAGTGGGTTTTCTGACCCCCCGGGGATTGAAAGACTGTTGTGCCCAAAAACATATGGGGGGAGCAAAGGCCCTTGCCCAAGGGGCCACTCCCCCCTCCCTGGTGCTAGTGGGTGTATCCCTGCTTGGGGATCGCCCTCCTGGGGTGATCCCCAAGCAGGGATCCACTAAGGAAGGTACCATTGGAAAGGGGAGATTCTCCCCTTTCCGACGAAACCGCTCCCAAGTGTTTCGGTGCTCGGGGGCTGACATAGCCCCATGAGCACTGAAACACTGAAACTGAAACTAAGTTTCAGTTTTGTTTTCAATCTAATGATGACAGCGCGCCATGCGCGCGATCGTCATTGGATTGAAAACCAGGGAAGGGCATCGGGAGGTTGGGGAAGCTCTTCCCCACCTCCCGAGGCCCAAAAAAAAATGGAAATAGCAGAGGGATTTCATGCCCCTGTCCTCATGACGGAATGGTTCCGTCATGGGCACAGGAGCACTGGTGCTCATGACGGAACCATTCCGTCATGAACACCAAAAGGGTTAGGATTGAGCTCCTATATTACTAGCATAGACAGTAATCACATATTGAATTTAAAATTAATTGCATTGGCCATGTCAGAAAATGAGACTTTGGCATATACTGAGGAATATATCAATAGACTCATTCAGGGACAAGCTGGATCAAGGTTTCTAAATCCAGCACCATCCACTATTGATTTCACTTTTAAAGATAAAATCAATAGATTTGAAAGATTGGAAAAGAAATTGATACGTACCAGACTGCATGGCCATTTACTAACTAAATACCTACAGGCAAACTTCATTCCAGTTGGGATACAGGTCAGGAATGAACCCGCTATCCTTGTGGATATACTCAAGTTCAAGGAGAACTTTAGTTTTGTAGCTAATAACTGTTCCCGTCACTTGTTCGTTCTAGGAGTTGAAACTGCATTAGAACAGGTACAGAAATTGATGAAAGAAATAGCTGACCTCATATGCAAAATAACTGAGGATACAGCCCTAGTCAACTCTAAGGAAGCCTTAGAGCATTTAGAAAAAAACGCACAAGATTTTGGGACTAATACTCAGGCACATAAACTAGATAAATTTGTGAAAGATATCAGATTTTATGACAAAAAGACCACATACCTCTACTTACAGGAAGACTAATCTAAACAAGACACACAGGGCAGGTTCCCCATGAGAGGGAGAGGGAGAGCAGGCTTCAGGAACTTCAGGAGATTCACTACTTTCTCAGACTCATCCGGAGCCAGCAGCACAGGTAGCGACACTGAACAAGCTGGGACTAGCGCAGCCCAATATAATCAGAACTATAGATATCAGGACCAACCACAGGGCCCCTTTTTAGGGGACGGAGAGTGTAGACAAACCAGGGGCGGAGGTATTCCATGGAATCGTGGCCAACAGAGACGGCAGGGATGGCAAGGAGGGAGAAACATTGACGAGAAACAAGTCCGCTTCCAACAAGACAGCCATGGGGAGATACAGACACGGAGCCAACACTACAGGTGGTAGACATAAATAACACCAACCCCATTATAAATCTGTCTGACCATGAATTATCCCAGAAATAAATAGAGGTACTCGGCAAAGGATTATCCTTTGCTCTGACCTTGTTACCTAATTCCTTGAATCTCAAAATGGAACTAAACAAATGTTTCCGCAAAATAAGGCTACGCCATTATTTTAACAAACTTCCCTCTCATTCTAGACCATCCCACACAGGTCTACGCTGCCCTTCTACTTTCATGCCCCCAGCACACTGCATGCCACATAAAATAATCTCATACCAACAAGTAGTTCTGAGGGATGTCATGCAATTGGTTACTCAAAAGAAATATATCAACTACATTATTTCCATGGCTGAAAGAGATGCACTCAAAACACTCAGAGAGAACAAGGACATTGTCATTAAGCCTGCCGACAAGGGCGGCGCAATCGTCATTAAGAATACCAGTGACTATAAAGCTGAGATCGTTACCCAACATAGAGATGGTGGTAGCTATTCCAAGCTAACTTCAGATCCTACCAAGGAGATCAGTAGACTGATAAATACTACTACCAACGTCGGTCTCCATGTCGGTTTCCTGACAGAGAGTGAATATAACTTCCTAAACAAAAAACTACTGCATCTACCTACTATCTATACCCTCCCTAAGGTCCATAAAAACCTGTCCCATCCACCTGGACGCCCAATATTGTCCGGCTGTTGCTCCATCCTGGAACCAATATGTTAATACATTGACTTCTTTCTAAAACCATGTGTAATAACTACTAAGACTTACATATGGGATACTATGGAAAGCATCTGGTTGGTTGACCGACTAGTATTCATCCCCACACAACAACTATTGGTCACCATGGACATTGCATCCTTATATACTAGTATCCCTCAGAGATCGGCTTTAGAAGTTATAAAGACTGTCCTTGATAATAGACCGCAACCGGTTCAAGTTCCCACTGATTTCATTTTGAACCTACTAGAGATTGCAATGTTTAAAATGTTTTCCTCTTTCAGGGTGAATTCTTTTTACAAACCAAAGGCGCTGCGATGGGGGCAAGCTTTGCACCAAATCTGGCCATAATATATATGGATAACTATGAGACAAACTACATCTTCAATGAAGTGAATCCATATCTGACCAACATAGCCCTCTGGAAGCGCTACATTGACAATATTCTCATGATCTGGACAGGAACCGAGGCTGACCTCCAAAGCTTCCATGGCTGGATGAATGATAGATCACAAGACATTCAATTTATAGCCCAACACAGTTCCACTAGTATTGATTTTCTGGATATCTCCATCAAAGTGGAGGAGAGGCATTTATACACTACCTTATTTAGAAAAAATAGTGAACAAAATACTCTATTACGATACACAAGTCACCACCCCAGAAACCTTAGGGACAATTTACCATACGTACAATTTTTCAGAATATATAGGAACTGTTCACGTAAGGTTGACTACCTGAAAGAATCAGAAAATCCACACAACTGACTGTCAGCGAGAGTTTACCCTGAAAGCCTACTTAAAAAGGCCCGCAAGAGGGCTCGGTTTAACCCTTGTGAAACTCTACTTGAGCCTAAACTCCCTTTGAATAAGATTGAAAACAGGATGATTTGTGTCACTACTTTTTGCACATGCAGTAATGATATAAGGCCCATCATCAACCACCATTGGAATTTAATCTCCGATGAGATAGACATAAAGGAGCCACCTATGCACACTTTCAGGAAGGGCAAAAACATCAGAGACCTTGTAGTTTGTTCTCTACTTGGGCACCCACGCAACCCTCAAAAACAATCCATGTGGAGTTTACCCATAATCACTGGACACCATAAATGTGGACACTGCAAAGCATTTGACCTCACGGTTGAAATGAACTCTTTCAGCCATGAAGACTACAACTTTGAACTTAAGACTTAAGAAACATACCAACTGTGACAGTGCAGACGTCGTATACGCTATCAAGTGCCCTTGTAGTCTGCTATACAATGCACAGACTCGACAAAGTCAAAACACACATACTACAGCACTGTAGTCGCATCAGATGTAAGGTTCAAGGGGCACCACTACTTGAACATTTCCTCACCCTAAACCACTCAGTGAATAGTCTGTAATGGGTTGTACTTGAGAATGTCATTCTAGGTCCCAGAGGTGGGGACTTAATAGATACGTTAAACTTCTGGGAATGCAAATGGATACATGTTTTGGATACTGTAAACTGGGGATTAAATGAACATGAAGAAATCACAAGACAAAAATCTCTCCTTAACACCGGTTGATTTCCCCTCTTCCCCATATCTAATTATCTCTGGAAATTGTCGCAGGCCTAAATTTGTTATATCATACGGGCCGGACTATATTTTGATTACCTAATTGTGTACATTCCCATGAATATTGCAATTCCTTTATGCTCCAATTATAATTCTGCTCCGAATTGTTTGAATTGTTTTTATGTTAATATGTATTTACATTGGCTGTATATGACACATTAATCCAACAAGATACATTCTTGTATATACTGTATCCCCATACTGTTCTAATTTGTCTTCCCGCTTAATGTACATCTCCATTCTTTATACAGTATGCATCTATTCTATAAGATGGTAAGCCGCTAATTAGAGCGACATTCGCATGAACGTTACAAGCCCACAACGAATTGTTCTCTCTTTATATTGCATTACCGTTCTTTGTTGTGTATGTATAGGATGTTGTTTGACTTGGCATCTTTTGGCATGTTTCCCCTGACTTTTGGCTTTCTGACCTCCCGGTTTTGACTCTGTTTTTGCTGGTTTAGTGTCTCTGCGCACTTTCTCACTGCTGTTCAGTGTTAAAGTGCAAGTGCTCCTGTTGTAAATTATTGTTATGGATTGGTGTTTCCATGATTGGCTGATTTGATTTACTAGTCAGTCCCTAGTACAGTGCACTGTGTGTGCCCAGGGCCTGTAAATCAAATGCTGCTAGTGGGCTTGCAGCACTGATTGAGCCACCCACACAAGCAGCCTGTAAATGTAACTCTGGCCTGACATTGCAGAGCCTATGTGCAGTCTGGTACTGCCACGTCGACTTGGCAAGTGTACCAACTTGCCATGCCCTAACCTTCCCTTTTCCTACATATCAGTCACCCCTAAGGTAGGCCCAAAGTACCCCTGTGGGCAGGGTGCAGTGTATGTGAAAGGTAGGATATGCCCTGGTGTGTGTGGCATGTCCTGATAGTGAATTACTGCCAATTTCGTTTTTCCCTATTACGAGGCTACCTGTTCCCATAGGACAGAATGGAGAGTTTGTTTATAACATCTTGTAAACATAACTACCCCTGGGAACAAGGTAGAAAAATAACGTTTAGTAACCTGGACTCAGAATCTAAAGATGCATCTTTTAGTGCAGGTGATTTTTACATTCTGTGTTTGAAAATACCACTTTTAGAAAGTTGGTATTTTCTTGCTCAGCCATCCAGTGTGCCTCTGCTGGGTTTAGGCATTGACTGTCTGGCTTTGGGGTGACAGGGGATGGGGCGGAGCAGTGGCTCCAGAGAGTCTAGATGGGTCAGGGATGGGCTAAATAGACCTGGGCTGCATTTAGAGTAGTGGGAGGAGATTTCCTTTTACCTGAATGGGCCTGGTCTGCCTCTGACAATGCTGTCTCCACCTCCTGACAGGAAGCTGCACCAGAGGGGACAGAACTGGTTCTTGCTGGGCACAGACACTCTCTGCCTCCAAAGAACAAAGGATTTTGTGGTATAAATATTGGGGCCCAGACCCCAGAACTTTAGAAATCTTTTGGAACCAAGAACACTGCCAAGAAGAAGAGCTTGAGAAGCTGTGAGGAGGGACTACCACTTTGCTGTGTTGGCCTGCAGTGCCTGCTTCTGTCTTGGGCAGTGAAAGGACTGGACTGAACTTTCTGCAGTTTCTTTTTGTGAGTTTCTCCAAGGGCTTGACGTAGAGCTTGCCCCCTGTTCAAGAAGTCTCAGGAACAGCAAAGACTTTAAGTTCTTCTGCCCTCAGCACTGGGGACTGTGTGTTTTGTGCTGCAACAGAAGAAAAAGCAACCCAACGCCGTCTATGACGCCACTGCCGACTCCGTGTCCTGAAGGCACCGCAGAGGGCACCGACGCAATGCGGCACTGCAACCCTGGTCTCACCGATGACGCCACCTGATGCAGCCACCGAGCCGGTGCTTGCACCACGACCTGTGGGCACCGCACTCCGCACCAGCTCACTTCACGCCGTCGCCCTGGTATCCCCACGACACCGCTCCACGCCAACATCGACGCCTCGGCTTGCACTGTGGTTCGAGGGCACAGCTCATAAGTTACACGACGCACCATCCTCTTCCTGCACCGCAGCCTTGACCTACTGACGCCAGCGCCATCGACTCCAGTTCGTCAGCTGACGACAGTGCTTCAGCAACAACAACGCCGCTGCTTGCACCGTGACCTGCCAGCACCGCATCACTTTGCACCGCTGGATGACCGTCACTGAGCCGCTGCCTGCACCGCGACCTGAGGACACCGCACGCCGCACCGCTGCGCTTCGCACCCCAGCACCCGATGCCTACCAGCGCTCCTGACTTCAACCGCGAGGAGTTCAATCTGCAACGCCTGTGACTTCAAGGGCCCGACGACTCCTGCACCGACCTCCGGAACCAACGCCAGCGGACGCCGTGCTTTCAGAGCTCAACGAGAGGTCGCTGACACCCTGCATTTCTAAAGGTACTGTTTTGTGGGTTTTCCCGACACCGTCGCCACGGTCAACCAGAACTGTTTGGATTTGTTGTTCACGACGCCGTGATAGCCCCAGACGGAGCTATCGACTTCAAGGAACTTTATTTCAAGTCGAATTTGATTACTGAAGATTTCTAAGTACTGTATTGTGGATTTTTTATCATTTTTGGTCTTGTCTTAAGTGTATAAAAATATTGGATATTTATCTAAACTGGTGTGGTGTCCTTTTGTAGTGTCTTCACTGTATTACTGTTGGTTATGTGCAAATGCTTTACACACTGCCTCTAAGATAAGCCTGACTGCTTGTGCCAAGCTACCAAGGGGGTGAGCAGGGGTTAATTTAGGAGTGTAACTCCCTTATCCTGACTAGAAGGAAGGGTCCCTACTTGGACAAGGTGCAAACCATTGCCAACTAGAGACCCCCATTTCTAACAGATGTGAAAACCGATTAGTCAAACTGTTTCTCTAGCTAGCTGCATACCATTTTACAATTAGGGTTTTTTTCCATTTCTATTTTTACTCTTGACCAACCAAACCATTTTTTATCCAAATGTATTCCCATAATTCAACTCCTTCCAATTTATTCCGATTTATTCATGGAATTTTTCCATATCTCTTGGGGAATGCCCTACTGGTGGCTTATTCCCCCCAATACAATGAACGCCGTAGCTATGATCTCATGTTGAGATTGACAGCAGCTAGCGACTGGGCTCCTGACGTGACGTGTGGACGTTGATCTTGTGTCTATTTCAGACACAGTTCCGGAAGAGCTCGTATTGATACGAGATGCTCCGGTTGTCAGTCCATTGAATAAGGTAATTATACTTATCCCGCTGTGACAATTCTTTTGTCCCTGACTTTACCCTCTTTGCCAGCTTTCTTCAACATGGATACCTTGTTTAATTCCAGAATTAATTCGGTCACCGGACCAACAAGGAACTAACTACCTTTGACATATGCTGTGCTGCCCACTCTTGAATTAATGATACCTGGTGGGTAAGTCATCCTTGTTTTACTTGGTTTCTTAGTGAAACGTTATGATCAACTATTCTAATCCCAAAATGTGCAATTCATTTTCAGCACATCACCTTCCTGGACTATAAGAAGGTCCAGTCTTTTCTTTTGATTGGAGCCATCAGCCCATATTCAAGTATTTGAGTTTTCCCCACGCATTAATCAATGGTGGGTTTAAGGTGAGCCATTGCGCCACTATGTACTGTACCCTGAGTTTATAAGGCTATTGAGTCATTGATGGGCTTCCTCGACCATTTTTTCAGATTGCTCCAGTTCTGTCCTGATGAAGACTCCCCTGCAAGGTTCAAGTGGCCCTTCCACCCCTTAGGGGTCGATACATCGACATTTTAATATCTATCTACCTGGACTGTGAATTGCCTCCACATCTAGATAACACAGAATTTTTATGATTGTATCTACTAAATTGTGGAAAAACTAATGATAATGAGAATCTCCATCCAGGTTACATTTGAAACCCTCATGTCATTATTGTGTATATTATACTGTATATATTATCTTTCACTTGTAATTTTCAACTTTTTCTTACCTACTCACGAGCACTCTTATCTACACTCTCCCCACTGTATGTGGAGAAACTGTATAATATGAAATAATATATTTTGCAGCGATCGTTTGACACTCTTTATAAATAATCTTGAAACCTAACTCATTGAGGTATCTTTGTGATATTGTGTACCAAGTATTATATGATTTAAATAATTCCGTTGGGACCACTGTGTTCTGTACCAATTCCTACCCAGGTCCTATGGCCTATCGGGTTTCCCCCATTGCTTTGTAATGGTAGTGAGAGAAAGAGCACTAGCTCAGGGGAAATGCATAATTGTCGTGACTCCAGTACCAAACTTAGAGGCTGTTACCAAAGCAAGCATTTCAAAAGCAAAAGCAATTCATCCGCAATGGATACAATGGGCTAATTCTCTCACTGCAACATATGTAGACTACAAATTTGATTCTACATTAAAAACACAAGCATTCCTGCAGTACAAACACGAATATCCTCTCCCGAATGAAATAATGCCTCTAGATCAGTATGAATACATTCTTTATACTGACAGATCTGCCCAGCCTGCAGTAGATAGTAAGCTGCAATAGAGCGCAGCATGTGCGATTGTGAAAGGGCGTATGCGGGATGGCAAGTTCCGTCCTAGTAATACACAAAGGCAGTCTCTAGGGGATTGCACGTCACAGCTGGCAGAACTGAAAGCCCTGATACTGGCACTAAGAAATACGGATCGGGAATTCCCCACACTCATTGTGTGTGATACTTTTTAGTGTGTCCAGTCATACAATTAATATCTTTACTATTGGGGCCAGAATGGGTTTAGAGAATCCAAAGGTTGCACAATAAAGCACAAGTTGCTTTGGGAACAGGTGGCAAAGCTGAAAAAATGCTTGCCACTGGCTCATGTAATTCACTGATGAGTCATCAGCATGTTGGCATGCACATTGAAGGGAACTCATTGGCTGATAAAGCCGCCAAGGTGACAGTGCGAACTGCTGCTGTTGCTGCAATCGCTCGTTCTAGCACGAGGATAGACGGACAGATAATGATAGCTGTGAACGCTACGTGCAACAGCTCAGCCTTGCCATAAGGTTTTCCACTCAAGTACTCCTACAAGTTAGATGTGCAAAACATTCTGCATGCTCATATTCCAGGAGTGGGGGATAGAGTAATACCAAACATGGATCGCAGATTAGGATTAATTCTAGCTGCACACAAGGGTCTGGGTTCAGCACACGCAGGTATTGCTGCGACCGTTTTACTACTGAAGCAGCGTTATTGGTGGCCAGGTCTCACTAAACAGACCAAGGGTTTTGTCCTAAAGTGTGACATCTGGCAGCAGATGAAAGGTTTCAACGTAGCACGCCTACCACAAACACCACTACTGACCCCAGAAAGACCTCTTGCACGTGTCTACTTGGACCACTGCGGCCCCTTACAATCTGAAGGGGCTTACAAGTATATCTTGGTGGCAGTGGATTCATGCTCTAGATTCCTGTGGGTTTGGCCTCAGAGCTCAGCTGACACCCGAACTGTGATAAAGGATTTGCGAGTCTTCACAGGGACATACACAATTAGCAGATTACATTCTGACTGTGGCCCCGCGTTTAGCTCACAGGCTTACAAAGAAGCCATGGGAAATTTGGCTGTGGCATTGCGGTACTCCACCCCATATCATCCCGAGGGAAATTCGATTGTGGAGAGGAAGAACCGAGACTTTAGGCAATCCTTAACAGCTAGGGTAATAGGCTCGGGTGGCAGTTGGGTCAATCGCCCATATGGGGTCCAGAGGCCACTTAACAACATGCCAAGAAGTTCCCTGGGGAGGCCGTGCTCCATATGAAGTCCTGTTTGGGATAAGAATGTGGGTACCAGACCTCGACTGTGGCAACACAGTGGCGTATGAAAAACCATTTGACATCAATGATCGTTTGGCTGTTTTACAGGAACTCAATGAATTCCGGGCATTACAAAGCAACGTCCAAGTAAAACGCACCGCCACTGAAGAAGTGAAAGCTGTTCCGGCAAGACTTGCCTGGGTCCCGAAGATTGAGGACCTGGTCAGATGAAAGATAATGGACAAAAAAGAATTTGGGCCATCTTACAGAGTGCCTGTACCTGTCCTGGCTGTCGAAGGAACAAGAAGACTACTTCTTCCACCACTTGCCGGCTGCAAAGACAAGAGATTATTCTCAATTGATCTGATCAAACCACACTAGGTGGCCGATAATCAACAGTAGGCAGCGTGGACTCCTGGGTAGCAACCCATCTCCTCTCTCTACTATACAGGACGTTCAGATGGAAAGATTAATAACTTTTGAAGACTCCACTTCGCAAAGTTAAGGAGTTACCAACATTGAATGCAACTTGTACCTGTTGAAATTGAACAACATCAAACTACAAACGAAACACAAATCTCAACGCGGCCTAACACTGACGTCTATGTGAATATGTCTCAAACTGAGGCATCTGCCAGTTCCACAAAACCTGTTGAGCTACCAAAGATAGATCGAACTGCATCTGGCTACTTCATCGATTTTAAGGGTTTTTCAACGGATCCAAGGGAGCCCGAGTTACCATCACAAATAACGAATTCTGATTTCTACCTTTGCCTGAAAAATACTTACTTTGTTTTCCCTGGCTAAAGCTCTGGATTGCAATTGGTCTACTGTTCCTAGTCCTTTGGATTGGTATAGTGACTGTCTTTTTCTTGCTCCTAAATGGATACTACCTCCCAGAACGCTCCGCAGTACAACATGTGAACTTGGTCCTGAAACTGCATGCATCATCACACCGTGAACAGAGTTACCTGTCCTTAGTAAACATTACAGCAGTTCCAGTTCCTGAAGGAATAGTTTGAGACAGAGTTTCCTCTGATGTATATGGTCCTACTGAACTTTTAAGAATACCACATTTATTCAAAAGTTCTCTTAATGATATCATCACCTCTAGTATTCTCTCTGATGATTGGGACATTAAAACTGTGCATACTATGCTATCTAATTTAGAACAATCTGCTACATTTTCAAATGATGAATTGTATGATGGTACATCTAACTTTGACACCATATTCTGTTACCAACACTATGGTCACCATTTTTTGCACAAAGCAAGTATCCCACATAATGTTTTCACTTACCATCAATGGGAACAGTGCCCAACACTGCCGAAATGTAGTTCAACAACATTTGCACAAACGTTTGCTTATTTTTCTGGGTTTAACACTTCAGACCCAACCTCTTATTACTATAAGCTTGCACCTACAACTGAAAAGAAAAATATGCTCACTAACACTAAGCTGATATACTCTGCTTCTTATTGCCCAGATGTCTGTACATGGTTTTGACTGTTGGAGAGACACTATAGACACAATCTGTCTGGAGGACTAACGATTAGCAATTTCAGGGAACTGAGGCATTATTTAGGGCATGCCTTATACCACATCAAATGATTTTCCTGAACAATACAGTGCAACAGATTTCCTGTCTTGGACTAGCCAAAATCAAATATTTGAACACTCCTCGGATTCCCTCACTTACACATTTTAAGGGTTGGCACAATTACACACAACACAGTGAGGATACATTAAATACCATACTACACAATGATTCTTACAATTCATCAGACTCCAATTGAAAGTGCTGGTTGGTTTGGCCTATCGACACAAATAGGTGTCAGTTTAGATTCAGGGGTACCACCGAAGGGTTTAGTATCCATAGGCCTGATCAGCGCTATGTACAATCAGAACACTCGGGTGGTGACATCTTACAGTGTAGGGAAATTATGACTAGAGCGGCTAAAGACCTCGACACTGTCCCCAAATGAAACAACACTTATCTCTTCTCTCAGATGACATGGATCTTAGGGATTTTTTGTTAGGTCCCCAGAAGCCACGTCAAATACATTTTTTGTATGCTATTTACAACGAGCTATGGAAAATCTCTCAACAGGAGGCTGCTGAGAGACCACGTGAGATTGATAGGGTTAACCGAGAAAAGGCTTTGTCAGTGGTTGACAATTTTATGACCACAGTAACATCAAGGATTTATTCACTGGGCAGCATTGTGTATTCTGCAATAGATATAATGGAACATGATTTGTCTATTCTACAACACGGACAATTGTGATCCATTCCATTATTAAGCTGGACGTTACAATAATTGCGTCATGGTCAAGTGCCCTGCCGTTACATCAACAGTTCGACTCTGTTTTCTGCATACAATCTAATGGAAAGACAGATGGTAATGGCACAGAGAGATGCAAAATATACCATGTTGCACATTGAAAAATTGGACCAATTACCTTTCACTGTGGCTCAGATTTCACTCGCTCAAAACCATATAGATTTAGCAGTTATAGTTACCTGAGTTAACTATAACTTACACCTCAGCAATGAAATGCTTATGACGTCACATATTACATCACTCATGACATGGTCAGTGATATCACTGATGAAATCACTAATAACATCTCAAATTACATCACTGATGACATCATCCAGTGAGTGTAAGTGTTGTCTATGAGTTTATGAGTGTTAAAGATGTATACTAACCTACTACAAAAGTTAGATTAGTATACAAGGTGCACGAATAATAAATGATACTATTTCTAATATATATTAAGGGGCCGATTCCGATCTCGGCCGGTAGTGCTCCGAATCGGATTTACCGGATCCGATTCGGAGCCCTGTTTCCTGACCGAATCGTACGCGGGTCCGGCCGAGCGAGTACGATGCAGGCACCCGCGAAATCTCCGACCGACTCGAACGCGGCTTCAACACGCTCCGACCGACTCGCATGGACACGACTCGCACCGCGCTATGGAGACGTATCCCGGCCGGGTAAGTGCGATGCGCGCTGCGAGCAGTCCGTTCGACTCGCGCCGTCCGGCTCAAAAAAGCTGTCGGAGCCGGACTTTGGGGGTCCGCGTCGGACCCCCCTGTACGCGTAGGCGCGCGAGTCGCACACAGGGGGGACCCATGGGTCCCCCCTACCTGTGCATGTACGCTGTGATGCGCATGGACGCGTTCACGCTGTAGGGGGCGCCCTTGTCCGCCTCGCACCCATTGAGTCAATGGGAGCCCGTGTACGCGTCGTACGACAGGCTCCCATTGACTTCAATGGGAGTCCGACCGACCCGAGTCCGATTGCATGCGTGCGCATCGTACTCGTTCGGTCGGACTGCTAGGGTCCGATTTGGTCGGAATTCTCTCCGGGTCCGGCTCGGTCGGAGAGAATTCCGGCCCGAATCGGAATCGGCCCCTAAGTGAGTGGATGTGTGACTGTTTTTATCTGTGTGTGAGTGGGTGTGTGAGTATCTGTATGGGTATGTGAGTGGGTGTCTGAGTATCTGTATTGTACAGTAAGTGGGTGTGTAAGTAACTGTATGGGTGATTACGTGGCTGTATTGGGAGTGAGTGGGTGTGTGAGTGGCTGCATGGGTGGTGAGTGGGTGTGTGAGAGGCTGTATGGGTGACTGAGTGTCTGTGTGAGTGGCTCTATGGATATGTGAATAGGTATGTCAATGGTTGGGGAGAGGATGTAGCCTTACAGCTAGAGCGGTCGACCTCGAAGCTGGGGAACTGGGTTCGAGTCTCGGCAATGACGCTCAACATTCTGTGATTCTGGGCAAATCACTTAATCTCCCCGTGCCTAACAAAAATGAATGTGTCCCCCTGTAACGAAACTGGTGCTCATGTAAAGCGCTCTGATACCCGATTTCTCGGGTCTAGTTCGCGCTATATAAAACTCAAAAAAAAAAAATGGTTCGATGTGTGTGTATGAGATACTATATGGGTGTGTGGGTGTTTGAGGGGTTATGGGAATTATGTCATCAGTGATTTCATCAGTGATGTCATTTGAGATGTCAACAGTGATGTCACTCACCATGCCATGAGTGATTTAATATGTGAGCTCATAAGATGTGCATTGCAGTGACTTAGGTTATAGGTAGCTCAGGTAACTATAACTGCTGAATCAATATGGTTTTGAACAAATGAAATCTGAGTCTAACTATAACGCCTCAGTAATCTTTGTTTTTGTCAGTGAATTTCTATGTTTTTTTAAATTCCATTTCCCAACTACAATGTTCCTGTAACCTTTGTTTTTTAAGTGAATTTCTAAGGTTTTAAATTTTCTTTACTAACTGTAACCTGTAGCAGTTGAGAGAGAGTATTTGAGTGAGTGTCTCAGTGGGGGTGTGAGTAAGTGTGTGAGTTTCTCAATGTGTGTGTGAGTTTCTGAGTGGGCCTGGGAGTAGCTGCATAGGTGTCTCACTGGGTGAATAACTGGGTGTGTGAGTGTATCAGTGGGTCTGTGAGTGGGTGCACAAGTGTCTGAGTGGGTGTATGAGTGTCTGAGTGAGTGTCTGAGTGGGTCTATGAATGGGTGTGTGAGTGTCTGAGTTGGTTTGCGAATGCCTTCTGTGTGTATGTGAATCAGTCTGTGAGTAAGTGCATGAGTGTTTGAGTAGGTCTGTGAGTAGGTGCATTAGTGTCTGAGTGGCTGTCTGAGTGGCTGCATGAGTGGCTGAGTGGGTACATGAGTGTCTCAGTGGGTCTGAGAGTGGGTGTCAGAGTGTCTCAGTGGGTTTGCAAGTGCCTCCATAAGTGTGTGAGTCAGTCTGTGAGTTAGTGCATGAGTGGCTGAGTGGGTCTGTAACTGGGAGTGGGAGTCTCTGAGTAAGTCTGCAAGTGGGTGTGTGAGTATGTGAGTGAGAACATGAGTCTCTGAGTGGGTTAGTGAGTGAGTGCAGGAGTCGCTGCGAGGGTCAGTGAGTGGGTACAGGGCTGTTTCTTTGGTCTGTGAGTAGGTGCATGAGTATCTGAGTGGGTCTGTGAGTGGGTGCATGAGTACCTGAGTGGGTGCATGAGTGCCTGAGTGGGTCTGTGAGTGGGTGCATGAGTGGCTGAGTCAGTGTGTGAGTAGGTCCTTGAGTCTCTGAATGGGCCTGTGAGTGGGTGCCTGAGTCTCTAAGTGGGTGCGTGAGTGGGTGTGTGAGTCTGTGAGTAGATCTGTGAGTGGGTGTATGAGTGCCAGAATGGGTCTGACAGTGGGTGCATGAGTGCCTGAGTGGGTATGTGAGTGGGTACATGAGTCTCTGAGTGGGTCTCTGAGTGGTTGCATGAGTCTCTAAGTGGGTCTGTGAGTGGGTGCATGAGTCTCTGAATAGGTTTGAAAGTTGGTGTAGAAGTGTCTCATTCGGTCTGTGAGTGGGTGCATGAGTCTCTGAGTGGGTCTGTGAGTGGGTGTGTGAGTGTCTGAGTTCTCTCTTTTTTGACCTCTTCTGTTCTGCCTTTTCTTACTTGTTTTTCTGCCCTCTGTTTCGCCCCCTTCTCCTCTGTTTTGCCTTTTCTGTTCTTTTTTATTCTGCCCTCTGTTCTGCACTTAGTTTTCCCTTTTTCTTCTTTTTCTCCTTCTAAAATAGGGGAGGGGGCAGCTGTAATTTCAATGGGGGAGGAAGGCCACACTGACCCTCTCTATGGGCTGATTTTAGCCCCCGGGACCCTTTCCGCTGAGGCCCGGCCACAAACAAATGGGGAATGGGGCCCACATGCCCCCCTTTCTGGGCCGATTTCAGCCCCAGGGACCCCATCCCCCAGGGCCTGAGCATGTTTTCCTGGGTATCCTCGAGCCCACCCAGGGTACCCAGTGTGCATCTTGGGGACCACAGGGGGAGTCTCAAGGCCCCCGCAGTCCTAGCCGGCTTCCCACCTCCTGTGGGAGTCAGCACTGGGAGCTGCTGGAAATACAGCTCCCTGTGTGCAAGAGCAAGTTTCTTCTCTTTCCCTACACACATGTCTCCAGACAGAGAAAGAGATAAAATCTTAGCTTCCAGCAAGCGGAAGCACTTTGACAGCTCCTGCTCGCTGGAACTGGAGTGTTTGCTTTTGCTTGATGGGATGTGTCAACTCCCGCCAAGCATAAACAAACAGCTATGTCCCGGGGTGGGCACCAGGGGCATAGCAGGAGCTGGCCTTTGGGGGGGGGGTGGTCCCCAGGGCATTAATGGTTCCAGGAGGAACGCCATGCAGCCCCCCTCCTTTACTTTTCATGGGCTGAGACTGGGGAGGCCTAGGAGGGGGGCCACGCAACCTCTCCCACTTTTTAAAGTTATTTGCCACGGAGAGGTGGTGATCTCTGGGGCCTGGTGGGGTCTGCAAGGCCCCCCTAATACTTTCAATTTAGCCCAGGGGGGGTGGTGGTCCCCGGGGCCCTGGAGGGTCCGCACAGCCCCATCTCTTTTTTTTTACTAAAGCCCAGGGGAGGTTGTGGTCCCTAGTGCCCGGGGGATCCGTGAGGCCTCCCGTTATAATGTACGTAAGGTGGTGGTAGTCCCCAGGGTATTAATATGCCCTTGGAGGGGGGCCGTGCACCCCACTCCAATATCTATATGAACTCTGCCCACCCTGGGTATTAATTATACAATCACAGGAGACCACACATGTTTTTAAAAGAATTAATGGCAATACCCATGAATGTTTCATGAAAATCACTGTTAATTTTTTGCCCTGCCAGTGTCCCTCTAGAACCCCAAGACCAAGACTTGGGGGTCAGGGTATACCTATAATGCCCTCTTAACTTTTTATTCACTTTTGTTTTGGTACTTGGCTGAAGCTGAGTCCCAAGATGGCTGCCAACACTTCCTGGTTAAAGTGTTGGCAGCCAATCAGAGCTCTGCAGATCTCTGCACAAGCTCATTATTATTTGTGAATACGTCGCGGCCACGGAAATCCAAATTTGAATTTCCTTCAATTTCTTGACAACTACTGAACGGATTTACACCAAATGACTGAAAGTGTAAGCTGCGTAACCAAATCTACTTTTCTGCCAAATTTGGTGTAATTCTGTCCAGCAGTTCGGGATGTAATCGTGTTCAAAACTCATATCCAAATTAAATTAGGAAAAAGCACTTTTTTGACCCTCCCCTTTTTCTCCACTCCCGCTTGACGGATCACCTCAAAACGTTCCATGTGCAACAAGCTCTAACTTAAAACGTTTTGGAGGAAAATTCCGTGAAGATTCATCATAAGTGCTAAAGATTTGGGCAATTCAAAAAATGCTATTCCAATGGAAACATGGTTCTAACTATAACTACCTACCGGCGACCACCAGTAGGTAATATACATACATATTACACACACATATATATATATATATATATATATATATATATATATATATATATATATAGTATCCCGTGTTACCCTTCACATACGTTCCAACGCCATTGCCAAAGGACACAGAAAGGCAGCACTCCACACAGCGATATCTCATCAGGTTGTAGCTTGAGAAAGTCTTTTTATTTTCTTATTTTTTCCACATTGTTTTCATATACATAAAGTGCAAAGTGCAGTCAGTGCATTCGGAGACAAAACGACCTACGAGTTTCGGCCTGAGGCCTTCGTCCGGGTCAAAAGTGTACAAAGTGCCAGGTGATTTTAAAGAGGTAGGTTAACCCCACCCCTCTCCCATAGAAAAAAGTGTTGGTTGGTTGTTAAAGGAACATGGCATACCTTAACTTTTTTTACTTATTTTCTCTTTCTTTCATGACAACTTTATGCACACAAAGTCTGATATTATAAATGCATCTCATGTGTTTAGAAGTTAAAACACAGAAGGGAGTTACAGGGAGAGGGGGCCCCTTCATAAATATAACATGCTGACTTAACAGTTCTCTACTGGGTGACGTACCCATTATAGATTCATTTTGGTCAATTCAAGTTGCGCTTCAATCACAATCTGAGTACAAAAATGCACATGTTCGACATCTCTAAAATTTCTCAATTTCATTAAAGTGTCACATCCGTTTTCAAATGATGCCAATGACGTAGCTCATAGGGGTAAGGTGCAAATGCAAAAAATAGTTACTATACGTGCATATAGGATCCTGGTAAAATACCCATATAGTCATATGATTACGCACATTCCCTTACAGTTTATCATAAGAGTGAAGTGCCAATGCAATGAATATAATAATATAAAAAAAATGCATTAGACTTTTCTTTATATATATATAAAAGCATATAAAATCATGGTAAAAAAACATGTATTCATATGATTCCGCACATATCATTCTAGTTTATCCTAGGAGTAAAGTGCAATGCAAACAATATGATAATATAAAAAATAAAAAATCCTTGGAGTTTTTTGTGTGCATATAAAATCCTGGTGAAGTACCCATATACTTGTGTGATTGCGCGCATGTCATTCCAGCTTATTCATGAGGGTCTATATATGTCAAGCAAGTCAGTCATTAGTAGCCCCTTCTCCTCTATTCAAAGTGCAAGTATATATATGTGTGTATATATATATATATTCACTGAAAAAACCACAGGTTTCAGGGACTTTATAGTTAGGCTGACATTTCACTCGTACAAAACCAGAGAAATTCAGCAGTTATAGTTAGCTGAGCTAACTATAACTTGGACCCCCACAATGCACTGCTGATGACGTCACATATTACATCACTCATGACATGGTCAGTGACATTACTCATGACATCGCTAATGACATCTCAAATGACATCACTGATGACATCATCCACTTAATAACTAATGCGCCTCTTCACACCCTAATATAACCTTTGATACTCACTGATTCATAGGTGTATACACATCCACTCACTCACCCATACAGTCACTCATTCACGCAGTCCCTCATCTATACAGCCACTGATATATGCAATCATATACCCATACAGACACTCACACACTGCCACTCACCCATAGAGTTACTCATACACCTAGTCAGTCACGCAAAGAATCAATCACATTGCCATTTACTCACCTATACAGTTATACACACACCACCTCACTTATTCATACAGATACTAACACATACTTACTCTCTTATACAATCACTGACACAAGCACACACTCATCCATACAGTCACTCTCACAATCCTTACTCTCACATATAGTCAGTTATATAGTCCAACAATTACATATACTGCCTTTCACATACGTAGTTACTCACACATATACCTCTGAGATATCCACTCACTCACGAACACAGCCATACGCACACTCACTCACACATACAGCCTGTCACACATGCACTCATGAACCCATATACCCAGTGAATCACCCACTCACATATCCATGCAGGGAGCCACACACACCCCCACCCACCCACCCACACAGACACTCAGGCACCCATACAGGTACTCAGACAACCAATCATTAACCCATATAGACACTCATGTAGCTACTCACCAACCCATGCAGCCACTTACACACCAACTGACAGACTGATACAGACATTCACACAGATTAGTCATTCACCCATGCATTCACTAAGACACGTTTAATCAGTCACTTATACAGTCAGTCATGCACCCACTAAATCATCCATTCAGACACTCATACACCCACTCATTCTTCAATAAACCTTGGCGTGTATATATATAACATTCTTAAACTTTTTAGAAACACTCAGTCACTGGGTGACGTCATTAGTGATGTCATTTGAGATGTCATCAGTGATGTCATCAGTGATATCACTGACCATGTCATGAGTGATGTAATATGTGACATCAGCAGTACATTGCGGGGGCGCGAGTTATAGTTAGCTCAGCTAATTATAACTGCTGATTTTCTCTGGTTTTGCACGAGTGAAATGTCAGCCTAACTATAACGTTCCTGAAACCGTGGTTTTTCCAGTGAATTTCTAAGGTTTTTCAAATGCTAATTACTAACTATAACGTCCCTGAAACCTGTGTTTTTTCACTTAATTTCAAAGGTTTTTTTAATGCTAATTTCTAACTATAACGTCCCTGAAACCTGGGGTTTTTTCAGTGAATTTCTATGTTTTTTTAACTAGCAATCATATTTGCAGAGTGTTGGAGAAAGGGGGCTGGGCCACCAACCAGCGCTCAGGAATTCCGCTGCGTAGGACTTACAGGAGCTACCAGGAGGGATTCTTGGCCCCCTAAGTCCCTCAGGAGTAAAGTGGACTTCATACCCCAACCCGTAGTGTGCCAGGAGGCGCGTTTGCAGAGTGGTGAAGAAAGGGGGGCGTGGCCTCCAAAGACCTCTTAGCATTCTCACTGTGTGGGACTTACTGGAGGTAACAGGAGGGGTAGTTGTCCACCAAGGACACATTTGGGGACCAACCACCCCTCCTATTACCTCCAGTAAGTCCCGCACAGCAGCATTGGTAAGTTCTCATAGCAGGCCATGCCCCCTTTGCCCAACAGTCTGAAAACACGCTCCCTGGTGCGCTCTTGGATGGGGACTGAAGTCCCCTTGCTTCCTGAGGGTCCTTAGGGGCCAACTAGCCCACTTGATACCTCCAGTAAGCCCCAGATAGTGGGATTCCTGAGAGATGGACACAGGCCATGCCCCCTTTCTCCACCACTCTGCAAATGCACCTCCTGGCATGCTCTTGGTTGGGGGATGAAGTCCCCTTGCCTCCTGAGGGTCCCTGGGGGCCAACTAGCCCTCCTGTTATCTCTAGTAAGCCCCACACAGCTGTATTGTTGAAAGTGGTCTGAGGCCACACCCCCTTTTCACAACACTCTGCAAACGCGCCTCCTGGCGCACTGCTGCTCAGGGGATGAAGTCCACTTTAGTCCTGAGGTCCTCAGGACACAAGAGGACCTCATCGCCCCACCAGCAGTGTGCCAAGAGGCATGTGTGCAGAGTGGTGTAAAAAGGGGTGTGGCCTCGGACCACCTCTCAGCAATTCCACTGTGTGGGGCTTACTGGAGGTACCTGGTGGGCTAGTTGGCCCCAAGGACCCTTAGGATTCAAGGGGACTTAATCCTCCAACCCAGAACGTGCCAGGAGCCGTTTTTGTAGAGTGGTGCAGGGAGGGGGCGGGGCCTCCAGCGAGATGCCTGCTTCTTTTTGCTTTTCTTTTTTTTAGAAGGGGGCTGTGTGGCCCTCCTTCTCTTTGTAATTTTTTGGGCCCTGGGGACCCCATCCCCCAGGGTCTGAGCCATTCTTTTAATTAAAAAAAAACAGGAAAGGGGCCGCGCGGCCCCCCTCACTAGGCCAATTTCAGCCCGAGGACCCCATACCCCGGGACATGGCCAATTTCTTAATAAAAAAAATAAAATCAACATTTAAAGGAGGGGGGCCACGCGGCCCCCCTCATGAGGCCTTTTTCGGCCCCTGAGACCCGATTCCCCAGAGCTTTGCCTCTTTTTTATTTTATTTTTTAATTTAACGGGAGGGGAGCCATGTGGCCCCCCTTCCCTGGGCCACTTTTGGCCCTGGGGACCCCATCCCCCAGGGCCTGGCCTCACATTGGGGACCGTGAGGGGAGCCCCAATGCCCCCGCAGTCCCTGCCGGCTCCCCACCCCCTGAGGGAGCCGGCATTGCTTTTGGACAAGGGAGCTGCAAACATGCAGCTCCCCTTGTCCAAAAGCAATTCTGCTTCGCTTCATGGAAGCAAGAGCAGTTTTTCTGCTCTCGCTTCCATGAAGCGAAGCAGAAGTTTGTAATAACAGGGTGGGAGCAGTGCTCCTGCCCTGCCATTGCAAACTGCAATGTCCCGGGGGTAGGCACCCCAGGACATTGCTGGAGCCGGCCCTGGGGGATGGCGGTCCCCAGGGCTATCGAAGGCTCCCCTCCCTTAGTGTTTGAAGCCCCGGGGAGGTAGTGGTCCGCGGGCCCAGGGGTCCGCAACGGACCCCCGTATCTTTATTATTCATGGCCCGGGGCGGTGGTGGTCCCTGGGGCAGTATGTGGGGGCTCGAGCCCCCCACACTTAGTATTTAGAAGTAGCCCTGGGGAGGTGGTGGTTCCCCGGTCTTGGGGGAGCCCACTAGGCCCCCCACCCCTAATAAATTGAAGCCCTGGGGAGGTGGTGGTCCCCGGGGCAGTATGGGGGGGCTCGAACCCCTCACACATTTTTAAAGCTAGCCCCAGGGAGGTGGCAGTCCCCAGGGCTGCGGGGGGCAAGGCCCCCCACATTTAAACATTGAAACCCCAGGGAGGTAGTGGTCTCTGGGGCTTGGGGGGGCCCTCGAGGCTCCCCACCTATTATTATGCAATGCCCCGGGGAGGTGGTGGTCCCTGGGGCAAAGTGGGGGGCAGGAGCACCCCCCATGCTTTTTATTTTAAAAAAAGCCCCGGGGAGGTGGCGTCCCCAGGGCTGCGGGGGCCTGCACGGCCCCGCATATATTTACCACATTGCCCCTGGGACTTGGCCCACCCGGGGGCTTATTAAAACAAAGGGCGGGACACTGCGCTTCTTTTTTTTATTATTTTTTTGCCGAGATTCGCGAATCCTGCTGAAAATAAAAAACAAATGCTTTTTTTGGCCCTGGGGGTCCCTGTGGTACCCCCTGAGCAGGCCTAGGGGGTCAGGGTGTTTCTAACCTGCCCCCTTTTCTTCATTTTTCGGTTGAACTGAGTCACAAGATGGCTGCCAACACTTTTTGGTTTGGAGTGTTGGCAGACAATCAGAATGAAGCTCGTGCTAGGCAGGGTTCGTGGATCCACTTCGGCTGCCAGATATCGATTTTTTTTTTTATATTTTTGAATTTCTCAGGAACTACTGAACGGATTTATACCATTTAAGTCAAAGAATGCACTCTGAACCAAGAGCTACCTCTCTGCCAAATTTGGTGTAATTCCGTTCAGCAGTTCGGGCTGTAGCTGCGACAAACGTTTCCTAAGGAAATTAACATGGAGAAAATGCGTTTTAGGACCCCCCCTTTTTTTTCGGCCCCCGCTTGACGAATCACCCCAAAACGTTCAAGACAGGAGCTGGCTGGAGCGCCCCATTAGTTTTGAAAAGTGTGCGAAGATTCATCAAACTGCGCCAAAGATATTGGCAAAAGAAAAAACGATTTTCCTATGAAACTCGGTCCTAACTATAACTACCTACTGGCGACCGCCAGTAGGTAATATATATATATATATATATATATTCCCCATATATATGTATATTTCTGACTTTGCCTTGATACGTCCCAAATCACTTCTTTGAGATATTGGATAATACTATGTCACTGTTTGTTTGGAATATCAAACACCCTCATGTAAATTGCTGCCACTGCTGAGAGAGTTGGGGGGTCTTACCCGACTAGCTGCTTTGCTGCTAGGCTTCAATGGTAATAATAAATTGATGTATCTACCCCAAAGTAATTTCTTTCCTGATTCTTGGCTTGATATGTTTTAGAAGACTACATGTAAGGATTTATTTTTTCAATTTGGTGACCCCAAGTACATCAAGAAAAGAAAATTAAGGATTTATCAAATTTATTGTGAGTTTTGATCAAAAATAAATGATTTCTCTACTCTAAATGAATACATTTAATAATAATTCACAACGGCAGGGAACTCTCAGTGCTGCAGTTAGTTTGTCTGTGCGGTTCTCAAGGTGTTTGCATAGCTAATTGAATTTCTTATTTAGCACTCGCAAGTGGGCATACACTACATATACTGCAAGGATAGTGCCAGTGACTGGAAGTTAGATTCCAAAAATATTGTGTAGAGTGTTCAGAAGCCCTTTTATGTCTGGTATGTACAAGATGATTTCTTAGATTATGCCCGGGTTTGAAAAAAATGCGGAGTTATGAACAACTTGAAGAGTATGAGTTGAATATATGATGGTGTTTTTGACATATTAACTGCAACACTGAGAATGTCATTTATTTGATTAATTGTCTTTGCAGATTATTATATATGAATATGACCTCAAGAAAAGCAAAGGCATGAATAAGTGAACACAGAAGGAAGATGGTCCTTGGATGTACTTCAATATCATGGCAGTGCTCTGCTTTGATATTTCAATTGGCGAAGATTGTTTATGAACAAATGATTGGTTTTCATAAGATTAAGCATACAGGTGGACAAGCAGGCACAATTATCGAATGCACAAGCAGAAAGTTTTGACGTGTATTAGAATTTCCTCAGGTGCCTCCAGAAGAAAGATTATTATTATTATTTTTACAGAACTCACTTTTATTTGCTCTGTTAAACTGTGGTTTGACAAGGATAATTATTGGGCTTTGATAAGGAGGAGTGCAATCATTTTGGGACATAAGTCAAGGCAATGCCCTTGGGTGAGTGGGAACAGCTGGGAGAAGAGAAAAGTTTCAATTTCTTTACAAATATTTTGAGAGTGGGAAGTGTGGGAGAACTGCATCAAAGTCAGTGTTAATGTGAAAAACAAAGTAGCACTGTGGTATTGGGAGATTTTTGAAGTGGAAGATAACCATTGTCCAGAACCACACTGTTAGAAATGGGGGTCTTAGTTGGCAAGGGTTTGCACTTTTGTCCAAGTAGGGACCCTTCCTTCTAGTCAGGATAAGGGAGCTACACTCCTAAAATAACCCCTGCTCACCTCCTTGGTAGCTTGGCACGAGCAACCAGGCTTATCTTACAGGCAGTGTGTAAAGCATTTGCACATAACCAACAGTAACACAGTGAAAGCACTACAAAAGAACACCACACCAGTTTAGAAAAATATCCAATATTTTTATATACTCAAAACAATACCAAAACGATAAATATCCACAATACAGTACTTAAAAAGATATACTTTGCAAGAATACTTGAAAAAAACAGTTCGGACGAGTCAGTAGCTCCGTTCAGGGCTACCTTGATGCTGAAAACAACAGAGTCTAACAGTTCCAGCCGACTGCCTCGGTACTGGCCAGCGAAAGCGTGAACAGACTCGGTAACAGTACCTTTCTCGTAGGGGCTGACACGTTGGTGCGAGCTGGTCGTGGCAACCGTTGTAGTTGCGTTGCAAAATGGAAGTGGTGCAGTTTCCTCTTGATGCGGTGCAGGCAGCGTCTCGGTGACGATCGTCCAGACGGCGTCGGTGAGACCAAGGCTTATGGTGCAGGGTGAGTCGGTACTCGATGCGGTGCTGGCAGGTTGCGGTGCAGGTGACAGAGCTGGTTAGCGGGAGCTGGTGTCGGTCGGCCCACATGGCTGTGTGGGACGAGGCGGTGCATGGTGAAACTTACGAGTGGTGCCCCCAGCCATGATGCGGTCACGGGTGTCGAAGTCAGCAGCAGCGATGGTGTCGGTGAGACCAGGATGGCGAAGTGAAGCGAGGCGGTGCGGAGAGCGATGCCCACAGGTCACGGTGCCAGCAGCGGCTCGGTGGTGGCGGTCCCCGTCGTTGGTGAGACCAGGGTTACGGTGCGAGATGCGGATGGTGCGGTCTGCGGTGCTGTCAGGACACAAAGCCAGCGACGGAGTTGGCTGCGTTTCCCTTCTCTGTGGCAGCTGAAACAGCGGTTCCAGAAATGGTACCCAGAGGTTGGTGAAGTCTTTGCAGTCCCTGATACTACATAACAGGAGGCAAGCTCTATTTCAGGCCCTTGGAGCTACTCAATAAAAAAGTTGCAGAAAGTTCAGTCCAGTCCTTTCACTGCCCAAGACAGAAGCAGCCACTGCAGGCCAACACAGCAAAGCACTCAGCAAAGTGGTAGTTCCTCCTCACAGCTTCTCCAGCTCTTCTTCTTGGCAGTCTTCTTGGTCCAAAAGAGTTCTAAAGTTCTGGGGTCTGGGCCCCAATTTTTATACCACAAAATCCTTTGTTCTCTGGAGTCAGACAGTGTCTGTGCCCAGCCAGAACCAGTTCTGCCCCCTCTGGTGCAGCTTCCTGGCAGGAGGTGGAGACAGCATTGTCAGAGGCAGACCAGGCCCATTCAGGTGAAAGGAAATCTCCCCCCCTACTCTAAATGCAGCCCAGGTCTATTCAGCCCATCCCTGACCCATCTAGACTCTCTGGAGCCGCTGCTCCTCCCCAGCCCCTGTCACCCTAAAGCCAGACAGTCAATCCACAAACCAAGCAGAGGCATACTGGATGGCTAAGCAAGAAAATACCTAATTTCTAAAAGTGGTATTTTCAGACACAGAATGTAAAAATCACCTTTACTAAAAGATGGATCTTTAGATTCTGAGTTCTGGCATACTAAACTTTATTTTTCTACCTTGTTCCCAGGGGTAGTTATGTTTACAAGATGTTATAAACAAACTCTCCATTCTGTCCTATGGGAACAGGTAGCCTCGCAATAGGGAAAAACGAAATTGGCAGTAATTCACTATCAGGAAATGCCACACACATCAGTGCATGTCCTACCTTTCACATACACTGCACCCTGCCCACAGGGGTACCTTGGGTCTACCTTAGGGGTGACTGATATGTAAGAAAATGGAAGGTTAGGGCCTGGCAAATTGCCAAGTCGACATGGCACTACCAGACTGCACACAGGCTCTGCAATGGCGGGCCAGGGTTACATTTACAGGCTGCTTGTGTGGGTGGCACAATCAGTGCTGCAAGCCCACCAGCAGCATTTGATTTACAGGCCCTGGGCGCACACAGTGCACTGTACGAGGGTCTGACTAGTAAATCAAATCAGCCAATCATGGAAACACCAATGCATAACAACAATTTACAACAGGAGCACTTGCACTTTAACACTGAACAGCAGTGAGAAAGTGCACAGAGACACTAAACCAGCAAAAATAGAGTCAAAACAAGGAGGTCAGAAAGCAAAAAAGACAGGGGAAACACGCAAAAAGATGCCAAGTCTAACACACACCTAATCTGGAAGGATGATTTGTCGGAGACAGATATAAAACATTTGTGGCAAGTATCCTTAAATACTTCTTTACTCAGTTGTTAAATCTGCTGCATTAAAGAGGAACCATTTTTTCACTCTTCATAGGACCTATTGGACTCCATGCAAGGTGGCTAAAGAGGCACACAAGACACCAGTGTGCCGAAATGTAAAACCTCACAGGCAGATGACATACATATGCTTTTAGACTGCTCTGTGCTATTGTCTTTTTGGAGGTCTGTGAGTAGGATCTTAACAGAGATAACTAGTCACCAGATCAAGGTAAGCCACCCTCTAGTGCTCTTTGAAGGAGTCTTTAATCAATCAATCAATCAATCAATCAGGGTCTTGTATAGCGCGGCTACTCACCCGTGAGGGTCTCAAGGTGCTGTGGGAGCAGGGCTGCTGGTCGCACTGGGTGGATAATCATTTGAATGACCAGGTCTTGAGGTCCTTTCCGAATCTGGTCAGCGATGCGGCTTGCCCAAGGTGGAGGGGCAGGGTGTTCAAGGTCCTGGTGGTGAGGTAGGAGAACAACTTTCCTCCAGTTCTGGTCTTGTGGATCCAGGGAATGGAGGCAAGTCGAGTTGGGAGGATCGGAGTTGTCTGGCGGGTACGTGGAAAGCGAGGCGGTGGTTCAGGTATGCTGGTCCTTTGTCATGTAGAGCTTTGTAGGTGTGAATGAGGACCTTGAAGGTGATTCTTTTGTTGACTGGAAGCCAGTGGAGTTGTCGGAGGTGTTGCATGATGTAGCTGCGGCGGGGAATGCCTAGGACCAGTCTGGCTATGGCATTTTTAACGTTCTGTAGTTTCTTGAGCTGTTTCCAGGTGACGTTGGCTTAGAGTGCATTGTCGTAGTTGAGTCTGCTGGTGATGAGTGCATGGGTGATCATCTTTCTGGATTCTGAGGGTATCCATCTGAATGTCTTTCGAAGCAGGCGGAGTGTGTGGAAGCAGGCTGAGGGAACTGCGTTGATTTGGTGGTTGATAGTGAGCAATGAGTCCTGTATGATACCGAGGTTACGGACATGGTCCATCGGGGTGGGTGGGGATCCCAGAGTGTCTGGACACCAGGAGTCATCCCAAGCTGAAGGGGTGGGTCCCAGGATGATCACTTCGGTCTTGTCCAAGTTGAACTTGAGGCAGCTGTCTTTCATCCAGGTGGCAAGGCCGTCATTCCACTGTGGAAATTGGTTCTGGTGGTGGTGGGTTCATTGGTGAGGGAGAGGATCAGCTGGGTGTCGTCAGCGCAGGAGACGATGTTGAGTCCATAGCTTCGGACGATGGCTGCGAGGGAGCCATGTCGACGTTGAAGAGGGTGGGGCTCAGGGAGGAACCCTGGGGCTCTCCACAGCTGGTCTCTGTGGGTTCTGAGAGGAACAGTGGTAGTCTGACTCGCTGAGTCCGGCCGGCAAGTGAGGAAGGAGTGGATCCAGTCCAGGGCCTTTTCGCAGATGCCGGTGCCATGGATTCTCGTGATTAGGGTGCGGTGAGAGACTTGGGGCCTCATTTATGAGCTTTTGCTGTAGGGCAGCCCGGCAGGCCGTCCTGTGGCGCTGCCTCACAGCAAAAGAAAAGGACAGCAGTGCACTGTATCTATTAGATACGGCGCATTCCTGTCATTTTCCTCTGCACTGGTGCACAATGGGCTGCTGTGTGCCAATGCAGGCACCCTTGCACCATGGTGCAAGGGTGCCTGTATTGCGGAGATGATTATTTGCTCTTTCTATGTGTGCTTCAGAATGCAGCACACATAGAAAAAGGAAAAACGAAGAGAAATAAACATATTTCTCCTTGTTGTGCCTCCCTTACGCCTCCCCTGGGAGGCGCAAGTTTTTGTTGCTGCCTCAGAGTTATGATTTTTCATAAATCTGGGGCAGTGACAAAAAGCCATGGATGTTGCTGGGAACGCCCCCAGCAACACCCATTGCATGCCCCTTTAATGCAGAAAACTGTGTTAAAGGGAAAGATATTTACAAGGCAGCATTAAGCCAAAAAAAGTGGCTTAGTGCTGCCTGGTAAATATGGAGCAGGCTCCTGCGCAACAGGAGTGTCACAAAAGGTGACGTACCGGTGGCGCAAGGAGCTTATAAATAAGCCCCTCAGCTGTTAACATTGTGTGTAATGAGGCCCAGAAGAAGATGATATTCTATCTGGTTTTATTGGCAAGAAGAGAACTCTGTAGAGTATGGGTGTCGTCAGACCCTCCGTCTTGCGGAGAATGGATGAAGTATGTTAATTACGTCTCCCAATTGAGTATGTCACGTGATCCGGAAGGATCTGAGAAAGTCTGGAATGGCGATGTTAATTGGCAATAGGGTCCGATGAGTCCAAGATTACCCTTCATGTCCTGCACTTGCTGAATCAGCTGGTTGTTGGCAGCAAAATTACTAAGACAGTTTCGCCTGCAGATGAAACCATGCTATGAGATGGCGATGGTTTAATGAGGACTAAAAATAAATAATAATAATGCCATCCAGTCTCTGAGGCAGGCTTTCGTGGCTGTTCCAAATAAAGTCATCACCCAGAGCCTCTTTTGCGAAAGAAAGAAAGCCTGCGTCAGGACTGCATGGCCATGTACCCGCCTGTCAACCTTTAAAAAATGTCCAATGTTTTGGCTGAGCTACTAAGAGTAAGGTTGCCAATATTACTGCTAGCAAAATTCGCAGTTTAAGGTCTGTGCACCTGAAAGGGGTGTCCCTCTTTTTAGCACCCTTATGTTTTATCAAAGCTGGTGGAAATATGCACACGCCTACCACTCCTTATGTTTCTACTTACCACTTGTTACTATGCTCGTGCAGTTTAGTAGCAAGGATAGTGGAAGTTACAAGAGACCATGTCAGCAGTGGTTATTTTATTTACCCTAGAAGAATGATAGGCTGAGTTTGCATCTACAAGATTCAATCAAACCTGTCACCTCCTATTGCACTAGGTTTACCACAACAGGAACACTGATCACTGACGTATCTTATATATATAGCTATATCTGCGGGCAAGTGTATACATTTTAAACTCGCTTAGGGAGCTAAGGCACATTATGATCTGTGTGCATCTAGCGCCTCTGGTGTAAATATACAAATATATTTCACAGATGCACTTGCTAAATAGATCTGGGTGGAATGTGCTGCTCGTAAGTTTATTAATTCATAAAACATTATGGGTAGGAGGGGTTAATCTGCCTGCTGTAACCTGTCAATCACATTTTCGAATCCAGAATAAGATGGCATAGTTGCTTAAATCACTGAGGGGCATGATGCATGGTGGAGGAAATAGGAAAGGGGGGGTGTCAAGATTGAGGGATTGAGGAAGATATACTGTGGATGTTATTATGTCATCAAGAAAATGTTGATGAACCAATGGCACTTAGCACTTAGTGGTTAGAGAAAATAGTTATGTCAATGTTTTCATGTTTTTGAAAGGAAAAGATCAAAGTGATTTTCACTGCTAGCTTCCCTAATATTACTATCCACAGTGGCTGCAGCAAGGACAAGTGTTCCACCCGGACAGCCGACATTAAAAGTTTTAGAGGTACTCAAATTGCAAATTTGAGCACTTTTTTGCTACCCAGTGCATAAAATGGTGAACTATTTTCTTTTGCAGTCCTACCCTAGTACCTCTGATTCTGACTACTTTTGATAAAAGATTGTGCAGTGCATGGTAGATAATGGTGTCAGTGGTAGCAGATAATCCCAGTATTTTTAGAGTGCTAGCTAATAATTTGTCAAGGGCTTCAAGTAGCTTTTCTCTGTGTGTGAAATGGTGGAAAACACTCAGGACCAGATTTATGAGATTGTCAGGCAGTGCAGCGCAGCAAGTCACCTTGATGTGCTGCACTGCTTGACAGGAAAAGGAATTTTCCCCTACACTGGTGCCGTTTTGGCTGCCTAGCACCAACGCAGGCACCCTCGTACCATGGTATAAGGGTGCCCGTGTTGTAAGGTTGATTGTTTTTTTGTTCAAGAAGGGGCACCTTCCTGCACAGAAACAATCCCCTGAGGCATTTTCTTCTTTCTATGTGTGCCGAAGAATGCAGCACACATAGAAAGAGAAAATAAATGAGGAGAAATAAAGTTATTTCTCCTTGTTACACCTTACCTGGGGAGGCATAGTTTTTGGCGCATTCCCACATCTACCACTTCGGGTAAATCTGGCACAGAGTAAGGCAACACAGTGATTTGCACTGCGTTGCTTTACTCGAGACTTATGAAGCCACTTAGGTCCATGTAAAGTGGTCTTGCATGGCTTCATAAATCTTATTTTTTTGTTGCGTCGCTCTTGCGCCATGTTGAGTGGTGCAAGAGTGATGCAATAGGGCTTGCAAGTATGCCTCTCTTTTTTTTAACACCATGGGGCAGATTTACAAGGACTGGCGCATCTCTGTATATTAGCAAGGATGCGCCAGTAAAGATGCGACACGCAAAAATACCCTTGCGCCACCACGGAAGCGTTGCATTTACAATGCGGCGCACCGTGGCGCAAGGATAGACAGATGGGTGTCGCATCTTTTGTCGTAAGGGCAGCGCAATGCTGGAGTCGTGTCGCAAGCGCGACGCAACTCTAGCAATGCTCAGGGGCAGCCTATACTTATTGTGCTGCGTCACTCCTTACGCCTGCTTCAACAGGCGTAAGGTTTTGATGCAGCAGCGTCGTAAAAGTGACTCAGTGAAATCTTGTAGATTTCACGGCGTCACTTTTACGAGGCTTTCTTGCGATGGAACGCCCACCCTGCATACATTATACCTGATGCAGGTATAATGTAGCGCAGGGCTTTACAACGTGATGCATCTCCCTAGATGCGTCACATTGTAAATATGTCGCAATGTGGCGTATTGTTTACGACGCCGCTGCGTCACAGAAGTGACACAACGGCGGCGCAAAGGTGTCGCAAGGGGCATGTAAATCTGCCCCCATGTATATGAAATGCAAGGCATTTAGCAGCGTCCAATGTCTCTAATGCTGATGAGGTTGGTGATTCACTTACACTATTTTTGTAGATATGAAGAGGTTCATGGTGGATTTTGGTGCACATGTATTTGGGAATGGATATGGGATTTCTTTAGGCTGGTGCATGCTGTCTTACAGTGCTGGCAACAATACCTGCATGAGGTAAAGAATGTGCTGGCGTAGATTCGGAAAGATTTCTTTAGAGTGATCTGCCCTGTGGTTTCAGTAGAAAGAGGTTTTGATGTGTAGACTTTATCAGCCAATGGAATGGAAGAAGATTGACTTTATTACCTTACTCTCGATATAGACTAGCATTTTAGTGGTGGGAAAACATTTTTGAGTTGTCTTTGGCCGATGTTCCTGAGAGAATAATTTGGGGTAGATTTGATACCCGTTCAGTCTTGGAAGTTCTTATATGGGTTAGGGTTAATGTCATCATAAAGGAGAAAGTTTACTATAGTATTGTATGAACCAGTAAGGGACTAGTAGTAAAGTATCTGGACCTTGAGAATCAAGTCCAACAATATTGCTAAGTGATGCTTCTTCCTGGCAGTGGCTGATCCACTAAATGTTGGAAATCACAGGTTGCACATGTGGTGTTCAATTACTGAAGAAAAACCATAAAATGTATCGCCAATACAAACGTCGAGGTCACATAGGATGCAAGATATATTAATTAATGTTTGAAGGTACTGAGAATGTCTCCTACACCTGAAACTTGTAAAGGATGTGGCCAGTTTAGTGACACATTTTATAAGAATGTTTTCAAAGGAGGGAAACATCTGGAGTCAAGAATACTTTCACACATTCAAGCCATATTTAAAGGCCAGTGTACCAACGCCCAATATACAGAAGAGGAGTGGTATATTCATTTCAAGAATGTCTCCTATATCAGTTATGCAAGAGTTTGTAAACCAAGGGGCTTATTTACAAGCCCATTGCACCGCCGGTGTGTCACTTTTGTTCGACACACTGGCGGTGCAATGTGCCTGCCCATATTTACAAGGCCACGCAAAGCCACCCTGCGTGGCTTTTCATGGCCTGTAAATATGGCCCCCTTTCATGCATTACTCTGCGTGAAAGGGGTATTCCATGGGTGTTGCTGTGGGTGTTCCCATGCAACATCCATGGAACCTGACGCATTCCTAGATTTACAAGGTTTTGTAAAGCTGGGATTCCAGCAGATTCCAACGACTCCCCAGGGGAGGTGTGAGGGAGGCGTAACAAGGACAAATACCTTTATTTCTCCTCGTTTTTCCTTTTTCTGTGTGTGCTGCATTCTGCAGCATTCATAGAAAGAGGAAAACACCTCTTGTGATTGTTTTTGTGCAGGAAGGTGTCCCTTCCTGTACAAAAACAATCACCCCTACAACGCAGACACCTTTGCACCATGGCACAAGGTTGCCTGGATTGGTGCATGGCAGTCCGTTTTGCTCCAGTGCCGGAGAAAAGGACAGGAATGCACTGTATCTTGTAGATACGGTGCATTCCTGCCCTTTTCTTTTGATACACGGCAGCGCAACAGGAAGGCTTGCTGTGCTGCAGTGCATCAAAATATTGGAAATGAGGCCCCAACTCTCTGTGAATGTAAAGAGCTGGGTATTATTCAAGGTTAGGGATCCTTGCTGACATTTTACTGTTGACCTCGTAGTCAAAAGTAAACACATAATTATGTTCTACTGTAATAGGTTAGAGGTAATGACGTTGGCAGGTGATAGGTTTTCCTGCGTCCTAGGTGGTCTGTGAGAGAAAGCATAGCTGATTTACTAAGGGATTTGTTCTTTGAATCTTGGAGCGTTCAAAAAGTTTCTGAGGCCATGATGGTTGTATCATGGAGCCCCCATTCTACACTGATTGCTTTTGATACACCTGGGAAGAGAAAAAAGTCAACTTGGAAGGAAAGTGTCATGTTTTGCTATGTGTAAATTTTTTTATTTTGTTTGCATGCCATTGCAAGGGGGTGTATTGAACATGGTGTGGGTGGTGATTTATGGTGTGCATTGTTCATTCGCATCATACCTAGGATTTTCAGGTCTTTTTTTTGTTGTGTCCATTTAACCACAACTGACCTTTAGGTACATTTATTCAGTACTTTTGTTGTTTTTTAGTGATGTTCTGCATTCACATGTGGCACATCTATTCCACGCTCTACACAACCTTAACCCAGGCCCTGCGTCCCATCCCACTTTGTCTATGCACAGCAGAGGTTGGTCAGTGGTCCTTTCTGGCTTTGCAGTGGGCTGAATTTGATAGTTTCCATGAAATTAACAAAAAATAAGCTAAACATGCTAAGTCTCTGTCTATTTTGTGCAAATCCATTAAAGTAAAATAAAAATGTTTTGACCCCCTTTTCACCTCCCCCAAATGGATTTTCATGAAACCTGAAATACTGTACTGAGTTTAACCTAACTGCCTTCCACATTTGATGTTGTAATTAAACAGCAGTAAGTTAAAAGGAACGTAACCCCTCCCCCTTCATGTTCCACCCCTTATAGAACTGGAACCAATCCTGGCATGCCAACCGAAAGCAAGTCCTTCCAGTTTCCTTCCAAATTTTAGGCAGATTTATCACACAATGCCAGTCTTATTAGCAAATGATCACTTTTTTGCTTACACTTTATACCATGGCCCGACCCTTAACATAACTGCACAAAAAATTGCACTGTTCACGCAGGTCCATCAAAAAGAGACAAAGGGGCTGGTTTAGAGTTTGGCAGAGTGCTTACTTCATCGTCTACCTGATTACAGATGTGAGAACATTGACTATGACAGCGATGAAGACTACTCGTTCTCTGTCACTGACGTACTCCACTGACTGCCCAAGCGAGTAAGGGGTGTCAGAAGTTTAGCCATTCGGCCACCTGCCCAATTACGAAAGGGTGCTTGAATGGCCTGTTTTCACTGTCAGTCACTGCTGGGTAAAACCTGGTGGTAAGGGGCAAAGAAAACTACAAAATGACCCCCATGCCATGAGAGAAACCCTCATGATGTGGGGATCTTTCATTTTTCTGTTTGATAATATAAAAACATGTTACAAGTTTGATGGATGGGCTGGCTCACAACTCTAAATTCTGAGGACTGTTACTCCATCAGGGTAATGGAGTAATTTACACCATCACCCTGAAAAAAAAATGCATTTCAAACTAGAAATCAGGCCAAAAGTTATAAGTAACACATTTCCCTCTCATTGGATCTTCGCAAAACCTGAAATACGTACATTCTTTGTAACTTTCCAACTTCCTGTCACATTTGATGCAGATTCCTCAAACAGCACCATAGTTAAAGGCAAATGAAAATGTTACTGATCCTGCCATTAACTTTGTCCCCCTTGATGGATTGGCAAAAAATGTGACATATCAAAAGTAAACTATTTCAGTGGCAAACATATTCTCAAATGAATACTTGTTTGGTCCCTCCTTTTTCAGCCTGTCTCTATTCGATGGATCTGCATGAATTTATAGCAAGTGTAATTTCAACATACTAGCCCCTTGCACCGCTGGTGCATCACTTTTAATATGAGAAAAAGTGACATACCAACAGCGCAAGGGGCTTGTAAATAAGCCCCTAAGTGTCTGCTGAATGTCAAGCTTGTTCGTCAAAGAGTGCCAAAGCTATAATCAAAGCAACAAATACCTTTTCAACTGACAAGATACACAAAAGTGACAACCCTTTCAAGTCAATCTGGCACCTTTTTTAAACGATAATGTTGCAACACTATTTAACAGATGTGCACAAAGCCAACAAAAGCACACTTTCTGGGTAAAGGTCTACATTCTGCTAATCTGTGGTTGTGACTAAAGATGCAAGTAAAATTTCCCATTGAAAATAAAATCAGAAAACGCATCTTTTTTATAGATCTGACTCATAACTTTTTTTTCCTGACGGCACAAAATTCAGTATGCCAACCTGTAGTTGACTGTGGCAAAGCAAATGTCAAATATGGTAGAAGTCCATTGATGGAGGCCAAAGTTACAGGCAAATCACAAAAGACCTTTTCAATGGAAATTGTGGCATATTTAATTTTCCCCTAATAAATGTATTAATGTTAAGGTACACATCTTGCTATGCTGCTATTAAAAATTAATTTCCATATATGTTTAGATTATAAATCCATTCTTAACCTAAAACTGGACTAAGAGTTGGAGCTACTCTCATATTCATTTAATTGATCAAGGGTTAGAGTAAATTTAATTTATATGTTTAAGTCTGAACATCCCTTTTCCTCAGGAAGTTAATTGGATTGTGTGGGGATGCAAATTTGTAGATGGTAATAACGTTTTCAAAGAAGAGAGACACTGGCTGACAAGAGCAGGAGGAGTGCCTCTCCAAAATAGTGAACACAGGGGCAGATTTACAATACGGCGCACTATGGCGCAAGGATTGACAGATGCGTCAGAAATTCTGACGCATCTGTTGGCGGAAAAGTCACGCATTGCTGGAGTCGTGTCGCAAGCACGACGCAACTCCAGCAATGCGTGTTGAGGCCTATTACCAATACACTGCGTCACTCCTTACGCCTGCTTCAAGCAGGTGTAAGGTTTTGACGCAGTGGCGTCCTAAAAGTGACGCAGTGAAATCTTGTAGATTTCACTGCATCACTTTTACGAGGCCTTCCTGCGTGGGAACGCCCACCCTGCATACATTATACCTGACGCAGGTATAATGTGACGCAGGGCTTTACAACGTGATGCATCTCCCTAGATGCGTCACGTTGTAAATAGGCTGCATTGTTTGCGCCGCTGTAGCGTCAAAAAAGTGACGCAACTGCAGCGCAAAAGTCACGCAAGGGGCTTGTAAATCTGCCCCTGAATATCTTAATCCAGGTGGGTTTGACAGGGACGTTCTCTCCTGCTTTCCAATGTTCACTTTGCTTGATAATTGATGATTTGATAATGCAATTATCCTCTCGTTTTCTTCTGCCTATGATCCCAGTAACCATTGTGCAACATGGATACTGGTAGGAGGATAAATTGAGAGAAAATACTGAAGATTTGACCTAAAAGACAGTCATTGTAAGATGTGTCAATGGAAGAGTGAAGTGTGGTCTGTGCCTCCCAAAATGAGTGGATCAGCCTAAAGAGGCCAGCCTAAAGAGGCATAGCAACCAGGTGGTGTCACGATGTCTGTTTGAAACCTGAGGAAACTCAAGTGAGACAAGGTCCAGCAGCTGTTGAAAGTGGCTATCAATGTTCAAAGACAGCAGTGCTGGTATCTGGTTGAAGGAAAGACAATAGTGCGTAAGCACGTACTTGTGGAACATTAAATCAGTGGTATAGAGAGCTGACAAACCCTCTTGGTGCAAAGTACATGGTCTGGAATGGAACAAGCAGGGCAATGGGGTTCTTAGATATCTTGTAAAGGTGAAATATTCTGTGATAGGAGAAAAACTTCTTCCTGCAATGGATGAGGGCAGACAGGTAGGAGTGATTATCCTTGACATGTCTGCAACATAAGATATGGTGTACCTTAAGCTATATTATAATTGTCTATGGGAGTACACAGGTGTCATTTTAATAGAACTCAGCTGCTCATACTGTTTCATGTTTACCAAAGTATTTGTGTCACAATGGGGTAAGCCCTTTGGAATTCTTTGAGTGATTCTTCAGGGTCTTCCCTTTTGCTTCAACAGCTCATTGCATGCAATGTCCCTTAATCCATGTCATATAGTTCCACCCACTTAGGTCAGAATTAACACACATGACTTACACATTCACCTTTGTTTGGTTAATTTCTCAATAAAACCAAAATAGAAACTGATCAACAATAATATTGTTGTCCATCTGGCTGATCACACAGGATGGGCCATCATCCTTGTGCAACTGTGAAAAAGGCAAGGAACACACTCAAAATGTTTAATAAAGTGAAGGAACGTCCTCCTTCCTGGAGGTTGGGTGTCTGCTTTAAGGTAGTGGTGAATATGAGGTGAACTTAAAATTATCTCAAATCCCAGAGGAAAACTTGTTTTAGTTTTGACAGCAAATAAAATGTGATACGGATAAGGTTAAAAGCAAGAAGTGATGGGGGGCATGGTCTGGCGCCGAAGGAAGATGGTGGCTGGCTAACGCTGCTCCGTGCCGAACTCCGAGGGGGTTCTTCATTCAAGCAGCGGCAGCGTCTCAGCACATAAACTGGCTTGAGGACTTTGTTGGCGAAACCTCACTGCTCCACATGATGCCTTCATTTCGCAGCGGTTTTTCATTAACGGTTGCGGTTCGTCTTCATGACTGGATTCGCGGCCGCCATTTTCTTTTCTCTCCTCTCCGTGTAAAGCATCCTAATGCCAACACTTTACAGTTTTTTCTACTAATGAATACTGCTACAAATGCTACCATGCTACCAGATTATTTTGCTTCCTTTAACTGCATGCTACTCAACAATTGTTCGATTTTTTTACTTATTTGGCACGCTAACTTCGTTTTTGACAACTGAGTTAACCATTATGCTATACAAATGAGTTAACTAATATAGAACTGCACTTGGGGATTTCTGCATTTTCAACTAGCCACAATGTCAATCTCTGTTTAATACAACTGTGGTGTTGCGCAATTTCTCTCAATTTTTCCTCAATATTGTTCTTTTGTGGCGGTGACGTTCATGTCTGTGGGGAGTTTCAAACCTGTCAGGAGTGCTTCCTCCACTGCTTTTTTTACGCTCAAAAACTCCCACTTTGACAACCTCAAATCCGTTCTCAGTATTACAAAGCGACATGGAAGACCCGGAGCAGCTTCTCTCTTCCCCCCCTTTGGAGACATCCTCATCACCTTCTGCTTCCACTTCCTCCCATGCTTCGCATTCCTCTTTATCAATTGGGGAAAATGCTTCTAAGCCTGCAACTCCCTCAACATTGTCAACTACTAAACGACCCAAAAAGGATCCTCCTTCACAGACCATCTCTCCTCCACCAACATCTCTAGACTTACTCCTAGAAGAGATACGTGCTTTTAAGCCCTATATGAAAGAAATGAATTTACGTTTGCACAGTCTAGAGGATAAATGGTCTACCTTCGACAACAAAATTAATTTAATGGAACGTCAAATGGAATCTCTACAAGCGTCTTTTAACTGATTCATCCTATGAAGGCAGAGATATCCCAGCTTCAGAAACAAGTGGAAAACCTTGAAAACCGAAGCAGACGTAATAATCTACGAATTTATGGTCTAACTGAAGGGTTGGAAGGCTCCAACCCTATTTCTTTCTTTCAGTCCTTTCTTCCTCAGATCCTTGATTTCCCTGAATCACCGCAGCTAAATATACAAAGAGCACACAGACTTGGTCATGCTCCTCCAGCCTCGTCATCCTCACGCAACCTGAGAGGCGTAATTCTATACTTTCTAGAGTACACTGATTTGTTGAAGGTCTGACAAGCAGTTAAATTTAAACGCCGTATATCTTGGCAGGGTTCTCCATTATTATTCTCACAGGATTATGCTAAAGTCACGGCTGACAGAAGGAAAAGCTTCTTAGCTTTGCGTCCAGCACACAAGACTTAAACGCCTGATTCAGCTTAATCCATCCTTGCCTTTTCAAAGTGACTTACAAGAATAAGACAACTACATATGTGGACCCAGCCCTACTTCAACGAATCATCGACAACTGTAAAGAAGAAACCATGGAGATTGTGAGATCCTCAACTGTTACTTGACAACAATACTTCTCTTCTTTTATGAAATTATATGCTATTTCTACTGTTTTTATTGTATGTGTTTCCACCACGTATTGATTAACTGTCACTATTTTCCCTTATGTTTTCCTAATTAGGTGCTGTTTCGCTATTCCACCCATCGTTGTATAGTCCATGTGGAACATTCCCCCCCTCGTTGCTTGTCCCGGGATTGTGACTGGTTGTTCCGTCTTCTCCTAGTGGCCTCAGCACCCTCCACCTCATGTTTGAGTTTTTGGTATGCTTTATTGTTCACTTTATCTGGTGTCTTGATCTTTTTCCTTATTTTTCTATCTCTCTCTTTCTTTCTTTCTCTCCTGTCTTCCTCCTATTCTCTTTCATCATTCCCTCTTCTACTTTTATTTTTGTACTTTACCTCATTTCTACCTGAGAGCTTTACTTTCTATTATCCTGCTTATTTCAAATCTTCCATTTTCTATGCTGTAGTTTTTCCTATTTTCTCTTTTATTTTTTGACAAATTACATTACGTGTTGTTTCCTGGAATGTTAAAGGTTTGTGTACACCTATCAAGAGGCAAAGAGTTCTTACCCACTTGTCTAATCTTAAATCAGATATTGTATTTTTACAAGAATCTCATTTAGTTGCTTCAGAGGTTCTAAAACTTAAACGTCAATGGGTTGGAAATGTTTTTTCTTCTCCATGTACGAGTAAAAGAAACAGGGTTATAGTTCTTTGTCAAAAAAGCTTAATGTTTCTCTCTTATCTCAAGAGTCAGATGATGTAGGGCTTTGGTTGATTGTTCACCTCAAAGTTAATAATATATCTATTTCGTTGTTTAATGTATATGCACCTACTAAACCTGACAATAATTTTTGGCCAGCCATATCTACTCTTTTAATGTCCATTTCTACACAATATGTTATTTTTGGGGGTGATTGTAACTTAGTCATAGATCCTTATATTGATCGTACCTCTAAAGTATCTTTTGTCCCTTCTCCAATGCATCAACACTTTACCAACCTAATTACTCACAGAGCTCTTGTTGATTCTTGGAGATTATGTAATCCACAACTACGTGAGTATACCTTCTTTTCACCTACACATCTTTCCCAATCTCGCATTGATTATTTATTTGTTTCTAAATCACTATCACAACACATATTACAAGCAAACATTGGTTCCATATTAATTTCTGACCATGCTCCAGTTATTGTGGACTTAGGAAGTAATTCTATTACCACGACTAACAAAAGATGGCGTTTTAATACTTCTTTATTAATTGATTAAACTTTCACCTCCACTTTTGAAACCTTTATTTCTGACTTCTTTGCTCGTAATATCTCTTCAGTTACCTACTTTCCGGTTGTATGGATGCCTTTAAAGCTTCAGCTAGAGATTTTATTATATCCTATGTTGCTAGGAAAAAGAAATCTAACTCCCAAAAAGCACTCCAAATCCTTAAAAACATCAAGTTATTAGAAACATTATATACTGCCACTAATTCTAAATCAGATCTTAATAATCTCATTGTAGAAAAATTTAAATATAATAAGTTATCTACAGAAAACGCTAGTTCTTATCTACTTCGAGGTAGTGCTCGCTATTATGGAGGCCAAAATAAAGCAGGTAATCTCCTTGCATCATACCTTAAAATCAAGAAAGAGTGTACAAATATTGACTGTATTTTAAGTTTTGACTCCACTCCGATTACAAAATATTCAGATATTTTAGAAGAATTTAAAAACTACTACACTACTCTATACACCCCTGAAAACATCCCAAGCTCTACCGATATACAAAGTTATTTCTCTTCGCTACAAAAGCACTTCCCCACTGACCTTGATTTTTCATCACTGGAAAGCGATATCTCCATAAAAGATATCTCTCATGCATTAAATCTTATTAAACTAGGGAAAGCTCCCGGCCCAGATGGCTTCCCTGTTGAATTTTAGACTCACTTCTCTAAATCTCTTATACCACACCTTCAATCTTTATATACCCATTTCATCTCATCCAAAGCTTCCAGTGGTACTTTTCAAGAGGCTCTTATCTGTTTAATTCTTGAGGAAGGAAGAGATCCTCATCTCTGTAAATATTATAGGCCGATTTATTTAGTCAACTCAGACTATAAATTATTTGCTAAAATTCTTGCACTCTGATTAGAACCTTTCCTCCCTTCAATTATTTGCAAAGAACAATACGGTTTTATTAAGGGCTGAACTATTTCTGACAACACTCGGGTTTTCTTTAATATACTACATAAATCCAATAAATATCCTCAATCACTTGCAGCCATCTCTCTAGATGCAGAAAAAGCTTTCAACCGTATGGACTGGTCATTTATTTTTCAAGCACTTTCTTGGTTTGGCTTTGGTCCTAAGTTTATCTCTTACATATCTTTATTATATACATCAACCAAAGCTTCTATTTTTGCTAACGGCTCAATTTCATCTCTCTTCCCTCTGCAAAGAGGAGTCCGTCAAGGATGTCCTCTCTCCGCTACTTTTCATTATTGCATTAGAACCTTTTCTAGCTAAAATTAAGCAAAACCCAAATATTGATGGCTTTAAACATGACAAAACCCATATCAAATTGAGTGTTTATGCAGATGACATCTTATTATACCTATCCAACCCAGAATCTTCTCTCACAGCATTCATGGAGGAAGTTAACGCGTTTTCCTCACTCTGTGGTTATAAATTGAATCATGACAAATGCGAGATCCTTATTTAAATGTTTTCTGTTTTAAACAGGATTTCACTTCTACAAACTTTACATGGAATCCTCAAAAAATCGAATATTTAGGACTTTGGTTCGCGCCATCTATAAAACATACTTTATCCTTAAATATGACTAAAGTTCTATCCACAATATCTTTCTCTATCTCTAAATGGCACCCTTTATATCTTTCTTGGTGGGGTAGACTGGACACTATTAAAATGATGCATGCCCCGGTTGTCTCTTTTGTCTATTTCCGCCATCCCTCTCACTATTCCCGCATACTTTTTCAAACAAATTTATTCTGTTTTATCTTCTTTCTTATGGAATAAGAAGAAACCATGCATGTCTTTAACCAGGCTTAAATGAAATAAATCATATGGAGGTGTAAATTTTCTCGACTTTCAATCTGATCATAATGCCTTTCTCCTTAAACAACTCTCTAAATGTTTACACCAAGATGCAAACCTCTCCCCTCTCTGGAAAGACATTGAGCTTTCTTTTCTCTTTCCTTTCTCTTTCCTGGAATTTCTTTCGTTCACTCACAAGACACAGCACCTATCTTCACCTATACATTAAACTGTTCATAAACCTTTTCATTCAGTACTTATTCCACACCTTCCAGATAGTGACTGCTTTCTTAATTCTTCAATCTGGCATAATCATCTTATACGAATTAAAAATAAATCTATTTATTGGAAGACTTGGCGGGATAAGAGTTTGCTTGGGTTCATCAACTCTATTCAAATGATACATTTCTTACTTTCCCTGAAGCACAATTACTTTATAAGCTCCCCAAAACATATTCCAATAAATTTAAGATTTTAATTCAAACTATTTCATCTTCCCTGTCTTCACTATCTGTGTCTCCTCCCTCTTTACATTCCCAGAATAACATCCTACCTTTATTAGGTACCCAACCAAGTGCCTCATCTATTTATAAATTCCTCAATAAAATTCCAAATCACAGAGCTAAGACTAACACTGAAGTGCAATGGGAACAGGGGGGCATATTAACAACAGGTAGTCACTAAACACGCTCAGCGCGGTTTGTGCTATCGCCGGCTATCACTGGATTTATACGCCATGATAGCGCTGTATTAACAACGCTCTGCGCATTGGCGATGACAAATCCAGTGATAGCCGGCGAAAACCCCTTCAACGCAAGTATTCCGGCGAAGAATGGACAGCCATGCCAGCAGAGCTCGCTGATACGGAGGGGTGGATTAAACTTCATAATCCACCTCCCCATAGGATATTATTGCTAAGTCTGCTTTTTAGCAGACGTTAGGATCTGGCGATAACAGGGTCTCAGCGCGAGTTCAGGCAGCACTTTGCGGGTCCGCTGCCGGCATGTTGATTTGGCAAAGCGGTGTCAGCGGGTACTGCAATGCTGTTTTACCTCTGGAACGCCTACTTTGCATCTAATTAGCGATGCAAGGCGAGGCGTTAGGAAAACAGCTGCTAACATGCGATAATGCATGTTAACGGCGCATTGCTGATATCGCGCTATTGTCATCGCCGCTTTTCCGGCGCTACGCGCCAGGAAAGCGGCGATGATGTCCGTTGGTAATATGCCCCAAGATTTCCACACTTCGTGGTCCCCTGAGCTTTGGGATAAGCTATGGTTAAAGCTTTGTAATACTTCGAGATCGGCTAATACTACTCAAACTCTTTTCCTTCTATACAATCGACTTATGATTACTCCAAACACACTATATAAATTCAATCCCACAATCACCTCAAATTGTTGGTCATGTAATGAGTCGAACGCAGATTTATTTCATATGCTTTTCTCTTGCCCCTGTACTCACCAATTCTGGCTGAAGGTAGGGTCTCAAATTAATATCATTTTTCACACCAATTTCCCATTTTCTCCTATGAATATTTTTCTAGGCACTCTTTCTGACTGCTGGCAATCTCTTACATGTAGCACCACTATTGTAGACGTATTAATTGCTGTTACGTTCCAACAAGTAACCAAAAATTGGAAAAAATCCACACAACTTTCTTTTTAAACTTGGTGGTACAGTGTTTGCTATAACCATCGCCTTGATCGTGCATATGTTTCTCCTTTATCTCTACTCCTTAAAAGAGAACATATATGGTCCCCTATAACTATTTTCATAGATGCATCTGCTCGAAAGATGTCCCTTCATCGCCCTCTATTGGAAGAGGTTCCCAAACCACCATGAATTAACTTATATTTTTTACATTTTTGTATCTATTTTTGTCTCCTAAAATCCATGCTACAGCTATTACTTGTATAATGTTGATGCTTTTATAATGTTGATACTTTTAATATGTCTTATACTCTCCTACTCCTGCATTTCTTTTTTTTAACATTATATTATTATAACTTTACTCCCCCCTTTTTATGTTTATCTCTCTCTTTTCAGAATTATTATAACGTTTCTGCTACATGCAACCCCTCTGACCCCCTTGATTTTTATTGTACTATTAATCAATTCAATGTTACAAATTGCATTTAAGATTTAAGTGTTTATACTTATTGTGTTGCATTTTCTTACTTCAATAAAGTTCTTCTTTAAACTAGAAAAGCAAGAAGTGATGTTGTTAGGAAGAATTACTTATCCCATACATCTGAGGTGTGAGGTCTGGTCAACATGTTTCAGCCGTGAATAGCCATGGTGTGTTTGTGGCTTTCGTCAGGACCGGGTGAAATGGTAGCCCTCAGATTTTGAAGGAACCTATATAAGTGGCTTTCCCTTACATGTCTCTTTGTCTATGGAGTTGCTCATATGTGGGTGTGTTGAAAATGGAAGCCCGAACATGGACTTATTAAAAGAGAGCATATTGCCTCATGGAGTTGGGGAGAACCTACGGGTCCATTCACATTTGGAAATTGGTCGTTTACAGAAGTGTCCTGTTCTCTCTTTTGGAGAATGGGACACTCAAGTGAAGAAGACCCGATGATGATGCTACCCACGAAATGCAACCTAGCGGGGCAGAACAAACCGCTTTGTGGATGAGGGTCTTGAATGAAGTCCTCTACAAACTTTCTTGAACACTCTGTTTTATGCCTTGGTTCACTTTCTTTAATTATGTGTACACAACTGAAATAGCCTTCACCCTCTCAATTGTCTTTCAGAAAACCTGCATGCTAGTCATATGTTATGTTATGTTATAACTAACCTAAATAGCGCATGTTCACCATAGGTTTCTTGGCGCTGAGGTAAAGAAGGCGACATCTGGTCAGGTTTTTGATAGTAAGCTTGTGTGAAAAGCAAGGTTTTCAGCAACTTCCTGAAGCTCATATAGTTTGCTGCTAGTCTAATTTCAGTTGGGAATGAAGTTCAGATATGGGGACCTATCACTGAGAATCTTGCTCCTCCCATCCTTTTTCGCTTAAATCTGAGAACCATTAGAAGGATCAATTGGGCTCATTTGAGATTGCACATCGAGGTATAGCTCTGGATTCTTGAACATATAAACTTTGGACTTTTGTTATGGAGTGATTTTAAGATAGTACAGCTTGTTTTGAAGATTGCCTGATGAGCCACTGGAAGCCAATGTAGTTTACTACATTGCCATACATCTTAATCAGCCAATAGACTATGATGTCCTACAACAACTTTAAAGAAGACCCTTTATTGGTTAGGACTTCTATGGAGTAGCATTTATTGATCTTTGATGTTCCAACATATTCATCATCCATTGAGGATGGATTTGAAAGATTTTGCATTCAGAAAATTGGATGCTGGTACAGGACAAAGCGTATCCCCCACCCTGTTATTGTACAGGGAAAAAAGTACCCATTGTGTTGCGGCTAACTGCACCCAATATATACCAGACAACCAAGACTGCCCCCTTCCATTCCTACGTATTGAAGGGCAAATGATATTATGATTGCCCTTGAAGTCAGATCACTGAAATTTGACAGTGAAAACTGGTCAGATCTTTGCTAATCTGCACAAACATTGATTTGCAAAATGTGCATAATAAAACATAGAACATGTTTAAAGAGTGTCTGCAATGTAGTAAATGATTACAATATTCATAAGACATCAATTATTACTACTAGTTTCCTATAAAATAAATACATTTCCAGGATCTGAGGGTTGGTAGTACAAATATAGTTTATTATATATTTTTTACTTCTGCTTTACAATAGCATACCTTCCCAGTTTGTGAGTTCAAATACATTAAAAAGAAAAACTACAATTAGTCAGTCAATCAGTCTGTCAAAATTATTCATTCGATCAACGCAAATGACCAAAAAGATACAATAAAAATACGTTCCTACAGTCCAGCAAATTGAAAAAAACAAATATCAAACATATTCAATCATATTGAAGATAATAAATCCCCCAAAAATGTAAAAGATGGATACAAACTAAAAATTCATACTAGTTCACATCTGACCTCTGACATATACCACGCTGTATAAAACATGCAACTGAAAAACACAAATTGGGTGATGAAAGTGATTGTAAAGAGCCCATAGCAGCCCTGCATTGTCTAAAATGTGCGTGTCTTGAAAAAAGTCAAAATAAAGAACTTCCTCAGTGCAGAATAAATATTACAAAACAGCGTATAGTGTAATGTGCTTTGTGTGGAAGAATAATCAAATGGGCATGCAGGCACATTTTTAAAGTGGTTACCCTGCACTGGATAGGACACCAGGACATGTTATGTTATGTTATGTTAGTTGGTATTTATAAAGCGCGCGGCTACTCCTAGGAGTGTCCCGGCGCTGAGAAAACAAACCGCATAACACCAACAGAGAGCACCCAAGCAGAAGCCGGCCAGGATCTAATGTTGAAAAAGCCATGTTTTTAATTTCCTCCTGAAGGTGAGGAGGTCCTGCACCTGTCTAAGAGAAAGATGTAGGCTATTCCACAGGCGAGAGGCCACCACTTGAAAAGATCTGCCCCCTACCTGGGAAAGCAGGACCTTTGGAATGGAGGTCAGAAGCTGAGCAGAGGACCTCAAGGTTCGTTGAGGTGTATAGTGCTGAAATCTTTCCCTAAGGTAAGGGGCTCCTATCTTATGAAAGGCTTTAAAGACCAAAACCAACGCTTTAAAATGAATCCTCTTCCGAACCGGAAGCCAGTGTAAGGAAGACAGAAGATGGGTCGTTCGTGTCCTAGGTCCTGCCAGAAAAATGGCTCTGGCCACCACATTCTGGACCACCTGCAATCGGCCAAGTAAATAATCCGGGAGGCCCAAGAACAGGGAATTTACATAATCCAGTCTCGAGACCACCAAGGCCTGCACTACCGTTTTCCTGTGAGAGACTGGGAGCAGGGGGAGAAAGTTCCTCAGCATTCTCAATACCTCAAAACAGTTCCCGGACACCAATTGGATCTGAACCTTCATAGAGAGGGCAGCGTCCAATTTGACCCCGAGATTTTTCACAATGGTGACGGAAGATGTAGGGGGAGACATGTCCTGCGGACACCATTTGTGCCATGCTTCACAGGGATGGGAGCTGAAGAAGATAATCTCTGACTTTTCAGAGTTGCACTTCAGTTGGTTTTGTCTAAGCCAAGAGAATACCTCTGAGAGACAGGTGTTAATCACATTGCCATTGAACTCAGCGCCCTTCTCGCAAGTGAAGAACAATTGCGTGTCGTCCGCATACGACACTATTTTGGCACCGTATTTCTCGGTGAGGAGTGCAAGAGGGGCCATATACAAGTTAAACAGCGTTGGGCTCAGGATTGAGCCCTGTGGGACCCCGACATTCATGGGGGGGATTATAGCTGAGAAAGGAGGAGACCAGATAGTTTGTAGACGGTTGTTTAAAAAGGAGGTGAACCATCTAAGTACCATGCCTCCGATACTGCCCTCCTTGAGTCTTTGCAGTAGTCTGTTGTGGGGCACGGTATCGAAGGCCGCGGAAAGGTCCAGCAACACCAAGACCGCATTGCCCCCTCTGTCAAGTGTAGCTTTTATAGTTTCAGCGACTTCTAATAGAGCCATTTCCGTGCTGAAATTAGCTCTGAAGCCCGACTGACTCGAGTGCAGAAAATGGTTGGCCTCCACGTAATCCGTGGTGACTATGTTGACATATTTCTCCAAAACCTTGGAGAAAAAAGGCAGCAAGGATATAGGCCTATAGTTGCTGGCGACCAATGGGTCTGCCGTGGGTTTCTTTAAAAGCGGGAGAATTTTCGCATGTTTCCAGCTTTGCGGCATATGCCCCTACCGCAGGGCGGTGTTCAAGATCAAATTAACGGCAGGGTTTATCACCTCTGCAATAGATGCCAGTACTTTTGCTGGACAGGGATCAGATGGTGAGCCAGACTTAAGGGCCTTCATTACTGCAAGGGATTTCTCCAATGTGATGTCAGGAAACTGCGTGAGGGAGAGATCGATATTACGGCTAGCATCAGGGGGCAGACCAGTGGCTGCTTCTAGTGCTGTCGACTGAGCTTCAAAAAAATCCTGAATGAGTTTAATTTTATCATGGAAAAAACAGGCCATAAGATTGGTCCAATCCCTAGTGGGAACAAACGGGCTACTGATTGCAGTAGGTGAAGAGAAATTGTTTACAATATTGAAGAGTTCTCTGCTTTTATTACCCGCCTGATCGATTTTAGTGGAAAAGAAAAGTTTCTTTCCATCGCGGACTTTCCTATAGTGATCTTTCAAGGCCCTTTTATAAGGAGATTTGTCAATGGGTTTGTAATTAGTCCGCCACTCTCTTTCAAGGCGTTTGCACGCACTTTTGCTTTTTCTAAGGGCCTCCGTGAACCAAGGGGCTGAGGCTCTGTTGGTTTTAGCTGCCCTCGTGGTGGGAGGGGCAAGTTCCAAGGCACGAAGTTGAAGCCAATGCTCTAAGGAGAGCACATCCCTCTCAAGATTCCCACTATGGGGAATAGGGTGAAGACTAAGTGCGCTCTGCAAAGCCTCTGGGGAAATCAGATGGAAGGGCCTAAAACTGCTAGTCCGTGCTTTATCATGTGGTTGGGACCTGTCTAACTCCCTACAGACTCTAAAACCTATAAAACAGTGGTCCAACCAGGCTATACGGAGGGGCGCATCCATTTCAATCCGGTTAGAAGAAAAAATCTGGTCCAACGTATGCCCCTTTTCATGAGTGGGGAGGCAGACATACGCGGTCAGATTAAGTATGTCAAGAGATTCGCACAGCCTCATAGACTCCGGTTCCGAGGGGTTATCCATATGGATATTGAAATCTCCAAGGACCAGGCAGTGACTATATTTGGCGGCCATAGGGGAGATATCATGGCTGATAGACTCCAGGAACTTTCCTGCTGGCCCCGGTGGGCGGTAAATTACTACACCCGCGATGGACTGATGGGCTGAGACGGTTAGAAGGAAACCCATGCTCTCTGCCCCCTCTATCTCCATAATCGGTAGTAGAGCGCAGCTGAATGAGCTCCTAAAGATTAAGGCCACACCCCCTTCCCTCCCCCCGGGTCGATCCTTCCTTAGGATCTGATAATCCGGTGGAATCGCACTGGCGATAGTGGGGTTGGAGGCTTCAGTTAGCCAAGTTTCGGTTAAGAACATCATATCGGGAGTTAAGTCAACTAGCAGGTCGTGTAATTGAAGCTCATGTTTTTTTACTGAGCGGGTATTGAGTAGGAAAGCCTTCAAATGATTGCCTACACCGCCCCGCTGGTCTAAGTGTGTGCCAGTGTTAGAGTTCTCGTGGCGTTCCCCTAGATTGGGAGATGCCACCCAGTTGCAGTATTTACATACGAGACAGTCATCACCCATCTGCATATGGAGGTGGGGGCTGCAGCTCATACACATACCGATGTTAAGAAGGTTGTGATGTGATTTGACTGTTCTGAAGGCGGACCAGCAGCATTTCCGGCCCGGGCCGCCTCCGGGATGCCTCCGGGCGCAGACGGGCTTGCCTTCGGGGCGCCCGCTCGCGCAGCGTCCCGTTTTAAAGTCCCCAGAGTGAAAAACAACTAGACCACACCGTCTAGGAAAAATGTCGGTGTCGGTACGAAAGCTTCCCAAATTCAGGGTTCGATTCCCCCTCCCTCTCCTGTCAATTCACACACGATATCAGAGGTTGTAAAAACCAATTTTAAAAATACACTCCAAATTCAACAGTACAATCAGTATTTTAAAAACAGTTAAAAGAAGATTCAGGTTTTGTGCAAAATAAGCAGGAATAGCAGCAAGTTCAGCAGAGGGACATGCAGGTCTGCTGTGTTACGGGGTCTGGCGCGCTCGCGCAGCGCCCTGATTTAAAGTCCCCAGAGTGAAAAACAACTAGACTGCACCGTCTAGGAAAAATGGCGGTGTCGGTACAGAAGCCTCCCAAATTCAGGGTTCAATTCCCCCTCCCTCTCCTGTCAATTCAATGTTCAACCTCAGTCTGGTCAGTAAAAATCATTTGTTCTTGTTTGAAATCCAGATGAGGTAGGGTTCAAAACCAGGGTTAGTGCAAATTGAATCATAGGTTAAAACTGTAGTTTTCTCAGCAACACACTGCAATCTTGCATTACTACGCTTATTTATAAAAATGTCCTTAATCGACTTAGAGAAACTAGAAGAAAAAGTGTCCTAGTTTCTCAAGCAAATCAGCTAAATTCAAGCTGCAACAAGTGTTATAGATAAACAATAACCAGGTGATCTTTAAGCCTCTATCTAGTTCAAGGCAGTCAGGTAAAACTGACCGATCAAAAGAAGTCTCATTCTTAGTCTATATCTTTAAACACAGTAAAACCAGTTGTAATTTAAGTTGGTCACTATAATATTATCTTACCTCACTTCTGAGTGGCAAATTTGGTTACAAATATTTTTTGGTATGGCCAACAATCTTTTCATAACACCAGTCTCGACCTTCTGTAGGCCTGGCTAGTCCCTAGTGTCCCATAGATAACATCAGAACGACATTTTGCCTTATAAACTGTCATACGTTTCCTCGTGGGTCTACTACCAAGCCTGGAGGCAAAGCTGAAGACTGCCTCTGTACTTCTAACAAAGGCAGCAGCTTTGGCCATAATCAGTGGGCACCAGCTATATTTGTCATCAAACAAAATCCCCTTATATGGATATGAGGGGACCGTACTAATTTACAGTTGTTGATGATGAAAAAAACATTTTTTCTGGGAACCATAAATCATGATGTGAGTTATACCCTGAATAACCGTAAGATTGAGGTTGACCAAAAAAGTACAAAAATGATCTAACAACCGCTGTAGGCCAGTCTTGGCTAATAGAACTGTGTCATCTGCGTAATTCAATGCTGGGGCACAGCAATCACTTACCTGCAGTCAATCGATGTTAAAATTTTGCAGGTATTTGTCAAGACCATTGATGTATAAAGAAAAAATGAAAGGAGCCAAGACGCAGCCCTGCCGTACACTTCTAGCGAAGGTAAAAGCTTTGGTTGCCTCACTGCCAGGTTCGAACTTCACACTAGCAGTTATTTCAGAGTGTAATTCCCTCAGAAAATTAACAATACTGGTCTCAACCCCAAGTTTGGTCATAATGCCCCAGAGCTGGGATCTATTAACAGAGTCAAACTAAGATTCATGAAAGCTAAGTATATCCTCCCTTCCTTGGCCACTGTATATTTGTTTATCAATTGAAAAAGGTTGAGATATTTCTCAATAGTCCCAAATACAGTACAGAAGCCAAATTGCAACTCAGAAAGAACATTCTTTTCATTGGCCCAAGTTTGAAGTCGCTATAATCAAATCCTACCCATTATTTTTGCTGCAGAATTGATTAGTGATATTGATCGGTAACATTAGGGATTCCCTTTGCATCCCTTCTTAAAGATGGGCACCATAGTCACATGCGACCAAGCTTTGTGGGGACCAGTGCTTAATGCGGTCTTGAGTACATTAATCAGCGAGGGGCCCACAGAGGCATATTTGCTTTAGAAAGATCCATGGGAATCCCATCCGGCCCTGGAACTTGCCCTCTGGGCATCTATTAATAGCATCTATAACATCTTCCAGACTTATGTATAGGCCACAGAAAGAGGGATGAGAAGCATTCAGTCTTTAGCTTGTGCCTTAGTGGCAAAAAACACTCAGGAGGGGCAGAACCTGTGTACTCCTGGGTAAAATGTCTGACCCAGTCATCCACAGTGATACCTGTGTCAAGGCCTGCATCATGAGAATCATCAAAAATATTCCGATGAACAGTCTGCCAGAACAGATTGTTGTATTAAAGGGTACTGGCCATAATTAAGGTTTGGTAGGCTTTCTCCCTTATTACTCTTTTCTGGGCCAATAGTACATTCTTATACTCCTTCCTACATCTGAACAGCAAATCTGGGTTTCTAGGAGCTTCTTGGAGCGCTTTCATGAAGTGGCTATGGGCCTTTGAGCAGTTGGAGTCAAACCATTTTACTTGGTTCTTTTTATGAATATCGTGAGAGGTGGCATTCAAATTTCTGGCTCTCTCACAGATTGATCCACAGCTAACAAATATACCCCCGCTGTCACTATTCTCATCGAAACACAATAAAAAGTCAGAATAAGTGGTAGCCACAAAGACAGAAAGGATTTGATCCTTATCAATTTTGGACCAGCTTATTGGTATCCCTTTATTGCCGAAATAAACTATCGGTAATAGATTCATCCTGACCTGAACTTTTTCAAAAAAGGAACTATGAATCAAGATTGCTTACAATTTATGGTCACTATGCGCAGATTATAAGACTGCATATTCTTTAGGCTGGAACAGTCCCTACCAGTAAAAGTAGGACTTAAAACTGGGTCTGCAATCAGAGAATTAAAGGCAAATTGCAAATTGTATTTTGTTAGGAAAAAATGTAATTCCTCCCCAAAAAGACTAGGACAAAAATGTGTTAAATAGTGTTCTTTTGGGCCCAAAAAACACAAGATGCTGTAGCAGACAATTGGTAATGCCAAGTATTTCAAGTCTCCCGTCCATAGGGTAGAGTAACTACCATTAAGGCTATTTACTCTGCGTTCTAAGTCCTGGTTTAAAGAATAACCTATAGCAAGATTGTTTGTTTCAAAGTTATAAGTCAATATAGAATGAAATAGCTGACAACAGCAGCATGTAATTACCTGTCATTCATTTGATGTTATTGGTGAAATTAATTACACAGTGAGATCAACAAATGATAACTCATACCTTGTGATAATATAATCCGTTTAAGTCATATCATGTCAGTGACGTTAGTTTCTAATGAAAATCTGGACTACAAATTGTGTTCTTGATTTGTCGATGAATGAAATATACATTTGCCAAACGTGTTATGCATATGAATCCCCAAATTGCATGTTTTCATGACAATAACATCTTGGGACAAATTTGCCCATGCTGTGCAGTTCAAAAAATACTTCACCATCTGTTACTGAGTAATGGAATAAAAAAAAGTAGTGAGATCTCCAGTTCATTCTTACTGATACATTTATGTGGATGTTACATACTGTTCTCCTCTTTTTCTTGTATTGCTAATGGATTTCCTATTCAGTGGACCAGCTCCCTTTTTTATATGATAAGTGGCACAACTTCAGAACTCAGGTTCATTTAATGAGTGTTAAATGTTGCTTCTCCATTATATAGCTTAGTATCTAGTGGTCTGCTATTCTGTGATTATTAGAACTGCTCCGAAAGTAACAATTTAAATAAAAATTATGCAAAATTCAATTATATTAACATTTGCTATAAAAACATCGAATGAGATTTTCAATTCAACCTAAAAAAACATTATACTTTCATATTGACAGTGCTATTAAAAGCAGGTGAACTCGATATTGCGGCCATATTAGGCCATGAGTAAGGCAATTGAGGAGAATGAGCTCATTATCATAATTCTGATGACCTTCTCAATAAAGCAACAGAACACTGTGGGTGGGGGGGAGGCGTGTAATTACTCCACACCCTACATATCCTCGTTCTAAGACAACACAATGTTACCTCATACTTTCTAAAAATGTTGTAGTTCACAGGATTCCCATTTCTCAATATTGTTAGATTCATAGGGCCTTATTTATGAGAAGTGTTGCATCGCTGCGACAAATCAGCGATGCAACACTTCTCAGTGCGCCCTCCTTGCGACACCTTCGGTGCGTCATATTTACTGTATGACGCATCATGTCGCAACGAATGACAGATACATCAGTATAACTGACGTATCTATCGGCGCAAAACTGACACATTGCTGGAGTTGTGTCGGAAGCGTGACGCAACTCCAGCAATGTTCCTTTGCAAGCCCCATGTGAAAGGGCCTGCGTCAGTCTTACGCCTGCCATGAGGCAAGCGTAAGATATTGACGCAGTAGCGTCCTAGAAGTGGCACACTGAAATCTTATAGATTTCAATAGGCCACTTCTACGAGACTTTTTGCGGGGTAACGCCCACCCTGCATACATTATACCTGGCGCAGGTATAATGTGTCGCAGGGGTTTACAAAGTGGCACATCTGCATAGATGCGCCACTTTGTAAATAGGGCACAAGTGGCGCATTTTTTACGCCACCGGTGCATCACAAAAAGTGACGCCCCGGCGGCGCAAAAGTGTTGCAAGGGCTCATAATAAGCCCCATAATCACGTTCGGTCAACTTCTTGTTTGCATACAGATACTTGCATTCTCTCAGAAAGATGTTAACACTGGGTGTCTATAGGGTATCTAAATAGCATGAGCACATCATCAGCTTCAGGCATGCTTGAAAGGCTCATAACTTTATCCTTGTACAATGTAGTCAGAATAGCAGGAGAACATAAGAACTTGTTAAAAAGAAAAAATGCTTAATTTAAAACTTCAAGGGTATTGTATCTCAATCATCAAATTAGTTGATAATTGCTATATGTTTATGCCCTCCTATAAAAAGACAAGTTTCCAAACCGACCATCACGATTCCACATTGATTTCCTCTATTGGATCAGAGTAATACTTCTGCCTTCTACTTCATTAAACCAGTTTATCTTATTTATTCAGTTCACTTTTAACATGTAGCAAATATCAGGGCTTCAGCTTCTCTGTGCATCATGCAATATCATTGGAAGATAAACACTCTAATAGGCAAGATACTAGAACTATACATAACAATAACGAGTGAAGGGCAAGGCACCTAAAGGGGATGGGGCAGGGAGAGTAGAGGCTAGAGGGGGTGAAAGAAAGAAGCTGAGAAAGAAGTACTTGAGAACCCCAACATTTGCTGCTTTCTTTCCCTCATGTAGATATTAGGGACTAAGTGTGGGTAAGGGTACACATGCTTACACTACATTTCCATAGTTCTGGCCTTGTTCTTCTATATCTTAAAGGTGGAATTAAAGAAGAACTTACTGCAAATTATCCTTCCTCTCCAGCTCCTCAGCCTTCTTTCTTGTTTAGTTGGCGCACATATGTAAGTGGGAGGAAAGGGATGGTGGAGTTGGTCATATCGTCTCTGCACGATCACTCCGCGGGCTTAAAGTAAGGTCCGTGGAACTCTCACACAAACTCCCACTCTATCAAAGTCAAGGTTATCTGTAAGGGTCTAGGCGTTGCAAACTTTTATTGGCATATTTAACTTACCTGAAGACACCCTGGAGCCCATGGCTAATCCCACAGTGATTTGAAAATACAGAAAAATGTTTAAATGAAAGACAGATATATTGAGAGTGATTGAAAATCAGAATTTCCAATTTATTATTTAACCGTATTCACCTATTGTTCGATAACAACAGGTCACAATTACATCGATGCCCACTTTAGATAACCTTAAAATAGGTAGCAACACAGTTTACAGTCATCAACACCTAAAAACAGGAAAAACAGTCTGTAGTAAAGTAAAAGAAGTGAGCACATTGGCCTCTAAACATATAAAAAGAGCTGAGCGTACAACCAGCCTATCACTAGTCCTGTAATGATTACTTTGTGAGTGTAAGTGGTTTACCTTGTGTGCTTTCACATGGCTTTCAAGCTTGGCACCAACCCACTGCAGGTTTATCATGAGATTGCAGGGTTATCAATGGGATTCCTGTTCGTAAAGTGTTTTCAAATCCACAGATACGATTGTTAGAAGTTCTAAAGAGTGCAAAGCGTGTTTGTGATGCATTGTTGTGGAAAAGTAGCCCACTCAGTGCTGTCAAATATTGAATGTAAACATACAATTGCTTCACAAGTTTAGGGCAATCACACACAGTGTGTGGGTAGACAAAGGCAAGAATAATTGAATAAATAAATAATTGAATCAATATCGAATATGTTTTGCATCAGCAAGCATTTTTCAATTTCTCCATTTTCTTTGGTATTTAAACACTGTTCAGTGTTGGACCACAATGTCAAAGAGAACCAAAATCTATTATTTATGGCAAAATGAGCATTTGAATTCTTTGTCTGCACATCTTCTGGTGTTTTATTGTTATATGCAAAGGACACATATAAGGTCATGTGGCATTTAAGTTTCAGAATATACATATTCTTCATACATCCAAAGAAAGAATTTGAGGACATGAATTCAGATTGCTCTATAACCTCATATTTTTAAATCTAATGGGTATTGTACATGACACAGGAACATTAACTTTTCCACTATCAAAGACATTGTGTGGGTAAACAAATCAGAAGGGACATTGGGCCAGATGTGCAAACATTTGGAATACCGAGCTGACACCTTTGCCGTGAGGGGAACGGCTCCAAACCTCCTCCTGCCTGCTACGCCTGCCGTGAGGGGAACGGCCATCGGAAACTCCATACCCCGGCAGCCTGCATCAGGCGCCCCACGTGACGCCATTGTTCTGTGCCTGGAGGCGCAATAAAAATCTCGCCGGGCTCCCGCAGCGCGGGACGCCAGCTGGAAGCTGACACCTTTGCCGTGAGGGGAACGGCTCCAAACCTCCTCCTGCCTGCTTCGCCTGCCGTGAGGGGAACGGCCATCGGAAACTCCATATCCCGGCAGCCTGCATCAGGCGCCCCACGTGACGCCATTGGTCTGCACCTGGAGGCGCGATAAAAATCTCGCCGGTCTCCCGCAGCGCGGGACGCCAGCTGGAAGCTGACAACTTTGCCGTGAGGGGAACGGCTCCAAACCTCCTCCTCCTGCCTGCTTCGCCTGCCGTGAGGGGAACGGCCATCGGAAACTCCATATCCCAGCAGCCTGCATCAGGCGCCCCACGTGACGCCATTGGTCTGCGCCTGGAGGCGCGATAAAAATCTCGCCGGGCTCCCGCAGCGCGGGACGCCAGCTGGAAGCTGACACCTTTGCCGTGAGGGGAATGGCTCCAAACCTCCTCCTGCCTGCTTCGCCTGCCGTGAGGGGAACGGCCATCGGAAACTCCATATCCCGGCAACCTGCATCAGGCGCCCCACGTGACGCCATTGGTCTGCACCTGGAGGCGCGATAAAAAACTCGCCGGGCTCCCGCAGCGCGGGACGCCAGCTGGAAGCTGACAACTTTGCCGTGAGGGGAACGGCTCCAAACCTCCTCCTGCCTGCTTCGCCTGCCGTGAGGGGAACGGCCATCAGAAACTCCATATCCCGGCAGCCTGCATCAGGCGCCCCACGTGACGCCATTGGTCTGCACCTGGAGGCGCGATAAAAATCTCGCCGGGCTCCCGCAGCGCGGGACGCCAGCTGGAAGCTGACAACTTTGCCGTGAGGGGAACGGCTCCAAACCTCCTCCTCCTGCCTGCTTCGCCTGCCGTCAGGGGAACGGCCATCGGAAACTCCATATCCCGGCAGCCTGCATCAGGCGCCCCACGTGACGCCATTGGTCTGCGCCTGGAGGCGCGATAAAAATCTCGCCGGGCTCCCGCAGCGCGGACGCCCAGCTGGAAGCTGACACCTTTGCCGTGAGGGGAATGGCTCCAAACCTCCTCCTGCCTGCTTCGCCTGCCGTGAGGGAACGGCCATCGGAAACTCCATATCCCGGCAACCTGCATCAGGCGCCCCATGTGACGCCATTGGTCTGCACCTGGAGGCGCGATAAAAATCTCGCCGGGCTCCCGCAGCGCGGGACGCCAGCTGGAAGCTGACAACTTTGCCGTGAGGGGAACGGCTCCAAACCTCCTCCTGCCTGCTTCGCCTGCCGTGAGGGGAACGGCCATCGGAAACTCCATATCCCGGCAGCCTGCATCAGGCGCCCCACGTGACGCCATTGGTCTGCGCCTGGAGGGGCGATAAAAATCTCTCCGGGCTCCCGCAGCGCGGGGCGCCAGCTGGAAGCTGACACCTTTGCCGTGAGGGGAACGGCTCCAAACTTCCTCCTGCCTGTTTCGCCTGCCTTGAGGGGAACGGCCATCGGAAACTCCATATCCCGGCAGCCTGCATCAGGCGCCCCACGTGACGCCATTGGTCTGCGCCTAGAGGCGCGATAAAAATCTTGCCGGGCTCCCGCAGCGCGGGACGCGCGTGGCCGCGCCCGGGCTAAGCCCGGGCCAAGGGCAGGCCCGTCTGCACCCGTCTGCGCCAGGCCAAGGCAGGGCAGGGCCACCCCCCTTTGGCCCGGCATCAGATGAAGCCATCACAGCAGGAACTATTGAACTACTGAAAAGGCAAGCAACTGCCTGGTCTACCTGGTGAGATCTTTCCGTTTTCCTACCTGGTATTTGACCATATGTCTACTGTATTCATGGTGTTTCCTGACGCACTGTGACTGCTGGCGCAAGGCCTTTTTCTCTACTCCTGCCACTTGACATTGGAAACCAATACCCAGTAGACTACGAACAGGCGTTGATATATATATATTTTTTTTGCCTCTTCTGAGGGCCTGTTTCCCTCTCATTTTAAAGTCAGTTTTTTATTGTTGTCATCAGTTTTACGGGCACCAGCATTTTAGCATGCCCTGGGAATTATACATTGTACTGGTCCTGACCCCTTGCCCTATTTTAAAAGTTATTTAACATAGCTTGTTTTTTATTGTTGTCTCTGCCAAAACTTGAACCTTGCATTTTTGCACTATAATACCTGATTTGGATCTACCTCAGCTTTGCTTCTTGCACTTTTGCACCTTGCACTTTGTACTCTGGCTTTTGCATTGTGTGGTTACTCTTGGGTATCTTGTATTTTGCACTTCGCATTTTTGTACTGCACTCGCACTTTCCTCTGTTGTTAACCTGCCCAGCCATAGGAACATCTTACCTTACCTTTAGGCTAGTGGTATCATGGGCAAAAGGAAAGCCAAGGCTCAATCCTTGGGTCATGGCAGGCCGTCTAATGTGGTTTGCCATGAGACAATGGATAGGATTGAATCGATTTTAGCAGAATGTCAGATTATTGCTAACTCAGATTCCACCAGTCCCCCTCCTCCCAGTGGTATCCCAACTGGCAGTGATATCAATGTTGGTCAACTCTCCACCCTTTCCCCAGGACCGCCCCCTGCAAAAAAGGCTGTAAAACAGATTCCTTTGATGTTTAGAACTAAAAAAAGGTGCAAGAAAGTGTTAGATGACAAATCATCATGTGACACTTCCCCAGAACCCTCCCCTGCTAAAAAGGCAGCTAGATTGTCCCCGTTATCATCAAGAAAACATCATGCCAGGCGCAGGAAGGATAAAGGCACTGCACCTGATGTATGTGGGCAAGCCAACACGCAGGAGCCAAATCTCCCATCTACCCCAAGTATCTCACTGCTCCCCAGCATAGAATGTTCCAACAGATTTGATGCTCTTGGGCTGGTGGAGGAAGGGGGTAGTGAGGTGGAGGGGTGTTGTGAGAAGTTGGCCTGGCATATGCTGTCCACTAATTATAGTGGGCACCTTGCACCAGTCCAAACAACCCCTTATTGGAGATAGGTTAAAGACAACCTTTATTGAAAGCTATCCTAGTGGTAGCTATGGAGAGCAGCCTTCAGGCTAAGTCTTGAAGGAATGTAAAGCAGCTTGTTTTACCAGTCTATAATCTCTTGAGTGACCAAATGAAAGAGGACCACACCAGGTATATATTCAAAATATATGTATTTATTGCTAAACACACCCCTCTAGTCTCTTTATGAGGCTAGAGTTCAAAGTACATAAATTATAAGTTAGTTATCTACAGTAATAGCACAAATACACGTTTGAGCCCCAGGGGCGTACCAAACCATATACCAATAAAGTTGTATAAGAACAATGACTGAGCTAGACACAAGGCCTAGAGCCTGTAGAAGTGCTTGGACCACAAGGAACCACCCAAGGCAGTGACACAGGGGACCCACGGGGGACGCGTGCAGTGTATGAACACAGCCGCGAACCACCGTTAACTTCTATGGGGAAAGTCGCGATTAGAATTTAAAAGAAAAGGGACACTTAGAGGAGGACTTGGAGCAACCCCTTTGAGAACTAGGCTGTTCTAGTGTCAATACCCACGGGAGCACCGGAGTACTCGAGTTACCTCACCCAGGGGAGCCGGGTGCATAGGTGTCTTTCGGGGTCGGGTTTCGTCGTCGCTTTCAATGGCGATCTGCTGCAAAGTGCTGCTGGCGGCCAAGTCGAAAGTGTTCGGGTGGATCCAAAGGTGGATTGAAGATCTGAAGAACCTGAAAGCAGAGGGGACAGAGTCTGGGTCACTAGCCAGTGACCAGGAAGGTGATGAGCAGATGCCCACCGATGTCGAGTGCTTCAGGTAGGTTGACAGTCATCTTGACTCTTCAGCCACGAGGTCCAGGAGGCGTCGACGACGACCAGGAGCTGGATTCGAGCTGTCCCACTACGTCTGTCGACTGAAGGACGATGTTGCAAACCAGCAAGGTCTGGGGGACTCACACAGCGAGGATAAGTCAGGGCACGCCTGGAGCAACCAGGGAGCCCAAGCAGAAAAAGATTGGCCTTCGGGAGGGCCTACTAGCCAACGGACTAGCGACCGCGAAGGAGCCTTGAGTTGATGCACGTGGAGCTGGCTCACAGGACACTCAAGGAGTGGAGGCCAGTGATCTTCGGTGCAGTTGGTGCAGGAGGCTGGGGCTACTCAGAGCCCAAAGCATGACTTCGTGGGAGACCCAGAAGAGGATGCACTTGCAAATGCGATCGGTGTCCAGGGGTCACGGTTCCACATCACCCACGACAGCTACAGGCCTCAGCTTTGCTGGGGACTCAGGGAAGCCTCGGAGAAGTCTGGAAATCCACCTCTGGTGATGCAAAGACTTCGGCGTCCAACAGGAGCTTCAGCGATGCAGACTGGACAATTGCTTCTTTGGTGCCTGCCAAGCAGGGTAGTCACTCCTTGACCCCAAGGGAGATTCTTCAGTCCTCTAATCTTGAAGTAGAGCGTCGAAGGTCCAGGATTCTGTATCAGAGTTTCGTCCAGGTAAATCTAAAGTCCTAAGGACTGGGGTCCCCTACTTATACTAAGGTAGGGGGTTGGACATACTCTGTGGCCCCACCTATGGGAGGGTCAGGGCAGAGGGGTGGTTACACCCCTTTCCCTTTGTCCAGTTTCACGCCAGAGCAGGGGCTGGAAGCCCCTGAGCCGGTTTGAACTGGGGTATGCACAGGGACACCAAGTGTGCCCCCAGTGCAGGAATTCAAAGCACCCGAGAGTGCTCCCGCCCAGCCCCAATACACACTATCCTGTCTGGGGAGGTGGTCACACCTCCCTGGGACAGGAAACCTATTGTCCAGGCCTCCCCTGCCGGAGTTTCGGTCAGCAGCAGGAGGCCAGACTCGTGTCTGTGGCAGCGGCATCCATTTTGTGATGCCAGGGCTCTGGAAAGTCAGTTCCGGGTATACCGGTGTGTACATGTCTTTCCCTCTAGAAGGGTGGAATGCTACCCCCGCCACCAGAACTGGCGGGGGGTAGTATTCCAAGATGTTTGACACCAAACACGACATGTTTCCGTGCAGCCATCCCAAAGTTAGCATTTAACGCGAGGTTATAATGCGCTTAAGAGTATATGGTCGGGCTGCACTACAAACAGCATCAGAGAAGGGTCTCCGAACGCTGCAGAGGGGCCCAGCTCATGCAGGGGCACCCTCTCACATAGGAACCACGCACTCTGCCTTCAGGATTGATAAGGCCTGCCATAGGAGTGACTTATAGGTTTATATGTGTGTATGTATGTAGTGATGTAGGTAGCCTATATCACAGTAAGGGGTGCATGCACCGCCTTACCCAGGCTGCAGTAGCAGACCTGTGGTGTCAGTTTGGATGGCCTTCCAGGGGTGGCACAATACATGCTGCAGCCCCTGGTAGGCCTCTGAGGTACCTATGCCCTGGGTACATAGTATACCATATACTAGGGACTTATAAGGGCACTCCAGATTCCAATCAGAGATGTGCCTAAGGCACATGGAAACCATTTTAAAGAGGAAGCAGCTAGGCTGGGGTTCTGATTAGCAGGGCCCCAGCCAGACTAAGGTCGAAAAACAGTGAAGCATCAGCAAAAAGTGGGGGTACCCATGTGAAGCAGATCCTACTCTCCTACACAACCCCCCCAAACGTAGGGACATTAAACTAACCTTGCCCAGTTAAGTCTTCATGTTCTAAGTGGAAGTACCTAGAGAGTCCATCTGCATTGGCATGGTTACTCCCAGGTCTATGTTCCACTGTGAAGTCCATCCCCTGTAGGGAAATGGACCACCTAAGCAGTTTGGGGTTTTCACCCTTCATTTGTTTTAGCCATAAGAGGGCTTATGGTCTGTTTGAACAAGGAAGTGAGTACCAAACAAGTATGGCCTCAACTTCTTCAGAGCCCAGACCACAGCAAAGGCCTCCCTCTCAATGGCTGACCAACGTTTCTCTCTAGGGGTCAGCCTTCTGCTAATAAAAGCTACTGGCTCATCCTGACCTTCATCATTCAATTGTGACAGTACAGCCCCTACCCCCAATTCAGATGCATCAGTTTGAACAATGAACTTCTTGGAGGAATCAGGACTCTGTAGAATGGGAGCAGTGCACATGGCCTGCTTTAGGTCATCAAATGCCTTTTGACAGCTAACTGTCCACTGAACCTTTTTGGGCATTTTCTTGGAAGTTAAGTCATTAAGGGGTGTCACTATTGATCCATACCCCTTGACAAATCTCCTATAGTACCCAGTCAGGCCTAAGAAGGCTCTCACCTGAGTCTGGGTAGTGGGAGCAGTCCAGTCCATGATGGTCTGGATCTTGCTCTGCAGTGGTTGAACCTGGCCTCCACCCACAAGGTGGCCCAGGTACACAACCTGACTCTGCCCTATCTGGCACTTGGTGGCCTTGATAGTCAGGCCTGCTTTCTGCAGGGCCTGTAAAACATTTCTGAGGTGGACCAGGTGATCCTCCCAGGTGGAGCTAAAGACAGCAATATCATCTAGATATGCTGCACTATAGGCTTCCAGACCTGTAAGGACTGTATTCACCAACCTCTGAAAAGTGGCAGGTGCATTCTTCAGACCAAAGGGCATCACCACAAATTGATAATGCCCACTAGGGGTTGAGAATGCTGTCTTTGGCTTTGCATCATCAGCTAGTCTGATCTGCCAGTAGCCAGCTGTCAGGTCAAATGTGCTTAGATACTTGGCTGAGGCCAAAGTGTCTATTAGCTCATCTGCCCTTGGTATTGGATGGGCATCAGTCCTAGTGACTGCATTGAGACCCCTGTAGTCCACACAAAACCTCATCTCTCTTTTCCCACCATTGGTGTGAGGTTTTGGCACAAGGACCACTGGACTAGCCCAAGGGCTATCTGAGGGTTCAATAACTCCCAAATCCAACATCTTCTGGACTTCTGTCCTGATACAGTCCCTGACATGGTCAGGTTGCCTATAAATCTTATTTTTAATAGGCAGACTGTCCCCAGTGTCCACTTCATGAGTGCACCAGGTAGTCTGACTGGGTGTCAGTGAGAATATGTGTCTGAACTGATTGAGCACCTGTCTGCAATCAGTCTGCTGCTGGGTAGTGAGGCTGCCTGCCAAGGCTACACCATCCACTGACCCATCACCAGGGTTCTGTGAGAGCAGGTCAGGGAGTGGGTCACTCTCTTCCTCCTGTCCCTCATCAGTAGCCATGAGCAAGCCCATGTCTGCCCTGTCCACATATGGTTTTAACCTGTTGACATGGAGAACCCTGTGGGGACTCCGGGGTGTTCCTAGGTCTACTAAGTAGGTAACCTCACCCTTCTGTTCAACAATGGTATGGGGTCCACTCCATTTGTCTTGGAGAGCTGCTGGGGCCACTGGCTCCAACACCCACACCTTCTGTGCTGGCTGGTAAACAGTCAGTACAGCCTTTTGGTCATGCCAGGCTTTTGAAGTTCCTGGCTAGCCTCAAGGTTTTTAGTTGCCTTTTTCATATACTCAGCCATCCGGGAGCGGAGACCAAGTACATAGTCCACTATGTCTTGCTTTGGGGGCTTGAGAGGTAACTCCCATCCTTCCTTCACCAAGCACAATGGACCCCTGACAGGGTGACCAAACAAAAGTTCAAAAGGGCTGTAGCCAACCCCCTTTTGAGGCACCTCCCTGTACGCAAATAAAAGGCAGGGCAAGAGTATGTTCCATCTTCGCCTAAGCTTTTCTGGGAGCCCTTTAATCATGCCCTTCAAGGTTTTGTTGAATCTCTCAACTAAACCATTGCATTGTGGGTGATAGGGTGTGGTGAACTTGTAAGTCACTCCACACTCCTTCCACATTGCCTTTAAGTATCCAGACTGAAGTTTGCACCCCTGTCTGATACAACCTCCTTAGGGAAGCCCACTCTTTAGAAAATTCCCAGGAGGGCCCTTGCCACCACAGGTGCTGTAGTGGTCCTAAGGGGAATAGCCTCTGGGTACCTGGTGGCATGATCCACTACCACCAGGATAAACCTGTGCCCAGATGCTGTTTGGGGATCCATGGGACCAACAATGTCAATCCCCACCCTTTCAAAGGGAACCCCCACCACAGGTAATGGTATCAGGGGGGCCTTTGTAGTGCCACCTGCCTTGCCACTGGTCTGGCAGGTTACACAGGAGCGACAAAACTCCTTGGTGTCTTCAGACATGTGGGGCCAGTGAAAGTGAGGGACAATTCTGTCCCAAGTCTTGTTCTGGCCCAGGTGACCTGCTAAGGGAATATCATGGGCTAGGGTCAATAGGAAGCCCCTGAACTTCAGAGGTATAACCAACCTCCTGGTAGCACCAGGCTTGGGGTCTCTACACTCTGAGTACAAGAGTCCATCATCCCAATACACAGTATGGGGACCACTAGCATTCCCAGCAGCCTCAGCAGCAGTTTGCTGTCTGAGGGGTTCAAGAGAGGGGCAGCTCTGCTGCTCCTGGCTCAGATCTGCCCTGGAAGGGCCCCCTGTCCCCAAGAACTCAACCTGGTCAGGTTCAAGCTCCTCTGGGACAGTTCCTTCCTCAGGACTGAGATCATCCCCCTCAAGGGACTGATCTTCCTTCTGAGCCAAGGGGGAAGGCACTGCCTTTACCCTACTACTCCTCTTCTTGGAGGGCACTTGGTCCATTATTCCAGAATCCAAGGCCTGTTCAGTGTTAGACATTTTGGTCACAGCAAACACATCTGCAGGGATACCCAGCATTTCTGCATGGGTCCTGAGCTCCACTTCTGCCCAAGCTGAAGTTTCTAAGTCATTGCCAAGCAAGCATTCAACGGGTAGGTCTGCACTTACCACAACCTTCTTAAGGCCAGTTACCCCTCCCCAGGAGAAGTTAACAACTGCCAGAGTATGGTCTGTTCTGACGTTGCTAGCATTGGTCACTTGGTACATTTCACCAAGTATAATCTGCCCAGGATTCACAAGGTCTTGTGTCACCAGGCGCGGTCGGTGGTAGGAGTGCCGGTCGGGCGGTGACCTGGGGCGGGGGAGGGGTGGGGTGGGGGGTAGTAAACTACGGATTAAGGCCTATTACAGGTAAGTAAACATTTAAATAAATAAAACGAATTTCGTTGCGCGCACTGCATCGCATTTGGCAATGCAGCGCTCACAATGAAATTCGTTTCATTTATTTAAATGTTTACTTACCTGTATTAGGCCTTAATCCATAGTTTACTACCCCCCACCCTGCCCCTCCCCCGCCCCACGTCACCGCCCGACCGGCACTCCTACCACCGACCGCGCCTGTGTGTCACCATGGTGACACTTGCCCCTGTGTCCCTAAATGCCAAAGCCTCTCTTCCATTGATTAAGGGCTGTTGTCTGTACTTGCCCAGATTACTGGGACTCACAGAGGAGGTCATATCCATGCCTCCATCACAGACTAGGACAGCCTGAGTGAGTTCTCTGACTAGGTCAGAGCTCATCTCTTTACCCAGGGTCAACCCTACTAAACCCTTGGCTTGTGTAGTCCCACCACCAACTGTAACTGCACTAGGGGAGCAGGTGCCTTAGGGGCATTGGTGGGGGCTGGAGTCGAGTCTTTGGACTTGGTGCAATCACTGGTCCAGTGGGTCTTTTGCTTACAGACCTTGCACCATGGTTTCCTTTGGCCTTTCCCTTTGGTAGACTGTGAATCCCCACCTGAAGAAGATTTTTGGGGGCCTTGTGAAGACTTTTGATCTTTACCCTTCTCCCCACCCTTATCAGAGGTTTTCGAATCTTGCTTCTTAGGGTCACCACCTTGGTTCTGTACCTTCTGCTTCACCCTGGTTCTGACCCATTTGTCTGCCTTCTTTCCTAATTCTTGGGGAGAGGTCAGATCAGAGTCTACCAGGTGCTAATGCAACAGCTGATTTTGACAGTTATTAAGAATCTGCTCCCTCATGATCAGATTGTACAATCATGTGAAGTCACATACCTTACTGCCCAATAACCAACCTTCCAGAGCCTTGGCAGAACAATCAACAAACTCCACCCAGTCTTGAGTCTGTGCTTTTTGGGTATCCCTGAACTTTAACCTGTATTGTTCAGTGGTTAGGCCAAACCCATCAATTAGAGCACTCTTCAAGACTTTGTAATTATCAGCATCCTCCTCTCTAACAGTGAGGAGCTTGTCTCTACCTTTGTCTGCAAAGGAGAGCCACAAGATTGCTGCCCACTGCTCCTGAGGGACCCTCTGTACTTTACAGGCCCTCTCTAGAGCAGTTATCCATTTGTGGATGTCATCCCCACTCTGGTAGGGAGGGACAATCTTGCTCAGGTTTCTATGGTCATAAGACCTTTCCCTATCTTTGGGGAAACTGCTGCCACCATGGGACTCTAGTCCCAACTTTTGTCTCTCTCTATAGAGATCTAGGGACTCCCTGTCTATAGCCAATTGCTGTTTCCTGAGTTCAAGCTGAGTTTGCTCATACTGAATCAGTCTCTTTCTCCTCTCATGAGAGGATTCCCTCCTATGAGAGGAGACAGAGGTCCCTATTGAGGTGTCAGAGTGGTTAAACTCCTGAGAAGGAGACCTAGACCTTCTGGGCACACTCAGAACTCTTCCTGGGGGGACAAAGGGGAAGTCAGTCTGATCCTCCCCCTCCTCCTCCACAGGAGGAATTGGGTTTTCCAGGACAAGGTCATTTTCACCTTCCTGGCCAGTTTCAGAGGGGGGCCTGGGTTTCTTCACCCCTGGCCCCTTCCTCATCTTCTGCCCCACCCTCTTTGCCTACCCCTTCACACCCTAGGGGCCTGCTGAGATCATCAGCTAGTAACACCTCCCTGAGATGTTGGGTGCTGGCACTTTTGCCTGCCTTCAACTTCCTAGTATTGCATAATGCTCTCAATTCCAAGAATGGGAGTTTATCATACTTGGAGGGAAGAAGCCCACTGGCTTCTGTCAAGGACTCACTGGGTCCTGGCTTTGAAGACATTACTAGTGAGGTGTGGTGTATGCACTACCTACTCTAGTGTGGCCTACTAAACTCTCTTGAGTTGTAGAAAGGGTGTGCTGTCCCTTAACACACAACTCTAAGTTCAGTAGAACTTACTGTATTACTAAGCTTGATTTATATGTACCTTAGGTACCCTTAGTGGTTTTCAGTTGATCAATTCAATTGAGATTATCTGGTAAAACAATAGCAAGCTGGAATCCCACACGCTGCACACCAATGTGAGAAGTTGGCCTGGCATATGCTGTCCACTAATTATAGTGGGCACCTTGCACCAGTCCAAACAACCCCTTATTGGAGATAGGTTAAAGACAACCTTTATTGAAAGCTATCCTAGTGGTAGCTATGGAGAGCAGCCTTCAGGCTAAGTCTTGAAGGAATGTAAAGCAGCTTGTTTTACCAGTCTATAATCTCTTGAGTGACCAAATGAAAGAGGACCACACCAGGTATATATTCAAAATATATGTATTTATTGCTAAACACACCCCTCTAGTCTCTTTATGAGGCTAGAGTTCGAAGTTCATAAATTATAAGTTAGTTATCTACAGTAATAGCACAAATACACGTTTGAGCCCCAGGGCGTACCAAACCATATACCAATAAAGTGGTATAAGAACCACGACTGAGCTAGACACAAGGCCTAGAGCCTGTAGAAGTGCTTGGACCACAAGGAACCACCCAAGGCAGTGACACAGGGGACCCACGGGGGACGCGTGCAGTGTATGAACACAGCCGCGAACCACCGTTAACTTCTATGGGGAAAGTCGCGATTAGAATTTAAAAGAAAAGGGACACTTAGAGGAGGACTTGGAGCAAACCCTTTGAGAACTAGGCTTTTCTAGTGTCAATACCCACGGGAGCACCAGAGTACTCGAGTTACCTCACCCAGGGGAGCCGGGTGCATAGGTGTCTTTCGGGGTCGGGTTTCGTCGTCGCTTTCAATGGCGATCTGCAGTAAAGTGCTGCTGGCGGCCAAGTCGAAAGTGTTCGGGTGGATCCAAAAGTGGATCGAAGATCTGAAGAACCTGAAAGCATAGGGGACAGAGTCTGGGTCACTAGCCAGTGACCAGGAAGGCGATGAGCAGATGCCCACCGATGTCGAGTGCTTCAGGTAGGTTGATGGTCATCTTTTCTCTTCAGCCACGAGGTCCAGGAGGCGTCGATGCCAACCAGGAGCTGGATTCGAGCTGTCCCACGACGTCTGTCGATTGCAGGGGTGTCGGCGACCGGATTGGATCTAACAAGCCTTGGCAACGGCAAGTCTTGTGGAAATGGAAGAAGGACGATGTTGCAGACCAGCAAGGTCTGGGGGACTCACCCAGTGAAGATAAGTCAGGGCACGCCTGGAGCAACCAGGGAGCCCAAGCAGAAAAAGATTGGCCTTCGGGAGGGTCTACTAGCCAACAGACTAATGACCGCAAAGGAGCCTCGAGTCGATGCACGTGGAGCTAGATCACAGGACACTCGTGGAGTGGAGGCCAGTGATCTTCGGTGCAGTTGGTGCTGGAGGCTGGGGCTACTCGGCGCCCAAAGCACGACTTTGTGGGAGACCCAGAAGAGGATGCACTTGCAAATATGATCGGTGTCCAGGGGTCATGGTTCCACATTACCCACGAGAGCTACAAGCCTCAGCTTTGCTGGGGACTCAGGGCAGCCTCGGGGAAGTCTGGAAATCCACCTCTGGTGCTGCAAAGACTTCGGCGTCCGACGGGAGCTTCAGCGATGCAGACCGGACAATTGCTTCTTTGGTGCCTGCCAAGCAGGGGAGTCACTCCTTGACCCCAAGGGAGATTCTTCAGTCCTCTAATCTTGAAGTAGAGCATCGAAGGTCCAGGATTCTGTATCAGAGTTTCGTCCAGGTAAATCTAAAGTCCTAAGGACTGGGGTCCCCTACTTATACTAAGGTAGGGGTTGGACATACTCTGTGGCCCCACCTATGGGAGGGTCAGGGCAGAGGGGTGGTTACACCCCTTTCCCTTTGTCCAGTTTCGTGCCAGAGCAGGGGCTGGAAGCCCCTGAGCCGGTTTGAACTGGGGTATGCACAGGGACACCAAGTGTGCCCCCAGTGCAGGACTTCAAAGCACCCGAGAGTGCTCCCGCCCAGCCCCAATACACACTATCCTGTCTGGGGAGGTGGTCACACCTCCCTGGGACAGGAAACCTATTGTCCAGGCCTCCCCTGCCGGAGTTTCGGTCAGCAGCAGGAGGCCAGACTCGTCTCTGTGGCAGCAGCATCCATTTTGTGATGCCAGGGCTCTGGAAAGTCAGTACCGGATATACCGGTGTGTACATGTCTTTCCCTCTAGAAGGGTGGAATGCTACCCCCGCTGCTAGAACTGGCGGGGGGGTAGTATTCCAAGATGTTTGACACCAAACACGACATGTTTCCGTGCAGCCATCCCAAAGTTAGCATTTAACGCGAGGTTATAATGCGCTTAAGAGTATATGGTCGGGCTGCACTACAAACAACATCAGAGAAGGGTCTCCGAACGCTGCAGAGGGGCCCAGCTCATGCAGGGGCACCCTCTCACATAGGAACCACGCACTCTGCCTTCAGGATTGATAAGGCCTGCCATAGGAGTGACTTATAGGTTTATATGTGTGTATGTATGTAGTGATATAGGTAGCCTATATCACAGTAAGGGTGCATGCACCACCTTACCCAGGCTGCAGTAGCAGACCTGTGGTGTCAGTTTGGATGGCCTTCCAGGGGTGGCACAATACATGCTGCAGCCCCTGGTAGGCCTCTGAGGTACCTATGCCCTGGGTACATAGTATACCATATACTAGGGACTTATAAGGGCACTCCAGATTCCAATCAGAGATGTGCCTAAGGCACATGGAAACCATTTTAAAGAGGAAGCAGCTAGGCTGGGGTTCTGATTAGCAGGGCCACAGCCAGACTAAGGTCGAAAACAGTGAAGCATCAGCAAAAAGTGGGGGTACCCATGTGAAGCAGATCCTACTCTCCTACAGGTGTGCTGATCCTATAAATATTAGTGTGGTGGGAAGTATGATGGGTGGGATGCAGCCACTAAGAGATTTAATAGAAGCCCTGAGAGCTGAGGTGCGCTCACTCAAAGACAAGGTGACTGCACTATTGGAAAGGGTTGACATTGATCAGGGTGAAGCTCCCAAACAAATCCAAAAGATGCCCTTACAGAAGAGGGATCTAATTAGCCCAAAGGATTGTAGTACAGCTAACAATAGGGGAACTAGTTTTCAAGCCCCGACTCTAATAAGAATGCCAATCCCCATGTCACACAGGGGTGAATATCATCAGTCTCTGCGTAATAGAAAACTACCCCAGGCTCGAACCCTGGCCTTAAAACCAGGTAGTGATATATACAGAGGTGAAGGTGGTCTGATGAAGGCCCCTCAAACATGCAGGATCAGGAGAGGGCCCCTCCTAGGGGATCTGTGCGGGAGGGTGTCTATGTGAGACCAGTAGAAGGGGAGAGTCCACTAGAGATATTCCTTATGGAAGTCCCAAAACTTATTAGTAGACACCCTGAAAGCCAGGAGTCGTTGAAAAACAAGGTCATACACTGGTTTAGACATACACGCCAATGCTACTAAGTAATCAGGGAAGACATTAGAGTGGCTAGAAGACTATCACTGCCAAATACTATCTGGGATATGATAGAGGTTAGCTTTTATGACGCTGCTATAACCACGGGTCTGTTATCCATGGAGGCCCGCATAGTCCCCCCCAAAAACTCCAGTATAATCATTAGATATAGACCCCCACACTGTGACTTCCTTAGTACCCCCTTGGTCCCCACCTCTGCCCCTCGTGAAGGTCTGCGCCCTACTGAGTCGGAGGTGGCTTCTCGTAGGCCCCTTCTGTGGCACAGGGCTGATGGGAAGAGGATCAGTTGACCCCAGGACGCCAAAAAGCAATCAGCTATGAATAGGTATGATCCCCCTAGTCTCTGTAGGCAAGTTCCCCCTAGCCCCAGTGTGCACATCAGTTCCAGCGAAAGCAGATCTCCAATCGTGAATTTTACTCCTCTAGTCTGTGATTTGGAATCATCTGTAGTTATGCACACTGATTGTCTTCCCATTGTTGAACCCGGGACTGGGGTAGGCTTGCATATGGGGGATCCAATTAGATCTGAGGGTAGGGAAGGGGTTCTGTTGCAGCCACTTCCCCTCAGGGTTTTGGTTTGGAACGTGGCTGGGATTAATAAGCTAATGGCAGACCTAGACTGGTGCACATTTATAGACTCCTTTGATATCATCCTATTCCAAGAAACATGGAGCCTCACGTGCCCGTATAGAACAGGCTTTTCAACCCATGCCAAAGATGCCATTAGAAAAGAGAGAGGGAGACCATCAGGAGGTTTAGCTGTCTGGGTGAATATCGAACTTGGGTGCAAAGTTAGACCCTTGCAGGTAGAGTCGGAAGACATACTAGCCCTAGAGGTCAGCTTCAATTGTGGCACCAGAATCAGGATTTTTAATGTTTACAATAGGGCACAGAAGGGTATGGCAGAAACGGATACTCTCTGTATACTTGATACTGCATTATCCCAATATTTGCATAATTCCCAGTTATTGGTCTGTGGGGACTTCAATTGCACTTTTGAGACATTGGCCCCAATTCCCCCCAACTTGACTGACGTATGGGATAGTGAATGGCAGGTTCCTCATCTAGATTTGCCCTTGGTAAGGTGGCGTGTAAGAGGAGCGCAGTTGTTGGCACTCACAATGCAATATGACCTCAGGGCGACTAATGGTAGGACTGTATCAGATGCTCAAGGGGATCCTACCTTTAATAGGATAGCTCAGGAAAGCAGAATTGACTACTGCCTAGTATCCCTAAACTATTGGCATTTTGTAATGGACATGGCAGTGGTCAAAAGGGTTGACAGCGATCATAACGCTCTCGCTCTCACCCTTACAAATCAAGCATCTGGTGGGACTGTCAACCTGGGCTGCCCGGACATTGGTCTATTATCAGTTGCAAATAACCTGAGGAGAATTAACTGGAACTGGGTTGAGGCCCATCCGGAGGCCCTGGGCGCAGTAAAGAGGAAGGTTTCTACATTCCTTGAGAAAGCTGCAAGGGCAACTATGGAGCAGGTTGATGAGGTGATAGGTTCTAGCCATGATTTTTTATATAGAGAAATTAGGGATTTACTGGGTAGCCAGGGGAATCAGTATAAGACGGAAAGACCAAATCGACAACATATACAAACCCGACAGGGAGCATGGTATACCAAGGCCTGTAGGCTCTCAAAGCAGGAACTACTAAAGGCAGTTAAGCAAAAATCTTGTCAGGAAATAGTGTCTTGCAGAGCCAAGTATAAACTAGTAGTTGAAGCTCCTAAAAGGGAGTGGGAGGGCTCCCTTTGGTCATCCCTGAGGAGTGCATTGCTAGAGAGAGATGCGAAAAATGTCTGAAGCCTAGCCGCCCATTGGCTAAAGGGTAATAAGTGTCAATTGGAATTTACAGTACACCCGGAGGCCTGGGAAACACATTTTGGCACATTATATGAAACTAGGGATAAGGTGCTCGTGGGACATGACGAAAATCTGACCAGTGGGCCTCTGGACTCAACTGTCCTCCATATTACGCTAGAGGAGACTCAAGTAGCAATTGCCTCTTGCACCTTGGCTCGTGCGCCTGGGCCTGATCGAATCCCCAACGATCTCTATAAGGAGGATGTGGCTCTCTGGGGTCGGTACATAAATGTACTATCAAACTCAATCCTCAGAGGTAGCCGTATCCCCACATCGTGGAAAAATGCTGAGATCGTTCCGATCTACAAAAAAGGGGATAGAGCAAAGCCATCAAGCTACAGGCCAATAAGTCTCATCGACTCCTTACAAAAGATCTTCTGCAAGCAGATATTAGCTCGGTTGCAGGATTGGATCGCAGAGTCTGAAGTCTTGAGTGACCTCCAGGCAGGATTTCGAGCGACAATTAGCACCCTGGACCAAACCTTCCATTTGTTATGTTTATATTGGAAGGAAGTGCATATTAAAGGAGGGGAACTCTACGTGACTTTTGTAGACCTGCGGTCTGCGTTTGACTTAGTCCCCCGGGCTAAATTGTGGAGGATCCGTAAGGAATTAGGTATGCCACAAAATCTCTTAGATATTTTAATTAGACTCCACACACTTAACACAGCACAGGTGAGATGGGGAGGGAATAATCAAGTTACGGATACCTTCCCAGTTGAGTGTGGTGTGAGACAGGGCTGTGTTCTTGCCCCCACTCTTTTTATTCTTTTTATTAACGATGTTATAAAGTGTCTAGATAGGGATGGGTGTGACGCTCCGAAAGTTGGTAGTACAAGAGTCCCAGCCCTCCTTTTCGCTGATGACACCCTTTTAATTGCAAAGACTCTGCAAAGTCTTCAGCAGCTTTTAAATGATTTTATTATGTTTTTTGATGAGCGCGGCCTGGTGTTGAATGAAACCAAAACTAAATACATGATTTTTAGGAAGGGCAAGGCTAAATTAAACAAAAGACAAGTCCTAGCCGGCAGTAGCAAGCTAGAACGCGTCGACTCCTTTGACTATCTGGGCATTCGTCTAACCCCAACAGTTAAGTGGGATCATCATATTGAAAAGGTAAAGATCCAACTCATACATCAGACTGCAAATTTGGCCAGAATACACAGAAATACCTTTTTAAGGCAGCTAGCGCCAGCCCTCGAAATTTATAATATAAAAATCTTGCGGGGTGTACTCTACGGAGCAGAACTATGGGGTACAGGCCCAATTAACCCTCTTTCACTTGTAGAAAATCGTTTTCTTAGATCCCTGACAGATCTGCCTGTAAGCACACCATTAGTGCCCCTTTGTTACGATTTGGCACACAGACAGCTGGCCCACAAAATCAGCTATAAGCTCCTGATGTTCTGGTACAGATTGTGAACTGTGGACGAACTCTGCCCCTATCGGGAACTTCTTTGTGAGCTTATGAAAATACCCTCCTCTAAATCAATACCCAGGTTTAGAGCTCTAAAGGTGCTCCTAGGGAGGCTAGGAATGATGGGGTTTTGGTTTGACCCAGGAAGTATGAATTCCATATCGAGATCTGTGCTGAAGGAAAGGTTTTGGGAAACATCGCTCTTACAAACTGCACTTGATGCCGAGGGTAGCTTGACTACTTGTTTTCTAAATTTCAAATGTGTACCTCGTTTTGAGGATACACTGGATGAAATTGTTCCTCCCTTGGCTCGGAAGTTGTTTTTTCAGTTCCGCTATAAAACACTCCCGCTGAAAACATTTTGTAAAAAATGAAGGAAGGATATAGAAAACAATGATCAATGCCCCGCTTGCAATGAAAGCGCTGAGTCCATTACCCACCTCCTATTTTTCTGTCCCATGTATAAATCATTGAGGGCCAAGTGGATTTTTCCACTTTGTAAAATTGTTGGTACCGGACATTATTTGGAGGTGCTTAGACTTTTGAGCACGGATACAAGCAGGGTTGTGGTTTTTGGTTTATCAAGATATTGGTTTGCGCTGTGGCTGAAAAGGTCCAAATATCTGCCCTGAATGATACTGTAAAGTGGTGGGTAAACTAACATGCATTTTGGAGTACGGGAGCCACATATGATCATCCAATTTGGACTATTTGATGACCCGCTCGTCTCTTCTTGATTTTATTGATTATCATTTTATTTTTGTATTTTATCTATATCTTTCTAAGGATTATCTCATATTGACCATTTTTAAGTGTACTTTTATCATGCTGTGTGTACTTTTATGATCTTGTGGTCGAAATAAAGTAAATGATGATGATGATGATGATTTCCTCATTGGGATTCTCTCTGAATCACAGTTAGGAAATCGGAATTCCTAATGTATAAAACTCTTTTGAGTGTCATTAGCAATTTCTAGCAGGTGGCAAATAGACCGACCTCAAGCATATTAAGGTAGGTAGCATATTGAGGTAGGTAGCAATTTTCGACCCATTAGGAATGGCAGCCATCACAGGGATGGTGGCTGCTGAGATCAACAGACCACCATGCCTGTGATTGCTTTTTAATAAAGCAATCTTTTTTTTTGCAGCCCATTCTCCTTAAAGGAAATCGGGATGCGTTTAAAAATAGAAAATGAAACTTTGCAGTTTCATTATTTAGGAGTTGGTAGTGGTCCGTGGGACCAATTCTCAAAGGTGAATGGGGCCACAAGGGAACTTCCCTTTGCGAATGGGTTACCACCAGTTTTAAAATGGTGGTAAAGTATTACTGTTTTGCTACCGAAATTTGGTTGGAAAACATCAATACATACCATTCTGATTTGGTACTTGGAAGGAACGCCTCTTCCAAATACCAGATCAGTTTTTGGTAGTAAACACAAATTGCGATTCGGTAACAAGCTATTGAATTGCAATTTGCCTTTTGTACCTGGTAAACAGTTTTTTCTGCGAATCAGTCTGTTTGCGACTGCAAAAAAGCTTTGTACATCTGGCCCAATATTCCATAAATGATCACATTGCATGCAGTGCAAAACATGTCATACTTTACATAGTTGTCAAATTTAGAGGAAGTCTACATGCAGTGGTGGCTGCCACCTATGGGGAGTGGCAGGACGAGCAAATGGGAGGTGGATGCCAGTGCATGCAGGCAAATTACATCAACAAAATTGCCGTCATGAATTACATTATCATAACTTTAAAACGGTAATGTAATGCATGTCTGCAATTAAATACATTCAAAGCATTAACATCAAAACATCAAAAAAAGAAAAGAAAACTTACCTTGTGGTATGTCCATGCTCCTGATCCAGCGCCAATCCAATATTTATCAGGGATCAATACTCAATACATCATGATACAATGGCCCATACACATTCACCCAGAATCCCTGATGCGTGGGGTCGATTTTTATGCTCGATCAATCCTTTTCCTTCCATGGGTCAACTTTTGACATCATAACAAATGTTATCAACTTTCCTTCTATTTGGTCGATGGACCAATTAGTTGAATAGTTAATGGCAATGATTAACTTCTAACTCACCAACCATTTAATAAATCTAAAATGATCACAGACTCTCGGTGAAGTTAATAATGAATTTTTATCTCATAAAATTCAAGATTATGCTCAACTGCATTTGGTTACACAATACAAACACTGAATCTCAAACGAGGAGGAATTTTCACTTATGCAGTACAACTGGAAACGTAAATCCATCTAAACATAGCAATGACTTTGTGCAATGAAGGAGTGGATAGAGTAAGAGACAAATGTTTCAGCAAAAATTATATGCGAAACATCATATACATAACGGAGGGGATAGATGAAGAGACAAAAGTTTCATCTAATAATCATGCATATCATTGATGGAGGGGATAGGTGGAGAGACAAATGTTTCAGGGACAAAAAAATACATCAATAAGGTAAATTCTGAGGAAAAGGTAAACTAAAATACAAACCTATTGGTCTGTAAGAAAACCAACCCCGCCACCTAGGGGATGATGGGGATTCCCCGACATAGGATCAGGAAACAAAGGATAAGAAGAAAACAGGATCGGGACAGGTCAGGAACAGCTAGGCCTCTCTGTAACCGACAAACAGTGGCGTGTTGCCCCTCTTTCTCTCCTGCCAGCCTAAGGTCTAACCACACCCCTAAAGGCACCCCAATTATACCCATAAACTAACATGTCCATCCCACAAATGTTGCGAACATCACTAAATCTCGTAAAGGGATTGGTGGGTTTGGGAGGTGGCGTTGTCACACCATGGTGACTTCACTTTTCTTTCAACTGCCCTATTGTTCATATGATTCTCAGTTCGTTCTCACTTTATTACATATAATACAAAGTTTATCCATTTTATTCATTTCTTTAACATCATCAGCAGTCTGTTTCTCCGGTCCCACGCTTGGACACTGGTTTTGGCAGTCGTTCGACATTCTGGCCTTCACCCTCCTCATGTCATCTGCGGTGTACTGCACGTTTGTCTTGCTTCTGACAGAGCAACTCGCTCCTTGTGCTTTCCCCCTCCCTTTTTTAGCCATCTTTAATAAGATGGCTGCTTCATCTAGCACACTAAAGAAAATAAAAATGAACATATATTAATTATATGATAATGAAACCTTCACTGTTTACCACCTACTTTGCACTATTCCCCATTAATGTTACCTAGCATAAGCTTTGTGCAAAAGCGGCATTATTCGTTAGTGAAAACAGAATGCAACATGCAATTTACTGAAGCATAATGCTTCAGTAACTTGCTAAAAGTTTCTCGTTTTCCCAAATCACAAATGTTATTACAATACTATTTTGTTTACGTGTTAGTTCAGAAATGCGCAAAGCAATTTCCCTCATGTTTGTGTGTGGTGTACATTAGTTTTCAACAAAGATTTACTGTTAGTATGTATTATGGGGGTATCAGTTCCGAGCAGGTTTCATTTTTGCAAAACCCTGCTCCATCAATTCCCCCTCTGATGGCTTAAAGAAGCCATCATAAAATACCTACCATACCGAGTGCCATCTTTAATCATTTATATTTCTGTATTCTTCTCTCTTTTTATGTCACCCTCATCCAAATCTTTCATCTAGTCATAATACTCTCCTTTCATTTCCTCTAATTCTATTTCCTCTCTTTTTCTCTTTCTTGCTCTTCGTTTATTCTTTGATTCTATCATTTCTTTTCTTTTGTTCTTACTCTTACAACACTTATATGTTGTTATTATTACTAAGATTATTAATGCTACTGAAACCATTGGTATTATTATTCTTCCTAATATACTACTTCCAAAGGTAGAAAACCATTTACCTATCATGGAAAAACTTTTACTCAGTCTCTCCCAAACACCATCAACCTCCAGTTGGGTTAATTCTTCATGTAATTTTGTAATATTCTTTATATATCCCTCGACTCCTTTGCTTTTATCAGGGATATATGTGCAGCAATGTTGAACTTTCAACATTCCACAGGCTCCACCTTCTTTTGCCAATAATATATCAAGGGCAAGTCAATTTTGCAAAACCATTGACCTAATTGCAACCATTTCCGTGTCAATCATCAAGAATCCACCTGCGGTATCTGTAGATAACCGATCAACCACTGTAGACAATTTTCGAATTTTATGTGAATTCAGAACGACTCCAACTGAGGCTATCAGTGCACCAAAAATATCTCCTACTATTTCTGAAAAACTTGCTCTTTTGTTATGTGTTAGTCCTTGCTTTACTTCATTCAGTTTCTGACTGTTTCGATCCATGTGATAGACCTTGGGGAAGACAATGGCAAAATAACAACTACCATACCAATGTGCAGGCAGCTTATAATAGGCTTTCTTACCACACACATAATAAATCCCTGGAAAAACAGGATCAGTTCCACCTTTCAATCCCCAAACTCCAGTGATTTGAAAACTATGCTCACATTCACTAGAACCAATAAAATAATTATTATAGTTAGTTTTCGTTCTAAGCAAACACATTTTTCCCTTCTGTGACCAGTCCAGGGACATTGCAGCGTACCCTTCGCCTTTTTCATAACTTCCTTCCCTAAAGTCCCATGGTGGTACCCGTGACTTCTGTTCAGCAGCTTTCCTTTTAAAACTCTTTCTTCTATCTTCTACCATTTCTATGAAAATTCTTTCTTCTACCCGCAAGCTACAAGTTAAATTATTCTTATAAGCATATTCTATGTCTAAGGTTTTAGTGATATGGAAAAATTCCCCCATATATCGGGCATTTTTAGCACTCAAAACCTTATTTAGTTCTTTAATAATAGGAATTTCAGAAAATACTAAATCTATATTAGAAAAATAGTATTCGAGCTTTCCCGTCATGTAAAACAGGCTTGTGAGTATACTGCAAGACACACCATAGGTTAACGGAAGGTGATGATAAGTCACCCCCTCTGAGACAGACGAAGGTAATTGCATGCACACGTAACAGTCACTTACATTCATTGTGTCAATATACTCAGTGAGTAATTTTGTAAAGACATTTAACGAGAAATCACTAATTGATTTATCATGATGGAGAATACTTCCATCCAACGGTTCTAAGTTAGTATTAGGAATCTCATTAGTAACATCACTCATTCTTTCTTTTGTTACATTATTAGTATTGTTTCCATTATTAGTTATCATTAGAATAGGTACAAGGACAGTTAATATTAACCATATAAATGTTAACATCAAGACACTACAGAAGCACGCTTTAATACATCTACGTTTAAGACTAGATTTTGGAAGTTCAGTCACTTCTGCTTCAGCCATTTTTCTAATAAAAAATTTAAAAATCTATCTGATCCTATAAATTCTAAGCTGTTTCAAAAAATCCAAAAAATAGTAGTGTAATCCTACACTTCAAGGCTTTCGTCTTTACCCCCTTCTTTTGTTCTTTTCTTCAGTTTTCTCTGAGTCTTTGTTTTAGTTTCTTTTAATCAGCAAGGTTGCACCTTAATTTTTGTTGTCTCAGTTCCTTAAGGAGGTCTTAGTTTGCTTTCATCAACTTGCTCAGTGTCAGATTTATCTTTCTCTTCACTAGGACCTGAACTTTCAATTTCTTCTAGAATAACGTAGGTCAATTCAGGTGCTCTAAACTTCCTGGGGCAAATTTACAAGCCCCTTGCGCCACTTTTGCGTCACTTTTAACATGGGAAAAGTGACGCAAAAGTGACGCAAGGGGCTTGTAAATCTGCCCCCCTGTTGGGTATTCTCACTCTTCTTGTTTTTTGTACTAATTCTTTTCCTGACTCTTCTTGTTCTGTCTGACTTGAGATTGCTTTGTTCTGGTCTTTTACTTAACCTTCTTTTCACAAGAGTGTATTTTAGTCTTTTCGCTCCACTTGGCCACTTCTCATCCTTTCTGGGTTTCTTTGCTTTGATCACTTGGTCATTTTCTGTATTTGTTTCACTAGTTCTTTTATTTGTTCTTATTTCTGATTGTTCTTTTTCCTGAGTTTCATTCTCTTGTGGTTCTTCTGATTCGGCAATAACTTCTCTTTCGAATGTAAACTCACTTCCTTCTGGATCAAGAACAATCTCATCTGTTTCAAGCTCTGCTGGGAGTTCACTTTCTTCTGGATCAAGAGTAAACTCACTTCTTTCTGGCTCAAAAGCAGTCTCTCGAACCCTGGAATCTTGCGCCCACTCTACTTGACTTGTGCTCGGCTGTTCACCATCTGGTTGTTCGTCAGAATCTAACACTCTAGATTCATCAGCTTCACACACTTCAAGAACTGGTCTTTGTTTTACCTTCACCAGTTGTTGCTTCTTTGGTCTTTCAAGTGGATCTAGGGTTCGTTTGGTATGGCTTGCATGAATCCAATTTGGCAAGCCAGCACACTTCACTGCCGTTGTCGTCACCAGTATGATTTGATAAGGTCCGTGCCACCTGGGTTCCAAACACGATTTTCTTATGTTCTTCTTGATAAATACCCATTCACCAGGATTCAGATCATGGGCTTGATTTCGATGTATCGTTGTGGCTTCTTCTCCAACCTGTTGAGACACAGAATGTACCAGTTCAGCCAATCCTCTGCAATAGTCAAGCACTAGATCATCAGATATACTCATCAGTTTGTTTGCTGGTATATATGCTTGTCTCATTGCTCTTCCCATGAGGATTTCATGAGGACTTAATCCAGTCTTTTTGTCAGGAATACTTCTTAGACTCATCAGTACAAGGGGTAAAGCGTCAGGCCATTTCAGTGATGTGGATGCACGCACTTTCCCTAATCTTGATTTTATAGTGCCGTTCAATTGCTCAACCACTCCAGAGGCTTCAGGTCGATAAGCACAATGCAGCTTCTGCTCAATGTTAAATGCTGCACAAATTAGTCAAAATATCTCATTATTGAAGTGTGTTCCTCTATCTGTTTCCAAAGTGACTGGAATTCCGAATCTAGGGATCAGTTCTCTCAAAAGTAATTTAGCCACTGTTAGACTATCGTTCCTTCTCGTGGGATAGGCTTCCACCCAGCGATTGAACAAACAAACAATGACCAATACGTATCTCAGCCCGTTACAGGGGGGAAGCTCAATGAAATCAAGCTGAAGCCGGGTAAATGGACCTCCTGCTCTTCCAATGCGTCCCAACTCACAACTGTCTTTCTGCCTGGGTTTTGCTGCTGACAGATCACGCACCTTTGACAAAGGCTTTCTGCAATGACCCTGAACTTCGGATTATACCATGACTGCTTGAAGAGTCTGATCATTGCATCTCTTCCAACATGTGCAATTCCATGGTAAACTCTGGCCATATGGGAAAGTAAGGAATCTGGTAACACTGGTCTCCCATCAAGATAAACCCATAGGTCACCCTCTGTTCTTTTGCTACATCCTGTCTTGTTCCATCTTTCCTTTTCCTCATCACTTGCTTCTTCCTGCATCTGTCTAACTTCTTCCCATGTTTCAAATGTGGTTGTAAACAAAAGATGGCATTCGGTATTTCCCCTATCAATTGACCTGTTCAAAGCCATTGTATTTTGTACACAGTAACGTGCAATTTGGTCGGCATATCTATTGCCCTTCTTCACATAATCATCTCCTGATTTATGTGCGGCACATTTGACTACTACAATTCTTTTGGGTAATTACAAAGCATCCAACAGTTCTTTTACAGTTTTACCATTTTTAATGGGGGAACCTGAGGAAGTCAGGAATCCCCTTTGCATCCATACCTGGCCAGAATCGTGAACAATTCCGAATCCGTATTGACTGTCTGTAAATATTGTTACTTTTAGACTTTTGGCAATTTTACATGCTCTAATCAGAGCTATCAGCTCAGCTATTTGGGCGGAGTTTACTCCCCTCAAATAGGATGCTTCAAGGACCCCTTCTATGGTGCAAACAGCATAGGCAGAGCATAATTCACCCTTTTCATTTCTCAAACAAGATCCATCAACAAACATTTCACAATCTGATCCCTTCAAGGGACAATCTTCTATGTCTGGCCTAGGTTTGGTGCAATATTCAGTCACATCCAAACAATCATGATCAGCTTCCTTTCTCACTTCCTCACACCGATAATTTGGCAACAAAGTTGCTGGATTCACAGTCGTGCACCTTACCACAGTCACGTTTTCAGCACCCAGAATCACTCTCTCGTATTTAGTCAGCCGACTAGATGTCAAATATTGGGTCCTGGTTCGGGTTAAAAGAATCTCAACAGAGTGTGGCACATACACTTTTACTGGATATCCCATCACAATTGGTTCACTCTGCTCCAGACTCATACAAGTAGCTGCTGCTGCTTTTAAGCATCCTGGCAATGCTGCAGCCACTGAATCCAATGTATCCGACAAATATGCTACCGGTCGTCGTGCCATTCCATGTTTCTGTGTTAAGACTGCGAGTTCACACCCATCTCTCTCACAACAATACAATGCAAATTCTTTTGAATAATCTGGCATTCCCAATGCAGGTGCATGACACAAACTACTTCTTAATTTTACAAATGCTTCCATACTTTCATCATCCAAGACAATCGGATCTTTCACATCTTTTTGTGTTAACCTGTGTAGAGGTTTTGCAATCACTGAGAAACCACAAATCCACTGACGACAGTATCCAACCATTCCCAAGAACATACGCACTTCTTTCTGTGTTTTCGGTGGACTTATTTGTTTGATTATGCTGATTCTTTCTGGAGTTACCTTCCTGACTCCCTTTTCTATTTTGTGTCCAAGGTACTGTACTTCCTGTTTACAAAATTGCAATTTTGCTGGGGATACTTTGTATCCTTTTTCTGCCAAATGGTTCAATAAAGCAATTGTGTCTGTCACACATGCCTCTTTTGTCTTTGATGCCACCAATAGGTCATCAATATATTGAACCAAAACCGAATTACCTGGCATGACTAGAGTCTCTAGACATTTCTTCAAAATCTGATTAAAAATTGAGGGGCTTTCTGTATACCCTTGAGGAACTCGGCACCATGCCAAAACACGGTTTACGAACCGGAATGCAAACAAATATTGGCTTTCCGGATGCAAAGGAATTGAAAAAAGGCTTGGCACAAATCAATAACTGTGTAGCATTCAGCATCACATGGGATCTGATAAAGAATCATGGCTGGATTTGGTACTACTGGACAACATGGTACAACAATCTTATTAACTTTTCGTAAATCCTGCACTATTCGGTACTTCCCATTAGGCTTTTTGATACCTAGGATAGGTGAATTACAAGGACTGCTCATTATCTCCTTTAAAATTCCTTGTTCAATCATTTGGTCAATCACAGGAGTAACTCCTGCAATTACCTCTGGACTCATTTTATACTGTGGTGTGTTTGGATATTTAGCACCATCCTTTACTGCAATCTGAATGGGGTCTACATTTGTCATTAAGCCAATCTCTTTTCCTGAAAAACCCCACACATCAGATCTCACTGCACTTTTTAATTCTTCAGGCAAATTTTCTTTTGTAAGAAGTGAATACAATTCATCCACTTCTGTTCCTTGCTTCGCTAACATCATTTTAAATTCAACGTCCTCATCAGGGGTCTGAAATGCAATTCCATCTGGTGTACAATAGATGGTGCAATTCATTTTGCATAGCAAATCTCTTCCCAAGAGATTTACTGGGCTTGAGTCACATACCACAAACCGATGCATATCTTTGAAGTTACCAATGTGAACTTCGATTGGATTCGTAACAGGTGTTCTAATGTGCTTATTTGAGACTCCTATAACTTGGATAGTTTCTCCCGAGAGGGGTAGGTTTGGAATTTCTGCTGCTCTCACAGTAGAACGGGTAGCACCAGTGTCCACTAAAAATGTAATGTCATTACCTTTCACCTTTCCATCAACAAATGGACCTGACTGTTCTACCGCCAAAGATGCGCCAAGCATGCACTCTTCCTCCCCCCTCAGGCACCGTCATTGAGATGAGTCTCAATCACTCCCATTGCACTGCACCCAATACTGCGGGATCACACCTTGATTCTTACCAACCTGGTCACCTCCGTGATATCCAGTGTTCACACTGTACCTCTGCACTTGAGCATTCACATTATTTTGCATGGGAGCTTCCGGCACCTGTAACTGGTGAGTAACTATCTGCTGCTGCTGCTGTTGATTTACACCCAACTCATTCTGCATCTGTGGAATCAAATTTTTATTTCCCCCATTAATCTTTTTAGTGGATCTACACTCATTCTTCCAATGTCCAAGCTTTCCGCACACATGACAAGGAAATTTCTTCATAGCTTCTTTACTCATTTTTCTCCTTCCTTTGCCTCCACTGAAATTCTGTCCATTTTGATTCTGACCATTTATCTGATAACTGATTTGAGGATTATTATTTACTTCTTCTTGTTCTGCCACTTTCACCTGTGCCCACATCATTTTCTTGTTTAACTTTTTATGTCTTGATTCAATATTGTCACTACAATACTTTGCATACCTCAAAATTTCATCTATCGTTTTGCTCTGCCAGCAAATTAAATGCTGTTGAATCATATTACTAATATCTGGTTTTAATCCGAACACAAAACGCTACACGAAATGGCCCATATCTTTGTCTCCAATATTTTCAAATCCACTATACTGTTTAAATACCTGCAACAACCTTTCATAATAGGCATGCACTGATTCTTTTTGTTCCTGGGTGGTCCTGTCAATTTTAACCCAATCGGTTTCCTTTGGGGAAATTTTTCCCTTCAGATATGTAATTACCTGATTGTACTTTTTCATCACCTCCTCTGATGGTGCCCCTGTTTTAGCATCCCTAGGATATTCATCCTTTGGCCAATCAACTGTGATCTTACACTCGGTCCATAAGTCTGCAGGAACAACAATTTCAAACAACCCATCTAAATCTTTTAACAAAACCTTCGAGACCTTCACAAACCTTTCTACCTGTTTGTACCATTCTACAGGTTTTTCTCTTAACCTAGGGAAATCATTTGTAAATGATAATATATCCTGTCTTGACCACGGAACATGAACATATCCGCCACCTGGTACTTCTTTCATTGGACACGCCCTTTCAACCTGTTCTGTTTCCTTTAACTTAACTTAACGGGAACATAGACACTCCTTTACTTGCTGCTTCTTCCTTCTTTCTTACCCATCTATTTCTCCATCGATCTACATCTCCCCATTTCTTCAAAACGTTCATCAGGTCTTTTATCTGTAACCTTTTTCCGGACGCATTCAAACTTTCTAAATCTTTTTCAGTAAATGCCAATCTGTATGATTTCTGCAATACTTTTGACTTTTCTATGTGTATTTTATACTCACTAGCAGCTTGAGATATTTTCTCATGAAGATTCTTCACTCTCCAAGTAATGCTTTTACACAAGAACAACAATTCATCATCCAGATAAGTCCCTAACCTGTCTGGACTGATCGTACCAATAATCATTTCTTCTAAATCTACCTTTAATTGGCTCACATTCAGACTCTTTTGATTTTCTTTCTTTTCCCTTTCCTTTGTCCAATCATTCAATTCTTCTGATGAAAGACCTTCTAAACTCCCTGTCATTGGAGTGACATTTGTCTCTATTCTTTTTGGACTTATTTGTATATCTCTTCTAGGGGTTTCTGTTATCATCTCGCAAACTGGGAGATCCAACAGTGTAACATTCGTGTCAGCCTGTCTTTTCTCATTGATTATTGTCTCCACTCCGCTCCTGACATTACCCATTGGAACTGCTAATGCATGTACTTTAGGTGTATTCGGGTTTTCTCCAAACAAAGGAACTACAGGACCTATTGTGACCGGTACCATCAACGCCTCTGCATTCAAACTTAACTGGTTTATTTTCTGAATCTGCTCTACATTTGCCTTGTTTAGCATTTCAAACTCCTTTTCTCTCATTATCCTAGCCATGTCTGCAATCTGTGGGATCAATGGATTTCCCATAAAAGGAGCATCCGGAGTCACCTCAACTGAATTTTCTTGATATGGTGGAGGTCTTTTGATCATAATATCTTTTAATAATTCATCATCAGACTCATTTACACCATCCCTTGTACTTAAGGTTTCTATATTCTTCGTTTTCTCTTAACATTTACTTCCTGTTTGCTCATCAACTGTTAAAACTGGGTATAACCCTTCTGTCACCACAGCTCTCCTCCATCGTTTTAGCTTCTCTTCCCTATTCTCGAAAGGATATCTGAACATCATATTCCTGTGACCTCTGTTACCCATTCTATATTTTTCTCTCTCAAATGCCTCAACTTCCCATTCTTCCAACGCTTCGTACTGGGTCATCCTAGGGTTCGGTTCTAGTGAATCCATTTGATTTCTCAAATTCTGCAATATCCTTACATTAAATGTACCATACTCAGGAAAAGCTAGAACTCCATCATCCTTTGTATACTCCACCCAATTTTCTAACCACATACACGTATGATAACCTTGCTCCAACATCATAAAGGAAGCAGGCGTTTTTGGAGGAGGACTTAGAATTCCCTCTCTAGTCACAATTGGTTTGTCCTTTTTAAAGAAATTCTTTATTTTCTGTATCAACTTCATTTTACACTAACGTATTTCAGCAAAAAAACAAGGAAACTTTTCCGTAATTCTACTTATTCTATTCGTCAGCTCTTATCCTATACCAGCGCGACACATACCAACCAACCAATCAGAACACCATTACGTAAGCACAGTCTCAACCAATACTTGCGCGGCTCACACCAACCAACTAATCACAGCTCAGTAGACGCTCGCTGCTTGTCCAATACCAGCGCGGCTTTTCTGACGTCAGTATTACTCCTTCTACTGACCCTCCCTTTACAAAATAATACGGCAATATTTTTCCAACCAATCTTAAACAAAAATTCTACTAGTAACAACATAAAACAATGCTACTTTGTCTGTTCCACTAAATAAAGAGATAGTTTTCGCCTTTTTCAAGAGGTTTTCTCACTACGAGTCGTAATAATGACCAGCGCTATTTTACCCTTCAAACAAGTTCCGGGTGGACCTATTACTCCTCTAGAGATAAGGCCAGGATTTCACAAGAGGACTTATTGGCGTGAAAAGAGGTCTTGTTACTCCCCTGGGGATAAGGCTAGAGTCTCAGAACCACACTCTTTTTCTGCCTACTTCAGGCTAATTCCATTCCCGGGATTCCTCAGGTATTTCCGTACCTGTACTTCTAGACAACATAGAACGTGTCGCTAACTTTTCATGTTTAGGACATACAATCAATAATCAATAATCATTACCAAACTAATCAATAATTAAACTGTCCTCTGCTACCAAGAAACTGATCCAGCGCCAATCCAAAATTTATCAGGAATCAATACTCAATACATCATGATACAATGGCCCATACACATTCACCCAGAATCCCTGACGCCCTGGGGGTCAATTTTTATGCTCGATCAATCCTTTTCCTTCCATGGGTCAACTTTTGACATCATAACAAATGTTCGATGGACCAATTAGTTGAATAGTTAATGGCAATGATTAACTTCTAACTTACCAACCATTTAATAAATCTAAAATGATCACAGACTCTCTGTGAAGTTAATAATGAATTTTTATCTCATAAAATTCAAGATTATGCTCAACTGCATTTGGTTACACAATACAAACACTGAATCTCACACGAGGAGGAATTTTCACTTATGCAGTACAACTGGAAACGTAAATCCATCTAAACATAGGAATGACTTTGTGCAATGAAGGGGTGGATAGAGTAAGAGACAAAAGTTTCAGCAAAAATTATATGCGAAACATCATATGCCTAACGGAGGGGATAGATGAAGAGACAAAAGTTTCATCTAATAATCACGTATATCATTGACGGAGGGGATAGGTGGAGAGACAAAAGTTTCAGGGACAAAAAAATACATCAATAAGGTAAATTCTGAGGAAAAGTTAAACTAAAATACAAACCTATTGGTCTGTAAGAAAACCAACCCCGCCACCTAGGGGATGATGGGGATTCCCCGACATAGGATCAGGAAACAAAGGATAAGAAGAAAACAGGATCGGGACAGGTCAGGAAGAGCTAGGCCTCTCTGCAACCGACGAACAGCGATGCGTTCCCCCTCTTTCTCTCCTGCCAGCCTAAGCTCTAACCACACCCCTAAAGGCACCTCAATTATACCCTTAAACTAACATGTCCATCCCACAAATGTTGAGAACATCACTAAATCTCGTAAAGGGATTGGTGGGTTTGGGAGGTGGCGTTGTCACACCATAGTGACTTCACTTTTCTTTCAACTGCCCTATTGTTCATATCCATTCCCAGGGTATGATTCTCAGTTCGTTCTCACTTTATTACATATAATACAAAGTTTATCCATTGTATTCATTTCTTTAACATCATCAGCAGTCTGTTTCTCCGGTCTCACGCTTGGACACTGGTTTGATAGTCGTTCGACATTCTGGCCTTCACCCTCCTCATGTCATCTGCGGTGTACTGCACGTTTGTCTTGCTTCTGACAGAGCAACTCGCTCCTTGTGCTTTCCCCCTCCCTTTTTTAGCCATCTTTAATAAGATGGCTGCTTCATCTAGCACACTAAAGAAAATAAAAATGAACATATATTGATTATATGATAATGAAACCTTCACTGTTTACCACCCACTATACACTATTCCCTATTAATGTTACCTAGCATAAGCTTTGTGCAAAAGCGGCATTATTCGTTAGTGAAAACAGAATGCAACATGCAATTTACTGAAGCATAATGCGGCCTATTTATCTAAAGTTTCTCGTTTTCCCAAATCACAAATGTTATTACAATACTATTTTGTTTATGTGTTAGTTCAGACATGCGCAAAGCAATTTCCCTCATGTTTGTGTGTGGTGTACATTAGTTTTCAACAACGATTTACTGTTAGTACGTATTATGGGGGTATTAGATCCGAGCAGGTTTCATTTTTGCGAAACCCTGCTCCATCACTCCCATCTGGTGTCCTTCACTCCTCCAGAGAAGGCCCCAGGCAACTCCACTAACCAATCCTGGCACTGCTCTCATGCAGTGTGAGAGTAGCTCCAGGATTAGATGGAGCTGGCTTTCTCAGTGCTCCAAAGAGCACTGGAGGCCTTTACTCAGTCTCAACCCAGCAGACAGCTGGGTTGAGAGGTTTAAAGTGCGCATGTCTGGCTGGCCGTCGCAAGATGGCAGGGCAAAGGGACATGCACACTTTAAACTTAAGTGCCCGGCCCATTACTTCTTCCTGCTTCTAGCTGCCAGCCCCCGTCCTGACATTCGGGACAGAGTTATTGAAAAATAAAATGGTAATACATTAACTGTATTACCATTATATTTTTCATCTCTGGAGCATGGGGGGACTTTTCAATTAGTGAGGCGACACTCCTTTGCCTTAAAGGGGGAGGTGCCTCTGTCTACATGGCTCTTATATTTCCCAACACAGTGGGATCCTTAGCCAGACTGTATATTTGGACCTAAGACATTGATGGATGCGTGGCAAGTCTAAATCAAGCGTGAGTGCCGAAATGTATTTCATGTTATTGACATATACATCCATAATAGGAGACAGTGCCAATGGCATTAACCCTGTACCACAAAAAGACACCAGAGAGAAAGAAGGTCCCAAGAATTGTTAAGAAGACATATGGCACAGTTGTATTGTAGATGTCTTCAAAAGGTAGATACTACACTATTCTCTGAGCCAGACTCTTTCTGTAATTTCATAGCAATGATGCACAGTATATCTCTGTAAAGTGGCCTGCTCGGAGAGGTTGTCAGAAAGCATTATTTGACCAGTTTGGATCCAACAGGACCAATGTTTGTTTCCACAATTCTTTGAACCCACAGCCCAAAAATATGCTGAATTATATATTTGTTAGATGTAGACCTAGAGAAAGGGGAATGGATAAGAGAGATGCAGATGCATTGAATAATGCTTCTCTTCCTGGTCACACAGCTAGGCACATCCTTTATCCAGAGAAGCATCGATTTCTAAAGACAAGAAGAAGATTTTAGTGATATTACTGTTCTAGAAATACTTTAAAAAAATCAATTTATTGGAGAAGCTGGGTATCTTTCTGAAGCTGAACCACAAATAATGTTTATAAAACATATGAAAAGAGTGACAGGATAATAAAATACATAGTAAATGCAAATAAGTCAAAGATGGCAAGCAGTCTCTTCCCCATCTTGTGCCAATCCCTTAATACCAGACACGTATCAAAAAGAAAGGTTATCAAAAGTCTATGCAAGTTTAGGATCCCTTGCAATTCTCTTGATACAGATGTTCATAATCGTCAAAGATGACCCCTGAACGTACTGTTCAAAAGCAAAGTCTAAATCCTTAAACACAAGCATTTTCTAAGAATACTTGTCTGTATACAGTTTTATCAACTGCCAACAATAACAATAGACTGCAAAGTTTCACGGCTATAAGAACAAGATTCTGGCTGCAGCTACTATGTATATTGATTGCCTCACAAAGATGCTGTGGACCTGGAGGAATTTATACTCTTTGGGTTTAAAATGACAGCCACTCTTTGCATGAGTGAACTCATCTGGTAATTGCACGCCACACATTTAAACAGAGTTAGACTGGTGACTGAATGATCATCACCCTTTTCCTCACCCTTGGTGAAACTGAAGGCACTACATTTGAATGCAAGCTAGAAGGCATAAATTGATAACCTTATGCACTGGTTAGTATGAAACACATATGCACATGAATTACATGGAGCGGACATTGTTCAGGTTGCAAGCATAGTCCTAAAAATGTGTTGTATCACACATCATCTCAATAGTGTGTGCATATGATATTAGGAACAATTTTAGGCAAATAAATGATCTCTAGCTATGCTTTATCTACCTATGAGACATTACAAAACAATACAAAGATAATATACACTTGATTACCAAGATATAAAGGTATCTGAATAGTGTTGTTTAGAAGGTCCAAACATTGGTTAGGGAGGTAATGGAAAGTAGTGCTGGACTAAGATAACTAATGCATATTTAGATGAATGACCACCACTCTGGCCAAGTGGACTTCTGTGAGGGGTACTTTTTGTATGAGGCTCCACTGAAATGGTGATCTTCCTTCTAAAATAGCGCCACTATCTGTAGGAGGTGCTGTGTTTTGTGTGTGCTGTAACACTGTGTTAGACTTGGCATCTTTTGGCGTGTTTCCCCTGACTTTTTGCTTTCTGACCTCCCGGTTTTGACTCTGTTTTTGCTGGTGTGATGATTCTGCGCACTTTCCTCACTGCGGTCCAGTGGGAAAGTGCAAGTGCTCCTGTATAAAATGTGTTATGGATTGGTGTTTCCATGATTGGCCTATTTGGTTTATCTGTCAGTCCCTTGTAAAGTGCACTTCGAGTGCCAGGGCCTATAGACCAAATGCTGTTGGTGGGCTGCAGCACTGGATTGTGCCACCCACGCAAACAGCCCGTAAAGTGTAACTCGGGCCTGCCACCGCAGAGCCTGTGCGCAGCCTGGGGCTGCCATGTCGACTTGGCAAGTGCACACACTTGCAAGTCCCTAAACCTTCCCTTTGCTACATGTTAGTCACCCTAAGGTAGGCCCAAGGTACCCCTGTGGGCAGGGTGCGTTGTACGCGAAAGGTAGGACATGCCCGGGTGTGTGCGGCATGTCCTGATAGTGAATTACAGCCTAGTTCGTTTTTCACTATTGCAAGGCTACCTGTTCCCCCTAGGCCAGAACGGGCGGTTTTGATTATTACAGTATATAATCCTAACTGACCCCGGGAACATGGTAGAAATTCGAGTTTAGTATGCCTGGACTCAGAATGATAGAATGCAGCTTTTAGTAAGGTTGGTTTTACCATTCTGGGTTTGAAAATACCACTTTTAGAAAGTGGGTATTTTCTTGCCTAACCATCCAAGCCTGCCTCTGCGAGGTTGTGTATCCCGTGTCTGGAATGTGAGTGACCGGGGCTGGGGGATGCCAGGAGACAGGGTGAGTCAGCGCAGGGCTGAATAGCCAGATCGACCTGTAGATGGGTGGGAGGGGTCGCACCTGGGCCCTGAATAGGACAGTGCCTTCCCTCCACAATGCTGGCTCCACCTCCTGTGGTGCGTCTGATGTCCCTGGCCTACTCACTGAAAGAAGGGACGGAGACTTGTCAACAAAGTGCTCCAGAACTGGTTTGGACTAGGCGAAGGCCTCTCTGCCTTCAGAGAACAAAGGAATTTGGGATATAAATATTGGGGCCCTGACCCCATGAATTTAGATCTCGCTGGAATCAAGGAACCTGCCAAGACGAAGAGCTGGAAGAGCTGCCAGGAGGAGTACTGCCCCTTTGCTGTGTTGTTGCTTTGTTGGGTTGGCCTGCAGTTGATGCTTCTGTCTTGGGCAGTGAAAGGACTGGACTGAACTTTCTCCAAACTTGTGCTGAGTATCTCCAAGGGCCAGAAACCGAGCTGGCCTCCTGTTAAGAAGTCTCAGGGACTGCAAAGACTTCACAAGCCTCTGGGTACCGCTTCTGGAACGCTGTTTCAGTCGCCACAGAGGAAGGGAACCGCAACCGACTCCGTCAACCGAATCCATCCCTGGCCGGTGACCTGTTTGCACCGCAGACCGCATCGCCCCGCTTCGCATCGCAACCCTGGTCTCACCGTGGGCGACGTCCGACGCCGCCAACATCGAGCCGCTGCTTGCACCGTGACCTGTGGGCACCGCAGTTCGCATCGCATCGCTTCACTGGGCCAGCCGGACCAGACCGACACTGTCGCTGCAACTGGCTCAAGAGTCGAGACCGCACCGCATTTGGGGCACCGCTCGCACGTCTGCGACGCACCGCTCCGACTCGCACCGCTGTCCGACGCCAGCTCCCGCACTCCGGCTTGGTCGCCTGCATCGCAACCTGTCAGCACCGCATCGAGCATCATCTCGCCCTGCATCGCACGCCTTGGACTCACCGACTCCGTCTGCACGACGCTCATCGAGCCGCTGCCTGCACCGCATCGAGGGACACCGCACCTTGCATCGCTCCGTCTTGCACCGCAACCGCGACGAACGCCGACCGGCTCGTACACTCCGTACCAGCCACAACGAGAAAGGTACTGTAACCGAGTCTGTTCACGACTCTGCTGGCCCGTATCGAAGCGGTTGGCTGGAACTGTTAGACTCTGTGGTTTTCAGCATCACGGTAGGCTCGGACGGAGCTACCGACTCGTACGAACTTTGCTTTTGTGCTATTCCTGCAAAGAAGAAGTTAACGTATCAAGTATTCATTCGTAAAGTATAGTATTGTGGATTTTTGTCGTAATTGGTCTTGTCTTGAGTATATAAAATAATTGGTTATTTTTCTAAACTGGTGTGGTGTCCGTTTGTAGTGCTTACACTGTATTACTGTTGGTTATGTGCAAATGCTTTACACACTGCCTCTGAATTAAGCCTGACTGCTCGTGCCAAGCTACCACGAGGGTGAGCAGGGGTTACTTCACGAGTGTAACAACCCTTACCCTGACTAGGAAGAAGGGTCCCTACTTGGACAAAGGTGCAAGCCCTTGCCAACTAGAGATCCCATTTCTAACACACTTGATTCAGTCCTCTCCCCGTTTCGATGGATTAATTCATCAAGTACTCAAAGAAGACTACTGTCATTTAAATGAATGGAGGTTTGGGTAGCCAACAGTATATGTGACTGTCAAAATATTTTTAGCTTCTATGGCAGTCAAAACTGATTGAAGCCCTCATACACACTCATATCCAAAGACTTGAAATATGCTTGGCTATCCGCGATGAGGCTCTGAATCCTCTTGACAATATGATGGTTTGCACAAATCTGCCAATAGACCACTTAAGGAATTTTCCTTTCTTCATGGTATCCCCAGTACAGTAGGTTTTGTGGGATTGGATTTGCAGCCCAATTGGCCCTCTGAGTACTGGGAAACTGAGAAACTGTTCCTGTTCCAAGTGTTTTCCCATAAACATGATGGAAGATTGGCAATGCCCAATTGGCATACCTAATTTGTAAGTAAGGACACAGTGATATGAAAAAGGAAGTGCACCAGTGGCTTAAAAGTCACATTTCCCATATGGAAGGCAGTGTAGATTTACACTAGCCACAGGTGTGTCTTTAAAAGCATTCATGTAAAGGCAGCATTATTTAATTGTGAAAAGGTGCAGCAGACACATGTCAAAGGAAACTGTTTTTAACACGTATGAAAGTCTGCTTTAGATATTAGCTAAATCACTTCTGAGTATGGTCATGATAGTTTCAAGGTCTGTGAGCATAATGTCTAAGAGCAGGACATGCCTCATATTTAGGATGGTATGTTCCTGCAGTGAAAAAAGTGAATAGCTATTTTTCACTCCATTGATTGGAGTAGATTTTTCATATGATAAAAGCCTATTAAGATGATTTTTTTAATAAGTGAGGTCATAGAATAGCAACAAAAATTATACATGCTCAAGTGTATTATTTCTAACCACAATGAGAATCGAGCATAAAAAGGGAATGCAGAAGAACATTGTATTTTGTGTTCAATATCCCTAGGTAAAAGACCAGATAAGGAAGCCTCACCCACATAATGTGGCATGCTTCACATTATGCTTCCTCACCCCATCCTGGTAAGATGGTACTACCAGGCCGGACTCAACCTCATGTAAGGACCCATCCTAGTCCTGGGGGTCAGCTGCAGTCAGTCCAAAAGTCCATGCTTGCAGGGCATCAGGTGGTTTGTCCTAACAGCTGGGTATCCTATTTATCCCAGGTCCAGTGTTTACTCTTCTATCTCTGCTTTTTGCAACGTATTTAAGTGAAGATGGAATGGTCTAGAGCTAGGCACCCCTGGTCAGACTTAGAATGCCCCATCATTACTCCATCCCTGTATTACCCTCCTGCTCATAATTCTGGGGCAATCAAATTTGGTGTCTTCAATTTGTCTGTGGAAGGGCTCCCTTGAGAGCCTCAGTTCTGCCCATTGATGACACAGCTGCCTGTCCCTTCACACCAAGCCTCTTTTGATGGCTCAAGAGGTCTGGCCCTTTTGTTTGTTCCAGTGGGTCTGTGCCGTCCCAGCCAGGTACAGTGTAAGAAGCTCATTATGAGATACATATTTCCTCCACACCCCTTTTTTTCAGCAACTGGGTCAGGCACTGTGAATTGCTCTATTGTGTGGGAAGAACCTTGATCTCTCTACTGAGGAGCAGATTAATTACCTTAGACCATTAAGGGGATGCAACGGCCTGGAATCTGATTCAGAGCTAAGCCAGAGAAATATGACAACTCTTAGAGTGCCATAAAGTGTATATGTGAGATGTTTAGAGCTGCAAATTCACACTCAAGGTGCATGTTTATTACCAGATTGGTATCTCACTGCACCCTGTAGGCTTAAGCGAAGAACAACTGTACCTTGGGGGAAGTATTTCCTTTAATGTGTAACACAGGTAAAGCATCACAGATTTTCAGTACGCTCTTCAGACCTACACTATGCATGCCTACTCACAATTTAAGGCCTACTCCAGCTTAGCCATCAAGCCCCGAAGAGTCCCTTATGTGACAGGCTACCTGTGCACAGATACCCAGTGTGCAAGCCAATAGTCTACATGTGCAGCCCATATATGTGCACGCATGTGTATGCATATGTGCCCATGGGTAACCAGCCCGAGCCTCATACCGCAGCTGTGCATCAGTGGCCTTATCTTAAAAGGCAGACACTGGTGGTTAGGACACTTAGTCCAATTAATGTGAATTTACAGTGAGCGAAACTCAGGTAGTGGGTCTCACTCACAGTAAAATTCTAAAAACCAGGCAGTGAAAAGTGGCAGAACCCATTTGCTATGAGACCCTTCTCAATGAAAGTGGGCAGAACCCATTTGCTACAAGACCCTTCTCAATGAAAGAACCAGTTGACCAGTTTGAAGTGGACTAAAGTGGACTTGCTGGAGTAAGTGACTGAGATACCATCTGCGACCAGGATCCCTCCTTGTATAGCAGTCTGTAATGTAAATAAGGGAGAAGGGCATATATATCCAGTTCCTAGGAATTGGGGCACTTAGTCATTTTTGAACTAGGGAGGACCAATACAGGGGCTGTTGCTTCAAGAGGAAGGTTCTGCCTCAGTGGCCAAGATTTCTCGGTCAACCACCTAAGAGTGTTTTGCCCAAAAAAAGGCTTTCGAAGGACCTCACACAGAATGTGGACAACCACTTGAAACCTTGCATGCCTTCAGCACACAGCCTTACTTTGCTGATGGCTTTTGAGTTCTAAAAAATCACTAAAGGGGTAATTTACATCTTGCTGAATAGCCTGCCCTTTTTAAACATCCCCGCTGGCCTGGCGGGGGACTCTGTGCTATGAGGGGAGTTGCTGCTGTGGTTGATCAGGTCATACCAATGCAGGTTTGTGGAGAAGCACCATGCTTAAAGCACAAGCTCATCAAGGCCCAGATTTACTAAACCTTTGCATTGTCTTTGTGTTGTGCAAAGTGATGCAAGGAGAATGCATAGGCTTCAGTATGATTTACAAAACCGTGCATGAGATAATTTGAGCCACCTTGCCTGGCTTTATAAAAAAATGCAGTATTGCATTTGGAGCTGGTAACCATTCCATGGGTGGAGCATGGGCGTGCACCCTTGCATCCAGCCATGAATTTGACACAATTCCAAATTTACAAAAGTTTGTAAACCTGAGATTGCATCAAATTGGTACGCTGGGTGATATCTGTACTTTTTGTTTGGGTAGGGGGCTGGAACTAAATAGTTCCAAAACAAAATGTATGGTGTTCTCAACTAATTTAAAGACCAAATGTAAGAAACAACTGTATGTGGGCGGTGAATTACTAGAATTAGTAACAGATTTTGATTATCTGGGTATTAAACTGTCTCAGAATATGAGCTGGGCCCCACAATTGGTCAAAGCACAGCTAACTTTGGTCCAACAAACAACAAGCATATTGAAAATCCACAGGAGAACCAGATCCAGAAAGCTGACTCCAGCGCTAGAAATTTATAATACCAAAGCCCTAGGTGCAACCTTGTATGGTGCAGAGCTCTGGGGCTGTTATAACTGTAGTAATCTCCCAGTTACTGAACAGAAATTCCTAAGATCACTAGTGAATCTCCCGGTGTCTACTCCATTGATCCCTCTCTATTTAGATCTCGGGCAGAAGAGGATTTTACATAAAATCGGCATGCGGATACTCTTGTTTTGGCACCGGTTATGGACCACTACAGCACTCGCCTCCTACAGGGTGGGCCTCCGTGAACTAATGAGAGCATCTTGTGTGGACAAGATCCCCTGGATGCTCTCAATTAAGATACTGCTAGCTAAGCTAGGACTGGATACTTACTGGAGGGATCCGGAAACCCTTAGCCTGATTAGTAAATCTAGTCTTAAAGTTGCATATTGGGGTTTTATCGAAACTGACCTGATAATGAATTGCAAGGGATCACTTTCGAATGATTTTATGAATTTTAAACAGTTTTTGTTATTTGAGCCCACATTGGATGAAATCGAACCGCCGCTTGCGAGGAAATTATACCTACAGTTTAGGTATGGCTGTCTTCCTCTAAATTATTTTAAGAAACACTGGAGTCAGGCAGGAGAGAGTACTGATGAATATTGTCCATGTTCCCAAGGGATTCCTGACTCACCTGAACATGTCTTATTTTTCTGTCCCTTGTACTCCAGATCGCGATTTAAATGGATTGCTCCCCTTTGTAGAAATTTGGGAGTAAGGAGATACAAGGAGGCATATAGAAAATTGAAGACAAACACATCACGCTTGATTGTATTCTGTATAGCTAAGTTTTTAATGGCCGTGTGGATCAGGTGCACTAAGTTCTCTCCTGACAGCCTCTAGGGTGTAGGTTCTATGGGTCACCATTTCCCATTTCTCATGGTTTGTAAAGTTTTTACTGTGGGTTATGCTCTAATATATAAGTACATATCATTTTAGTATTTTTTTTTACTTTTTTATATAAATTTCCCAAGATGAGGCTTTTTAAGTATAAATAAGGACGTATTCGTAGAATTAATGATGCACTTTGACTGACCGATTTTACTGTAGTGCGAATAGGCATCAATTGTCTATCCTCAATGGTCTCAATTATATTTTATCTTTCTGCCATCTACACCGTGATGAAGCTTGAAACTGTAAACAATTATGCTATTTCTATAATCATGCTGCTATTATTGAGAAATTGTTCTCCTTTCTCTTTTGCACAATTTACTGATGCACTTTGACTGTCCAACCCTGGAGTAACTGTAAATAGACTGTGTATGTTTATTATATCGAAATGTTTTATCTGTATTGTGTGTTTGTAATTGTCTAGCTCTATGGTGTACTTTTATGATCCTCAGTGATCGAAATAAAGTCTCTTTGATTGATTGATTGATTGATTGATATCTGTACTGATTTTTGCTCTGAAAACCAACAGGACACCAGGAACAGCCTGCAAATCCAATCTGACAAAGGTGTGTTGCAACTGGGTCAAAGATTCAGGCTGCACCCACTACATTCTACTCAGCTGCAGGAAATCTGATTCTGCTGTGCCTTACAGAGAAGGTATCTGGTCTTGTGAAGCCTGCCACTTCCACTGGAGTATTGAGCTTTAGAGGGATCTTCTCTGTGAGCAAAATGTGAATTTCTCCCCATTGGAGAATCCCTACCAAAATTCAACAGCTTCATCAAGCCCTATTCTAGCAGCTATCCAACAACATGGAGCCGTATTCGGCCACATCCTGCTACCGTCCCCCACTGAGGATTTAGTCTCAGGACTTCCATTACTGAAACTAAATCCAAAGGTAAAACTTTTCACTTGGATGCAACTGGTCCATGTATCTGAATCGGCTAGATGATCATGGTTGGTGGTTAGTGCCTATTTTGGAGCTATTTTGTACCTTAGCATTTAAAAATTCCAAACTTTGTTTTACTGATTAGATTTTTGTTGCTTTAGTGTAATTTTAGTTATTAGAATTTACTGTATGTTTCTAAGATGGTTTGGCGTTTTACTTGTGTTGTGTTTTGCCATTATTACTCTTTGAAGACTGCACAAATGCAATGCACATTGCCTCTAGGTTAACCCTGTCTGCTCGGTGCCATAGCTACTAGGGAGCTGACCTTGCATGACTTTAATAGGTCACTATGACAAGGATTGTAGTTATTATTTGAGAGGTGTACACACCCTCCTCCACTATTACCTCAATTTCTCACTCAAGGTCACCCCAAAGTGTTCAAGAAGCCAATCTCCTTCACAAAGGTCACTTGAGGTAAGATTGTCACAAAGAAAACAGACACAACAACCCACTTTGAAGTGTATTTTCGGCAAAGAACTGCTGTACAAATAAGCCTATAAGGTTGTCCACTTGTACAATTGAAAACTGGCTACAATATTAGCGATTGATCATCTCTCTTTTTGTTTGATAGAAGGAGAGGGGTTTCTGTAATTTGTGGAGACCCTTTGTCCAAAATGAGAGGCTCCAAGCATGGCCTGTTTTGCAACTGATACTGTCCAACATCTCCACAATAATTGCAGGAATTGATTGGTGAAGCAATGAAGGAGAGAACTGCACATCCATCCACATCACTAGAGATCTGTGGGCCAGTTATTAAGCTATGGACTACATGTGCATTACCACACTCTAGGTTTCCTTCAAGGCGGACACACTAAGGTCACTTTCTGGTCTCACTATTGCTGATGCTTTCCAAAGCATTTCTTGGCATCCAGATGTGTTCCCCATGGAGAAAGCATATACAGCTGCTAACATACTTGAAGAGTTTAATATGAACATCTACGTATGGGTACATCTGGGGGTATGGCTTGAACCCAGATGTCTCAGTACTTGATTTGCTGTCATTGACAATTGCAGCAATATTGTCACGGCCTGGTTGCCTAGCACTACCACCACCCCTACTCATGGGGGCCAAGGATGATGTAGATCCACTTCAGGGTCCTGTGTTTAGCTCATTGCATCAACTAAATTGTGCAGGACTTCCTCCAAAATGAAGTAGTAGTTAACAACATACTGGTCACCTGTCGCAAGATTCACACACATTTCAGGCATTCCTCCAAAGGCCAGAAGCGGTTGAGGATCATTCAGTTTGCAAAGAAAGTCACCCATTTTTACGGGGGAGACAAATGAACCTGAAAACTACTGTCTAGTGGCACTAATGGACAAAAAAGCTAAATACTTTCCATGGACCATTCTGGAGGAGTTACATACATGGGCTGAGAAACAATACATAATTCTACTGAACCAGACTGGCTTTACCAATCATACAGGGTCAAAAACTAACATCATGCTGAGTGACTTTGCAACGTCTTATAAACATCCTGTTTATATATGCTTTATAGATTATGAATCCACATTTGACAGGGTAAATAACAGCAAACTTTGGTCAAAATTGGCAGCATGGAATATGCTTGATGATTTTCTAAGGGCACTACAAATGCTGCATACAAACACGTGGATCAGGATCAACCTGGGGGATGGCTCCCAATTGTCCAAGGTAATGTCAACAACTGAAGCATTAAAACGGGTCTGCGTGTTGCCACCGATCCTTTTCAATTCCTTCCTTCCAGACCTTCCTCCTTTTCAAAATAAAGTTAATAATCATGACCTAAAACTTGGCGGAATTTTACTATCAAATCTAGTGCATGCAGATGACTTAGGGCCTGATTTAGAAGTTGGCGGACTCTGTCCCGCCGTCGCTTTTTCAGCGGTCTTCCTGCCCGCTGACTTGGTAGTCCACCCACCCTATTTAGATGTTGTCAATTACATAGACGAAAGACTGCTGCGGTCCCGCCGTCACGGCCCGGAAATCTTGACTGCATTGACGGTGGGATAGGCAAAAGTTGCAGTTGGAGGGAGAACTGCCAGTTTCTCCACCGGGAAAATCACGATGTGCCTTTCCGCCGACACAACTGTGACGGAGAAACCTCCACACCTGAGTTGGTGGAATGGAATGCACATACTGCACCATGGACCTGATCCTACTTGCCCTGCCTCTGCTGCTGGCTGATCACTATAAAATCAGCACCGTTGTCACCGGAACTGAAGGTAACCTTCCCCTTTACCTGTTCCCTGTTTTCACTTGCCTGTTCACATATGCTCAGGACTTGTACATTATGAAATTACTCACACAAGCTATAGCATAACAATGTGCAATGCACATGTCTCTAATTTTGACATTGAACAAATGTAAAGAAACACACCTTTTTTAACCACATTGTGTTCATAAATCAGTTGCCGGCTGCCTTACAAAAAAGGATATCAAATCAAAAATCATAAACTCACCATACAGGTGTGTGGAAATAAAGTATGAAAATTGTCACATGAAAAACATATGCATCACACATCATTATGATATGTGTAATGTAACCTCATATAGAATTTGCTGTAACCTTCACCTCATAGATTACCTGGAAAATCAATGGCAGTCTCAAATCTGAAGCACTCTACATATTCATCCATCCCCTTTTGTATTGTATACATTTTCATTTTGCACATCATATTACAAGGTGAAATGCATTTGCGTACATACTTATCAGTAATCAAGGTGAAACTAAAAAACCTATAATAAAATATCCATATGTAATGCTTCAACATCCATTTGTAGATGCAAGTGTCCACTACTATGTTAAATGTCGGCACCTAATTTCAAATTACCATCACATACTGTGTGAACCAGTGAATGCACATAACAAAGTAGACAATTAAAAAGTATGTAGTAGTTCCTGCTATCATGCTAAAGAAAAATAGGTACTTCACATTTTACACTGAAACATTGTTAGGAATGTTACATTTGCAAAGGAAATAATGCGAGGACAAACTTGTTGAAAACAAAATTGTGATTTAATCACTATGAGATAAGTCTCTCAAATAGTTTGTAACAAGGCAAATGCCAGTCAGAATGGTGTCCTGTGCACAGGTGTGCTTCAACTTGCCTCTAATTGCACTGCCAGTGGAACATTCCCGAGAAGGGGCATCTAGGGGGCAGAGCAGGTACCTCAAAGATTTTACTTGGGAGGGGGTGGTTGGGTTTGGGTTTGGGAGGAGTGTTCATGGGTTTGGGATGTGGGCTGGTTTTGAGAGGGGTGGCCTTGAGTTTGGGGGGTGCTGTTTGGCAGAGGTGGTTTTGCTTTTGGGAAGGGGGTCTTTCCCTCTTTTTGGTGGCATCTTGGGGTGTAGTAGGGATGGGTATGGTCTTTTGAGGAGTCGTTTTCAATGTGGAAGGGATGGGTTGGAGGTTGGAAGGTGTAGGTGTGGGTTTGGGAGGCTTGGATGTGGATGTGCAGGGCTCAGGGCAAGGGCAAACAGAAGACTTTCACTGGGAAAATGGGCAGGATGGTTGGGAGGGAGTTGGGGTTAGGAGGTCGCGGGAGTGGAAATGTCTTGTTCGTGTGTCTGTTGATGGTGCAGGTATTTGTGGGGCTCATGTATGTTGTAAACATTTGGATGTGTCTTGCTTTGTTGGTGTGTGTTGTATGGGTCAGTGTGGGTGTTTCTGTTTTTTGGGTGTGTGAGCTGTGGTGGTGCTGGGTGGATCATGGTGATTGTGGCTGTGGTGGTGGCTGAGGTGTGTGTGGGCATGGTGGTGGTGGTGGATGTGTCTGTGGTGGTGGGTGCAGTATATGTGTGTGTGCTGGGGTGGTGGATATGTCTATGGTGGTGGGTGCAGTGTATGTGTGTGTGCTGGGGTGGTGGATGTATCTATAGTGGTGGGTACAGTATATGTGTTTGTGCTGGGGTGGTGGATGCGTCTGTGGTGGTGGGTACAGTATATGCCGGTGTGCTGGGGTGGTGGATGTGTCTGTGGTGGTGGGGGCAGTGCCTTTGGTGGTGGGGCAGTGCCTGTGGTTGTGCTGGAGGTTAGGTTGGTGTCTGTGTGTTTGGATGCATGCCTCTTTTTCTTTTTGTGTTTGTGTTTGTGTATGGGTGAATTGCTTGTGTCTGTCTGAATGGGTGTGTGTAAAGGTGACAGTGTGCTTGGGACAAGACTGGGAATAGTGAATTCGGATAGGGACGGGGTGGGCGGTGGGCCACAAGGTTGGGATGATTGGGAAGCTGTCGTCAGGGAGGAGGCTAGACCTTGAAAAGATCCCTGTAGGCCAGGCATAGCACTATGAATGCCTTTCAGGTAGGCTACCACTTGTCCCATTTGGCTACCAAGCCCCTGGATGGCATTCGGCAGCGCAGTCTGGCCTACAGAGATGTTTCTGAGGTGGTCAAAAGCTTCCTCACTCAGTGCCTCCAAACGGACAGGGGCAGGGCGTGAGGTGCCTGGAGCAAAGGGGATCCCAGGACTTTCACTGTACCTGGGTAGGCCAACTGGGGGAGGGAGGGTGGAGGTGGTACTCTGGGTGGTGGAAAAGGATGCAGATGGAGCTGGAGCAATAGGGTCCATCACCATTAGGAAGTGCTCACTGGAGGAGGCTTCAGAAGAAGATGTGAGTCACTGGTGGTCTCCATTGCTCTCCTCTTACCCTCTGGGCCACTGTGTCCGTTGGTGTTGCTAGCAGGACCACTGTGTCCTTATCAGTGGACTGCTCCCTTCCTTGCGCAGCCTGATAGCTGCTGCCCCTGAGCTTTCTGCTGCTGACCATCTGACCCTCGGGTCAGTGGTTCGAGGCCCTCCTCCACCCGTAGGTACCCGCCTAAGCCTCATCCCTGGTGGTCTAGTGGTATGGCATCTCTGCTCTACTGCTCGGCTTCCCTCTGTCTCTCTTTTTATTCCTTTCTGTTCTGATTCTTTTCTGTCCCTTTCACCCTTTATGCACTTTTTCCTTTTTTTCTCATTGTGCATCTTTTGCCGCTTTTTGCCCCTGCTGCTGTGATCCCCCATAGCCCCACCCCCTCCAGTGCCACTTTCCCGCTCCATGCATTTCCCGCCTCTCAGATGTGCAGCCCCCGCACACTACTTAATGGCAGCCGCTGAACGTCTGCGCCTCTGGAGCACCAAATGTGCACCAAAGGCATGCCCACCTGTGCCCCATCTGAGCCTGGATCATGCACATCGCCATGGACCCTGGTCCTAGGACCTTCCACCGATATGACGTAAGCACCCTCCTCACCCTCAACACCGGACACCCTGCCGCCTGCCACCTCGGGTCACCCAAGGACACCCAAGGAATGTTCTCCTGCCGAAACTGCAGCTGCACCATTGCCCACCTCCGCACTCCAGCTCCTCCCTCCACCCAGTCGACTGACAGTGCACCCGACCAGCTCAGCTACATCCTCCTCAAAATGCGCTCCCTCCACAAACACACCACAGAAATCTGGGACCTGCTCAACTCCATCTCTCCCGACATCACCATCCTCATGGAAACCTGGACAAACCCCAGCTCTGACCCGGAAATCGCCACCACCAGCCCCGATGGCTACAAGATCACCGGCAAGGACCACACTGACTGACCAGGAGGAGGCATCGCCATCGTCTATAAAAAAAACCTCTGCCTGACCACCCACTTGGATGACCCAATGACAACCATGGAAAAACTTCACTTCCAGATCCAGATCCAGATCCAGACCAACCCCAACACCACGCTCTGCGGCACCCTTGTTTACAGACCTCCTGGCCACCGCCCACCCTTCACCATGGCCATCATCGACTTCATCGCACCCCAGGCTCTCACATCCACCGATTACATCCTATTCAGCGACCTCAACTTTCACCTGAACAACCCCAATGACCAGAACACCACATACCTTCTGGAGAACCTTGCCAACGTAGGACTCAAGCCCCTAGTCACCTCTACAACCCATGCAGAAGGACACACGCTCGACCCCAACTTCTCTGCCAGGGAAAATACCACCTATACAGTTCAAAACCCGAGCACACACTTAATCTAATCATAAACAAAATTTCTGATCCACATGTGTAGAATTATTTTTCTTATGGTCTTTATTGCCTAGCCAACACGTGTTTCGTCATGTAGGGTGTTCCCCACGACTTCTTCAGGGTTGTCTTCCTCTAATATATCTTGTTGTGCACCTTAACCTATTTTCAATATGACTCCACACGGCACGGACTCGGCGGAAGATACAAATGCTGAGAGGACGCGTACCAAGCTTCCCTGTTACAGACTACAGGAGCATGTAACATTCACATGGATTAAAGAGTCATATTGAAAATAGGATTGATTGGCATGAAAAATGAGGCATAATATTGGAATGTACTGATTAGAAATACAGAGATTGTTTCGTGAGTGGGGTACATATGCAGATTGGTCAGGACGGAACAATAACTGGTGTTAAGGTGCACAACAAGATATATTAGAGGAAAACAGCCCTGAAGAAGTCGTGGGGAACACTCTACACGACAAAAAATGTGTTGGCTGGGTAATAAAGAAAAAAAATAAAGACCAAAAGAAAAATAATTCTACACATGTGGATCAGAAATTTTGTTTACAATTTGATTAAGTGTGTGCTCAGGATTTGTACTGTTTACATGTAAAGAGATCAATTTAGGTCGCAATTAAGGAGGTTGGGTGATTCCTCCTTCCCTTAGAGCACAACTGTTGAAATATTAGGCAGTTTAAATATACTTGTGAATAGTGAGCACCAATTAGGGTCCTAGTGAACCATCACCCGATTGTGCATAAAACATCACCTATAGCCACACCTCCGAACGCCTCTGGACCGACCACCACTGCGTGCACTTTGCCTTCACCAAACCTACCGTACTCCACTGCCCTCACCACCCCCCGCCGTAGCTGGAACAGGGTCACCGAAGAACATCTCACCATCTCCCTCAGCACTACCACACCGCCGACATCCGCTGATGCTAATACCTCAGCACACAACTTCCACCGATGGATCTCCAACTGCTCCAACACTCTGGCACCCGGCAATTACACTGCAAGAAACCTAGGTGGTTCACACCCACCCTCCATGAGTCCAGACACACCAGTAGATGACTCAAGAACAGAGGGAGGAACAACAAAACACCAGAAACCCAACCAACCTTCAAAGCCGCCATCACCGCACACTACCTCCTCCTCAACACCAGAATAAAATGGCTCTCCATGACAGAATCAATGCTAACGCACACAACAGCAAAGAACTCTTTGCCATCATCAAGGGGTTTGCCAGGTCCAACAGGGAGACCACAGACATCCCACTCTCCCAGATCCTCTGCAACAAACTCGGCACCTTCTTCCACCACAAGATGATGAGGCAGGTTTATGACAGCTTCGAAACCCAAGACCTTCCCACCACGCCCACCGCCACTGCACCCAACCATGCCGCACCCCAACAGATCCCGCTCCACTGGACCCCACTCCCCATAGACGACACACTCAAGGCCATAAAGAGCACCCAATCCGGAGCCCCCTCAGACCCATGCCCACACCACATCTTCAATAGAGCAGTCACCTCCATCGTCTCCTAGCTATGCCGCACCATCAACTGCTCCATGGAGACCGCCACCTTCCGCGATGACTGGAAACACACAGAGATCAACCCCCTGCTGAAGAAGCCATCCAGTGACCCGAAAGACCTCAGGAACTTCAGACCCATCTCCCTGCTCCCCTTCCCAGCCAAGGTCATTGAGGAGGCCCAACTCTCCAAGTTCATGAAAACCAAACACGTCCTAGACATCTCCCAATCTGGCTTCAGAAGCAACCGCAGCACCGAGACAGCACTCCTCACTGCCACAGACAACATCTGCTCTCTCCTTGACCAGGGCAAAACAGCAGCCCTCATCCTTCTAGACCTCTAAGCCACCTGTGACACCGTCTCCCACCGCACCCTAATCACGAGACTCCATGACGCCGGCATTCGTAGCAAGGCCCTTGACTGCATCCACTTCTTCCTCACCGGTTGAACACCTCGAGTCAGACTCCCTCTCTTCCTCTCAGAACCCAACGAGATCAGCTGCGGAGTGCCCCAGGGCTCCTCCTGAGCCCCACCCTCTTCAACATCTACATGGCCCACTCGCAGCCATCAACAGGAACCACAGATTCAACATCGTCTCCTACGCCAGTGACACCCAGATGATCCTCTCTCTCACCAATGAACCCACGGCCACCAGCAACAACTTCCATGGTAGGATGAAGGCAGTCTCCACCTGGATGAAACATAGTTGCCTCAAACTCAACTCGGGCAAGACCGAAGTCCTCATCCTCGGATCCACCCCTTCAGCTTGGGACAACTCCTGGTGGCCCGTCCCACTGGGAACCCCCACGGACCATGCACTTGCTCACAATGAACCACCAGATCAATGCCATATCCTCATCATGCTACCACACACTTCACCTACTTCGAAAGACATTCAGATGAATCCCCACCAAATCCAGAAAAATGGTCACCCATGCACTCTTAAGCAGTAGACTCGACTGCGACAACGCACTCTACGCCGGTGTCACCCAGAAACTCCACAGGAAACTAGAAACATTCAAAATGCTGCAGCCAGACTGGTCCTCAACATTCCCCACCACAGTCACATCACCAAACACCTTCAAGAACTTCACTAGCTCCCAGTCAACAAAAGAATCACTTTCAAGCTCCTCACACACACCTACAAAGCCACGACGCTGGACCAGCATATCTGAACCACCACCTCTCATTCCACATACCCACCAGATACCTCCGCTCCCCCAACTGTCCCACAGATCCACAAGATCAGAACCGGAAAAAGATCCTTCTCTTACCTCGCCGCCAAGACCTGGAATACCCTGCCTCTCTACCTCAGGCAATCCCCACTGCTGACCCGATTCAGGAAGGATCTCAAGACCTGGTTCTTCGACTGAACCCCAGCACCCATATGGATCAATAGCTCTCCCCCCCCCTCAGCCCCTCGAGACCCTCACGGTTGAGTAGCTGCACTTTACAAATCCCTGATTGATTGATTGACAGATGCTTCCCCACCTATGTTGGCAACTTCTCCTTTGCCTGCCACAGATGATGCTGAAATGACATATACAGTAGCGTTATTGGATCTGTGTAAATAGAACAGATGATAAACTTTGACCAAAAAAAAAGTTATCAAGTTTTCCTCTGTCACCTGCTTCAAGCCTCTCAAACTTTGGTGCTACATTGGCATAAGCTCATGCATGTAGACTACATTTTCAGAAGACACTTCGTCACAGTTATGCTATTCCCGACAATGGCTCCTATATCATATATGATGTTGTTCCTTATCTATTATTATGTCTCTTCAGGAACTGATTCACACCGAAGAATGGTTGGCTTTTGTTATACAGAATTATGAACTGATGTCACCAAAAAGGATATACACCAACATTACCTTTGCACTGTGTGTTCACTTGGCCCTAAAATCTGTATACCTATCATTCTCAATAAGTGAAATTTGAATCAAAGTCTGTTGACATATACTACAATGGTGTACCAATATTAGCATATACTGAAAGCAGGTTACCTTTGTTTGGTCATTTTTCGATGGTAACACTCACTTCAAGCCAGTAAAGGATATGTCAAATGTCAGAATTCATACATGAATTCTGTGCTGAAGTAGCTTAGCAATGTATCACATACCATCCACATACCTATGCTGTTGAAGACAGTCTGAAGCCAATATTTGTGGGTATTAACAAATGACTACTACAACATAATGAAATTAAGAGCCCTTGAAACATTTCAAAAACACTTCAGTACAGAGCAAAAGCACCTTCACATTTGACTCCTCAATATCTATAGTTATCTGAACCTTTGTATCTTTGTGAAATGATTTCACTAAATGTTCTGTTTTCACTGTGGTCAAAATGTTGCAGAACATCACACTAACCATTACATGCAATGATTCATATATGATATTCACTTCAAAGATTGAAATGTGAATCACAATAGGCAACATAGTGTACCTTTATGCATTTCAACATTTGTCTAATGAGTCATGAGTTTTGCCTGAATCTGAGTGTTCCTGATGGGATACTCATACATACATGTGATGGCACATTCCATCTTCCAAAACACCTTCAATGTTCCCATTTTAGTCCATCATTGATTGTTCATCTGGACATGAGAAAAGACATTGAGGAATGGTTTGGGGTATTTGGTACTCTGTCACCTTTGTGTACACATTCCTGTCTATGTTTCATCAACAATTGAATGCCTATCTCAATTATTTGGGCAAAACAGACTGCCTTACACACACATTTGTGAAGCAGTAAGACATCATGCAAATCTGTCACTGTTTAACATGTATGAAACAGTATTTCTGATGCTGAACACATTTTGGAAATGTCTTGATACCAAATGTAGCCATCAATTCTGCAGTCACTAATCATGTTGGATCACATGCTCACACTGGTTTCTGTAGAATCCCAACTTATTAATTTTATTTTATTTATTGATTTATTGAGTTTTGTATAGAGTGAACTTGACCCGAAGTTATCAGAGCACTTTACAGAGTTGACAAAGCAGCAGTTATACAAGTTACATATGTAGTAAATACGAATACATGGAGAAAATACAAATAGCTATTAACAGTATGTACCAGAAGTATGCAGTAGACAGCAGAATATGTGGACAATATAGTTTTGAGGTTACTGTAGAGTGCTGCGAAGTGCAGCAGTTACACGAGTTACATATGGAGTAAATCCACAAAATACATGTGCAGTAAATCTAAATACATGGAGTAAATACAGATGCATAGTTACAGTATATTCAGAAAGTATACGATAGACAGTAGGGTATGTGGACAGGATAGTTCTGAGGTAGATACGTAGGGTGTTGCGAAGGTGAGGGGATTAGAGGCATAGATTTTTCCCCCAGGTAGTAGGTAGCGATGCTCAGATTTATTTGGAGAGTGCGGGGAGAGAGCAAAAGGCCAGTCAGAAGGCTTAGGGGGGAGGGTTTAGAGATTTACCGAGAAGGAGAAGTTTAAGTTTCTTCCTGGAGGGATGGAATCATTGATTGTCACGTAAATCCTGAGGCAGCGAATTCCAGATTCTAGGAGCATTTGCATAGACGGAGCAGGTGCAAGATTTTTCTTCTTAAATATGGACGGAGTCAAGAGTAGACTCTTCGAAGAGGTCTCCTTTGGCCGGCTTTTGTGAGGTAGACTGGTTTTTCCATGTAGAGTGCTTTGTGGATTAAGCAGACCGTTTTGAGCATACATATTGCCTCTATTAGTAACCTGGTGAGCTTCTTGAGAGTGCGAGTGATGTGGTCAAAGCGACTCTCCTCTGACAGTAGTTTGGCTGCTGCTTGAAGTGTAGCTTTCAAAGGGTCTAAGTGTGTTTTTGGTGCACCCGCGATTGTTGCGTTACCGTAGTTCAGCTTGGAGAGGACTAAGCATTGCATCACAGTCTTTAGGTCTTCGATGGGGATGAAGGTTTCAACTTGTAGAAGGCACTTTTAGCTGAGGGATTAATTAATATGCTCATTCGTGTTCAGGTTTGAGTCAAGTGTAATCCCTAGAGATTTGACAGAGTCGGAGATGGATAGTTTACAATTTAATGCAGTGAGGTTATTGAGCCAGATATCTATGGGAAAGGACTTTCCTTTCAGTTGGATGAGGAGGAGTTCGGTTTTGTTGGGGTTCAGTTTAAGATGGTTGCTGGTTAGCCAGGATTAAACCATAGAGAGAGTGCTGCTTAGGTGTTGGATGTCTTTAACTGACGAGATTTTAATGTAGATTTAGGTGTTGTTAGCATAGAGATGATAAGCAATTCAGGCTCGTTTCAGGATCATAGCAACAGGTTCCAAACAGAGGTTGAATAGGGTAGGAGACAGTATTGATACTTGAGGAACTCCTTGCGAGACTGATGTTGATTTTGAGGTGGAGCTGTTTAGCTTTCTTAACTGTGATCGTTCATTCAGGAAAGAAGCAAACCACTGAAGGACAATTCCATTAATGCCTGCAAGCTGTGAGATGGTGTTTAGGAGTATGTCACGGTTGACAGTATCAAAGGCTGCTGAGAGGTCTAGGAGGACTAGGAGGCAGGCCTGACCATCATTCAGAGATCTGTGTAGGTCATCTGTGATGTTCAGTCTTGCAGTCTCTGTACTGCAGCCTTTCCTGAACCCGGATTGGAAGGTGTCATGCTGGTTGTATTTTTCAATGTTGTTGTTGAGTTGTGCAAGCACACATTTTTCGATGGCATTTGGCAAGGAGAGGGAGGTTAGTTATAGGTTTGTAATTGTTAAGGTTTTTCTGGTCGTCATGTGGTTTCCAAGTTTGAGGGAGGCCGGTATGGAGTCACTTTATAAGGAGGAGTTAATGATTTTGGTCCATATGGAAGAGTTGATGTCACTGAGATATTTTGACAAGCTCAGCAGTGAGGGGTTCGGAGATGTGCGATGTGTTCTTCATGCAGGCGAGCAATTTGAGGACTTCTTCTTCAGGGATATAGTCAAATTCAGTACAATTTGCATAATTTTTCAATTGCAAGTGGTTGAGGTTGGTGTTCTGGACTGCTGAGAGGGGGAGATTTGGGAGACAACCATTGGTTGGAGGCAGGGCCTTAGGTGGACCCTCGCTGCTCGGGGTGCCCTTGGTGTAGGGTGGGGAGCTGGGTGGCACAAGAAAGATTTCGATTTTATATATTTTTTCAGAGAAGAATGTTGCACATTCTTTGCAGCACTTAGTAGAGTCAATAATTGGGTGTTGAGAAAAAGAGGAGGTTTGTTGTTAAATGATGTTGAAAAGGTCTTTAGGTCTATTCCTAGACTGCTCAAGTTGGACTCGGATGGAGGAGTAGTTTTCTCTGAAGACGTGTTTTTTTGTATTTTTGGTGTTCAACATGAAGGATCAAGAGATTGATTAACAAGGGCTGTTGTCTCCAGTTTCTTTCAGCCAGTCGGAGTTGACGCTTTGTTAAGGTCTTTATTAAACCAGGATATGGAACGGATATTTCTTGATTTCTTGAGTTTCAGAGAGGCGACTATGTCAAGAAGTTCTGACATTTTTCTGTTGAAGTGGGCGTTGAAGTCATCGGCAGAGGGGAGGTCGGGTGAAGGTGAAATTTGGGAACTGACTACTCCTTCTAACTCTGCCTGGGGGATTCGATGTATGTTCTTCGTCCAGTGCTTGGGACGGATAGTTTGGGTGCAAGCCTTTGGTTGGATGGCATTGAGATTGAAAAGAATTAGGTGGTGATCAGTTCAGTCAGTGGGTAGGATAGAGTGGAGGGATAGGGTGTTGTGCTCAGAGATGATTGCATCAAGGGTAGAGCCCTTATCGTGAGTTTATTTATTGCAGTGTTGGGTGAAATCGTTCATTTCCAGGAGGGTGGATAGGGCTGATACTATAGGATCTTCAGCCTTATTCAGGTGAAGGTTTAGGTCTCCGAGACTAATGTCTTTGCTGCCTTTTGGGGAGTTTTGCATTATTAGGTCTGTTAAGTCTTCAAGGAATTGTTGTTTTTCACCTGGAGGGTGAAAGATGACATGAAATTTGATGGGAATGGGGCCTTTGGAGGTGAGCTGAACTCCTGAATATTCAAATGTAGGGTATTTAGTGTTGTGTGAGGGAGTTAAGCACAGATCTTTTTTGTGTATGATGGCTAATTCCCCACCAATGTGATCATTGCGGTCACAACAAATGATAGAGAAGCCTGGAGGGGTGAGAAGACCGATGAAAAGGGATGAGTGGTCATTCCACCGGGTTTTGGTTAGAAAACAGATTGTAAATTTTGAGTCGTAGAATAGTTTCAGCTATGTCAGTAACATGCTTGACTGCTGTTGGACCGTTTAGTAGCATGCAGCAAAGGGTAGGTGGTGATCTCAGACCAGGCTAACTGGGTTGGATGGTAGTTAGTTTGGCAGGGAGCCTGGTAGGGCAAGTGGTGTTCAGAATGCTCCTCATGCCAATGATGACTGGAATCTTGCGATGGCCGGGTTGGCTAGGAGCATTGTCATATGTGTTGCCCAGCATTTCGGCTTCCCGCTGCGGCATTCCAGTTGTGGTGTGTCTAGGCTTGAGGTGGTGATGAGTGTAGGGAATAGTTTGCCTAAGGGTAAAGGATGGTGGGTCAGAGTGTATATTTTAGGCAGGATCGGTGCTCAACATGGATGCATGATGTTTGGGCATGATGTGACTAATCTTTGCATCCATATATGGTGCTGAAATTTCATTCAGAATAGTGCTGATTTTGAGTTCTAGATGGGCTATTAAAGGTATTAGCTGAGAGATGGTTCGGTCTGTGGTGGGGAGTAGAGTATGATGGAGCTCATCGAAGTTTGGAGTGGAGTATAATGTAGTATCTAGCCTGATGTGGAGTACTGAGAAGATTCAGGTGCGATAGAAAAATCATGCTGAGCAGTGAAGGTGTGCCATGAAGAGCAGGAGAATAATTTTGTAGGCAAAACAGAAGTTTCAAGGTGTCTGGAAATGGAAAAGGCTGTAGGTGGAGGTGGAGACAGTATGCGGGGGGCTGGGAGTGGAAGGTTCAGCTAGTAGAGGAGGTGGTGCAGAGGTATGTTCTCTGGCAAAGGGTGGAGGGTTGATGGTGGTAGTGGATGGCGTGAAGGCACAGAGAGCAGGGACGTGTCGGTCACAAATAGATAGGTTTTGTTCAGAGACATGTAGATATTTCCTCCTCTGTAAATGGTTATGGACAGTACTCCGCTAAAGTTCTGGGATGGGGATATAGAGAGTTTAGATCCATAAGGGACGTTGGTAGTATTAGTTATGTGAATGTGTTGTAGGAAGTGCTCTCTTTATTTGCCTGGTTTCTTAGTGTAGAAGATGAAGTCAGCTTTATGGCCGCCATCTGTTGTACTGTAGAAGATGTCTGTTATTAGTGTCTCTGGATGCCTTTTGAGGATTTTGTGTTTGAATATTTTAGCAGCATGTTTGCAGAGGTTCTGTGGAAATTTAATGCAGTATTAGTTGGGGCCATATCTTTCCATGGCAATGCTGTGGCGGGACATTGACCCAGTAGTAGCTCCCTGAACTTGATATCATGCTCAGGAGTTGTTTCTGGGGATAGCCAAAGTTAGGTTTTAGGAGAGCATTCAGAGTTGTGCATAGTGGCCAAGAGGCAGTCTCCAAAGGCCAAGGTCTGTTGGGAACCCTGTGGGGAAAAGGGAGCCTTGAATGCCAATAAGTGCAGGTGGGCTCGTTTGTCTTTCCAGATTCATGGTGGTCAAATTATCTAGGAGCTGGGGGTTGTGAAAGCTTTTATAGGCCAGCCTGCAGAAGAGCCCTTTAAATTTGAAGGTATATATATATATATATATATATATATATATTCAAATGTTATTTCCTTTCAGAAAAAGTCCACTCCCACTCACGGGTAGCGTTTTCATCCAATTCCATTTATTCCATAGGCAGCAGCATTTTTTTGGGGACAAACCCAACAGCCCAATGCGTTTCGGTCTATCCAAGACCTTGATCATGGGTACAAAGCGCCGCCATTCAGTTCCTATTATGTTTTACACATTTCATTGCTTCACATCCCTCTCAGCGCGCGCTTTGCATTGTCGTGATTGTGGTGATTTGTTTCAAAAACAACTCGAGAAATATTAGTGAAATATGTGAGTGAATTAAATAAATGTGACTATATAACTTGTACAATTATTTGATCCCAGGCCGGGTAATTACATAGTTTGCCCAGTTTGATCTACATTTCCTCTACTGCCGGCATATTAGAATTACATGTTTGATCATAGGTCGCACCATTCAAACATTAGTTATCCCCCAAACAATTCATTTTTTTACCAAATATTCATGAGTTGCTGATAATCAATCCCGTTTTTGTGCAATTTTAACACACAGGGTAATCATTCAGTCCTGCCCTCCAGTGGGCCTATTTTGTCATTATGGACTATCACCTGTTTGTAACTCATTTTACATTTGATAGCGCGCGACCTTGTGAGTATCACATTACCCAACCCATTATTTGGTGAACACGTACAGTGAGCTTAAATTTGATCCTGGGACTGATGTCAAATTATGTTATGAGTCACACGACAAAACTTTTACAAGTGCACATTAAAAACAATTGTTCAGTGAGGCAAAAAATCAATATTCATGTGTGTACACATTGATATCTCCATATCCATACGGGGGTGATGTCTTTCCTTATAGATGTGAGTGCATCTCTTCATCTTGGTTCAAACCATTGGGATTGAGTGTTCGGAAGGCCAAAATATGTTGTGATTCTTTCTGCCTTAAAGTTTGTTCCCGATTGCCACCTCTCACATGGCGTTCAACCATCTCCACTGCCTAGAATTTTAATTGCTTCCAGTCTCCACCATGGCTTGTTTCCATGTGTTTAGCAACCGCGTTGCTTCGATCTCCATTAATGGTTGCCCTTACATGTTCCAATATGCGCTTCTTGAGTTCGCAAACTGTGCTCCCCACATATTTAAGCTTGCAGGGGCACTCAATTATATAGATGACATATTGGCTTTTACAATTGATTAGTTGGTTGATTTTCCACATTTTTTTGTTTGCCATGCGAATCTCTTTGGTATTTTGCACAATCTGACATACTTTACAGTTTGAGCATTTGTAGAACCCCTTTGTTTTCAGCCACATGTCTTGATTTTTGGTTTTGAAATGGCTGTGAACCAGTTCATCTTTGAGGTTTTTTGCTCTTCTGTATGTGATGCTTGGACGATTTCCCACAATTGCTGACATGGTTGGATCTAAAAGTAGTATATTCCAAATCTTCCGTAGAATATTTGTAATTTGTTTTGCTTCAGTGGAGAAAGTCGTGATTAAACGAATTTGGTCTTCCTTTGCGTCTATGGTTTGTTCTTTCTTTTGGTCTTTTATTATTTCAGATCTTGTCTGGATAGATGTCCTTTGTAGGCAGGAGGCTATAACATTTTTGTTATACTTTCTTTTTTTGAAGCGATTCACAGTTTGTTTTCTGTGTTTGTGCCATTCTTCCTCTTGGGAGCATATCCGTCGAATTTTCAAACGTTCGCCAAATGGGATATTGTTGATTAATGTGGCTTGGTGGAAACTCTCCTCATGGAGTGTTGCATTACTTGCTGTAGATTTTCGATGTAATGTGGTGTGTACTTTATTATCCAGGATATAGATTTCTGTATCCAGAAAAAACCCTTGACTGTTGCTGATGGTATATGTAAAATGTAGGTTGGTGTTGGTGTCATTCAGAATTTGGAAATATTCCTCAAATTCTTCAGTAGAGCCATCCCATATGATGAAGAGATCGTCTATATATCTCAACCACGTTATGGTTTTGTTCACAAATCTGTCATTTTCAGGATTCCATGCTAGTTTTTGATCCCACCAACCCATCGTGAGACAAGCATAACTGGGACTAAAAGAAAAACCCATCGCGGTTCCGTTCTTCTGTTGGTAAATTTCATCCCCAAACATGAATACATTTTGTGTAAAACACAATTCAATCATTTCCAATACCATTTTGTTGTGGTTGGCAAAGTGGATGTTGCGTTCTCTTAAGAAGTACTCACACGCAATCATGCCGATTTCATTTTTAATGTTCGTGTATAACGAGATCATATCCATTGTGATCAGTTTGTATGTCAGCAACCAAGAAATCTCTTGCACAAATTGTAATAAATCTATCCTGGTTTGTGCCAGGTCCATTATGTTGGTGGGGCAAAAATGTAAACCACGTTTAAGCACTTGAGTTTCTAAATCCGTAAGGTTCCTTTTCGATAGATTGATTACTTCAAGTTCTTGTGATCCATTATCTAGATCTTCCTCTGTTTCATAATCCTTGTTGTTGTGCCCACTTTTTTGGGGTCTGTTGTTGCATTTCCCTCTTCTTGTCGGTTTGTTTTTGAGCGATCTCTTCACCCTTCCTCTTCCTCTGTTTGATCCCGACTGCACCCCCATGCTTTTCTCCCAATCCCGTTGCTGTAGGGCCAGTCGCATTTCCCCTAAAATAGTGCACTTAGTACGTCCCTCCGCTTGTTCAGGTTCACTTTCACTCGCATCAGTTGACGTTAATGAGGATATACTTCCTGATACATTTGTGACTGAATCTAATTTTTCTTGTTGTTTTAGAATATCGAACTTCCTTGCATAGGAAAATATGCGCCCTTCCAAGTAATCTTCTTTATCTCTCTGGAATTTTGTTTGTTTACGCATTTGCACTGTCTCCTCATGCCTTTCAATTTGATGTTCCAATTCCTCCTTGAATTTCATTAAATCTGGATTTAGATCAATAGCTTCCAGCTCTTTTTCTATTTCCCTCACTGTGGTTCTCTCCAATGCAATTTCAATGTGTTTGATAAGTATTTCCATTAATCCCATTGAGGCTAATATATATATATATATATATATATATATATATATATATATATATATATATATATATATATATATATATATATATATATATATATACATTGTGCCCATGCACAAGAGCGCACTCGAGACCAGCGCTGATGGTGGCACATCTTTATTCAGGTAGAACCGCTGACATCTCGAGTGCGCTCTTGTGCATGGGCACAATGTTTTTCAAAATATATATATATATATATTAACATACCCTCCTTTTACAGAGAACCAGCCGCACTCCACAATGAAGATTGTATCCATTTTATTTCAAACGCAGTCGGCATTCCTGACATGTTTCGTTCAACTTGAACTTTCTCAAAGGTGCGCCGCTGACATCGTTTTGAGGACAGTGAAACCAACAAGTTTATCCACTCATTTATAGAGTCTTCGCCCCCTAGTGGGCGCCCATAGTGAGTATAATGCATTGTGGTCTTTGCAGTTCAATGTTCCACTAATTTGTCCCTCCAGTGGGTGATGTCAGTAATTTTACTTCATTTTCCTGCATTTTAAAGTTCATTGCATCTCAGGAACAGCCCATTTTCGAGGCTTCCGTGATCCATACCAAAGTTTGTCTTTGGCTGCGCCTGTTTACCCTTGTCGTTTTCACGTTCACCCAAGACGGTTCTCTTTCGGGCAAACTGTGGCGCTCTTACTGGTGGTGCGTCGCTGCGGCAGAACCAATATATATATATATATTGACTACTGGCGGTCGCCAGTAGGTAGTTATAGTTAGGACCTAGTTCCCATAGGAAAAGCGTTTTTTTATTTGCCAATACCTTTGGCGCTGGTTGACGAATCTTCGTGAAATTTTCAAAACTAATGGGGCGCTCCGGTCGGCTCCTGGCTTCAAAGTTTTGGGGTGATTTGTCATGCGGGGCCCGAGAAAAAAGGGGGGTCCCAAAACGCGTTTTCCCTATGTTAATTTCCATAGGAACTTTAGACACGGCTACAGCCCGAACTGCTGAACAGAATTACACCAAATTTGGCAAACAGGTAGCTCTTGGTTATGAAAGCGCCCTTTTTTTTAAATGGTGTAAATCCGTTCAGTAGTTCCTGAGAAATTCAAAAAATAAAAATATCGATATCTGAGCGCCAAGGAGGATTTGCGAACCCTCCCGGGCACGAGCTTCACTCTGATTGGCTGTCAACACTCCAAACCAGGAAGTGTTGGCAGCCATGTTGTGACTCGGTAACCGAGTCACAAGAAAAAGGTAAAACAAAGATAACAAACAAGAAAAGGGGGCAGGGTAGAAACACCCTGACCCCCTAGGCCTGCTCAGGGGGTCCCACAAGGACCCCCAGACCCAAAAAAAGCATTTGTTTTTAAAAAAAAGGCCAAATTTGTGCTGGGTGCGCGAATCCGGCCAAAAAAAAAAAAAAAAAATGAAGCGCGGGCTCCCGCGCTACGTTTTCTATAAGCCTCCGGGTGGGCCAGGTCCCGGGGGCAATGCCTAATTAATTAGTGGGGGCCAGCGGGGGGCCCCACAGCCCCGGGGACCGCCACCTCCCTGGGGCTTAGTTAATTGTATGTGGGGGCACGTGGCCCCCCCACAGCCCCGGGGACCACCACCTCCCTGGGGCTTGAACAAGAAATGCGTGGTGGGGTTCCAACCCCCCCACGCTGCCCCAGGGACCGCCACCTCCCCGGGGCTTTATTATAATTGAGGCGGGGGTCCTCGCAGGCCCCCCCAAGCCCTGGGGACCATCACCTCCCCGGGGCTTCCTTGATTATTGAGGGGGGCCTCTCTGGCCTCCCCAAGCCCCAGGGACCACCACCTCCCTGGGGCTTCTGTTATTAATTAGGGGGGCCTCGCGGGCCCCCCCAAGCCCCAGGTACCACCACCTCCCTTGGGCTTCTTTCATTAATGAGGGGGGCCTCGCCGGCCCCCCCAAGCCCTGGGGACCACCACCTCCCCGGGGCTTTGCACTTGAAGGGGGACCATGTGGCCCCCCTCCTGGAGCCCTAGATGGCCCTGGGGACTGCCACCCCCCAGGGCCGGCTCCTGCAATGTCCCAGGGTGCTCACCCCCAGGACATTGCCGTTTGCAATGACAGGGTGGGAGCCGTGCGGCTCCCGCCCTGTCATTGCAAACACTGCTTTGCTTCATGGAAGTGAGATCAGGAAATCTGCTCTCGCTTCCAAGAAGCAAAGCAATATTGCTTTTGGGCAAGGGGAGCTGCATGTTAGCAGCTCCCCTTGTCCAAAAGCAATGCCGGCTCCCGCAAGAGGCAGGGAGCTGGCAGGGACCGTGGGGGCATTGGGGCTCCCCCCACAGTCCCCAACTTGAGGGCCGGCCCCAGGGGATGGGGTCCCTGGGGCCATAATTGGCCTGAGGAGGGGGGCCACGTGGCCCCTCTCTAAAATAAAAAATAATGGATGGCCAGGCCCTGGGGAATGGGGTCCCCGGGGCCAATAGTGGCCCAGGGAAGGGGAGCCACGCGACCGCCCTTCCCCGTTAATAATTTAAAAAAAATTAAGAAACCGAGGCCATGCCCTGGGGGATGGGGTCCCCGGGGATGAAATCAGCCTCGGGAGGGGGCCCGCACGGCCCCGTTCCCGTTTTTTTTTTTTTTTTTTTAATGGGTCAGGCCCTGGGGGATGGGGTCGCCAGGGCCTACAAAACATTAAGAGAAGGGGGGCCACACAGCCCCCCTTTCAAAAAAAGAAAAGAAAAGCAGCATCTCCCAGAGGCACTGCCCCCTCGCTGTACCACTCTGCAAACGCACCTCCTGGCGCATTCTAAGTTGGAGGATTAAGTCCCCTTGAATCCTGAGGGTCCCTGGGGGCCAACTAGCCCACCAGGTACCTCCAGTAAGCCCCACACAGTGGGATTGCTGAGAAGTGGTCCGAAGCCACGCCCCTTTTTACACCACTCTGCAAATGCGCCTCTGGTGCATTGCTGGTGGGGCGAAGAGGTCCTCTTGTGTCCTGAGGACCTCAGGACTAAAGTGGACTTCATCCACCGGGCAGCAGTGCGCCAGGAGGCGCGTTTTCAGAGTGGTGTAAAAAAGGGATGTGGCTTCCGACCACTCTCAGCAATCCAGCTGTGTGGGGCTTACTGGAGGTACCTGGTGGGCTAGTTGGCCCTTAGTGACCCTCAGGAGGCAAGGGGACTTAATACCGCAACCCAGAACGCGCCAGGAGGTGCGTTTGCAGACTGGTGGAGAAAGGGGGCGTGGCCTGTGTCCACCTCTCAGCAATCCCACTGTGTGGGGCTTACTGGAGGTAAGAGGTAGGCTACTTGGCCCCTAAGGACCCCCAGCAGCGAAGGGGACTTCAATCCCCATCCAAGAGCACACCAGGGAGCGCGTTTGCAGAGTGGTGGGCAAAGGGGGCATGGCCTGCTATGAGAACTTAGCAATCCTGCTGTGTGGGACTTATTGGAGGTAATAGGAAGGGTAGTTGGCCCCCAAGGATGTCTTTGGGGGCCAACCACCCCTCTTGTTACCTCCAGTAAGTCCCACACAGTAAGATTGCTAAGATGTCGTTGGAGGCCATGCTCCCTTTCTCCACCACTCTGCAAATGTGCCTCCTGGCAGACTACGGGATGGGGGATGAAGTCTACTTTACTCCTGAGTGACTTTGGGGGCCACGAAGCCCTCCTGGTTCCTCCTGTAAGTACTACGCAGCTGAATTCCTGAGCACAGGTTGGAGGCCCAGCCCCCTTTCTCCACCACTCTGCAAACGCGACTACTTGTTAAAGAAGCATTTGCAATGTAATAGGTTTCGCATTTGCGAGAGTTAGAGCTATTGGCGTTTTAAATGTAAAAGTTTTTTACTAATGTTTTTTGGAGTAGGGTGGATGTATGTTGTGTGTAGTGGAATTATGTGGTATGTTGTGCAGTGAAATTATGTGGATAGAAAGTATGTGGTATTTAGTGTATAGGAATTATGTGGAGTGGGATTATGTGTTTTGGAGAGTAATTATGTGGTATTGTAGTCTGTGTTGTGGAGTGGTAACCTCAGGTTTAGTCTTCCTCATTTCCATAGAAGCTCAACTATGAACTCAGTGAGACAAAAATAGAAGGAATCACTAAGGAGCACTTGTGGACCTAGTCAGAGGTATGAGCAGGGCCACTGGAATTATGCGACTGTTTGGCTAAACCGACTTTCGCACAATTATACGTTTTCCGCATTAGCAACATATTCCATCATCTGCTCCCTAATCTACAGATTTCAACAAAAAAAGCCTTGTTTCTAGCTCAAACGGCTCAAACGTTACCAAAAATGCAGCGACAAGTGTTACAGCGTTGTGTAAGGCCCTTTGCAAACCTAGAATGGTCACCTGTTACTTATTGGTAAATGTGGGTGTTAAATTGGTACTAATGGTGTGCAAGCCACTCTTGCTTCTTTCTGCACCTCTCTTGCCTCTTTCTGCATTGCTGTTACTTCTTTCTGCACATTTCTTTCTTTTTCTGCACTTCTCTTGCCTCTTTCTGCACATCTCTTCTACTTTCTGCACCTCTCTTGCTTCTTTCTGTACCCCTCTTGCCTCTTTCTGCACCCTTCTTCCCTCTTTCTGCCCCTCTCTTGCCTCTTTCTGCACCCCTTTTGCCTCTTTCTCCACCCCTCTTCCCCCTTTCTGCATGCCTGTTGCTTCTTTCTGCACTTCTTTTGTTTCTTTCTGCCCCTCTATTGCTTCTTTCTGCACCCCTCTTGCCTCTTTCTCCACCCCTCTTCCCCCTTTCTGCATGCCTGTTGCTTCTTTCTGCACTTCTCTTGCCTCTTTCTCTACCCCTTTTCCCTCTTTCTGCACTTCTGTTGCTTAATTCTGCACTTATCTTGCTTCTTTCTGCAGCTCTCTTGCTTCTTTATGCACCCTTTTGCCTCTTTCTGCACCCCTCTTCTCTCTTTCTGCATTCCTCTTGCCTCTTTCTGCACCTCTGTTCCTTCTTTATGTACTTCTTTTGTTTCTTTCTGCACCTCTCTTGCTTCTTTCTGTTTCCCTTTTGCCTCTTTCTCCACCCCTCTTCCCCCTTTCTGCATCTCTCTTGCTTCTTTCTGCACTTCTCTTGCCTCTTTCTGCACCCCTCTTCCCTCTTTCTGCACCTCTGTTGCTTCTTTCTGCACTTCTCTTGCTTCTTACTCCACTTCTTTTGTTTCTTTCTGCACCTCTCTTGCTTCTTTCTGCTCCCCTCTTGCCTCTTTCTACACCCCTCTTCCCCTTTTCTGCATCTCTGTTGCTTCTTTCTGAACCCCTCATGCCTTTTTCTGCACTCCTTGTGCCTCTTACTGCACCCCTCTTCTCTCTTTCTGCACTCCTCTTGCCTCTTTCTGCACCTCTGTGCCTTCATTCTGTACTTCTTTTGTTTCTTTCTGCACCTCTCTTGCTTCTTTCTGCTCCCCCTAGCCTCTTTCTACACCCCTCTTCCCCTTTTCTGCATCTCTGTCGATTCTTTCTGCACTTCTCTTGCCTCTTTCTGCACCCCTCTTTCTGCACCTCTGTTGTTCTTTCTGCACTTCTCTTGCTTCTTTCTGCACCCCTCGTGCCTCTTTCTGCATCCCTTTTCCTTCTTTCTGCACCCTTCTTGCCTCTTTGTGAACCTCTGTTTCTTCTTTCGGCACTTCTCTTGCCTCTTTCTGCACCCCTCTTGCCTCTTTCTGTACCTCTGTTGGTTCTTTTGCAGTGCTCTTGCTTCTTTCTGCACCTCTCTTGCAAATTTCTGCACCCCTGGTGACTCTTTCACACCCCTCTTCCCTCTTTCTGCACCCCTCTTGCCTCTTTCTGCACCTCTGTTCCTTCTTTCAGCACTTCCTCTGTTTCTTTCTGCACCTTTCTTGCTTCTTTCTACACCCCTCTTCCCTCTTTCTGCACCCCTCTTCTCTCTTTCTGCACCCCTCTTGCCTTTTTCTCCACCTCTGTTCCTTCTTTCTGCACTTCTTTTGTTTCTTTCTGTACCTCTCTTGCTTCTTTCTGCACCCTCTTGCCTGCTTCTGAACCCCTCTTCCATCTTTCTGCACCTCTCTTGCCTCTTTCTGTACTTTTCTTGCCTTTTTCTGCACCTCTGTTGCTTCCTTCTGCACTTTTCTTGCCTCTTTCTGCACCACTCTTGCCTCTTTCTGCATCTATGTTGCTTCTTTCTGCACTTCTCTTGCTTCTTTCTGTACTTCTCTTGCTTCTTTCTGTACCTCTCTTGCTTCTTTCTGCACCCCCTTGCCTCTTTCTGCACCCTTCTTCCCTCTTTGTGCACCTCTCTTGCCTCTTTCTGCACCTCTTGCCTCTTTCTGCATCTCTTTTGCTTGTTTATGCACTTCTTTTGCCTCTTTCTGTACTCCTCTTGCCTCCTTCTGTACCTCTGTTGTTTCTTACTGCTCTTGCTTCTTTCTGTACCTCTCTTGCAAATTTCTGCACCCCTCTTCCCTCTTTCTGCACCCCTCTGACCTCTTTCTCCACCTCTGTTCCTTCTTTCTGCACTTGTTTTGTTTCTTTCTGTACCTCTCTTGCTTCTTTCTGCACCCTCTTGCCTGCTTCTAAACCCCTCTTCCCTCTTTCTGCAACCCTCTTGCCTCTTTCTGTACCCCTCTTGCCTCTTTCTGCACCTCTGTTCCTTCTTTCTGTACTTCTTTAGTTTTTTTCTGCACCTCTCGCTTCTTTCTGCACCCCAATCCCTCTTTCATGAAACTACAGGTTTCAGGGACGTTATAGTTAGAAATTTTCATTTGAAAAACCTTTGAAATTCACTGAAAAAACCATATGTTTTAGGAACGTTATAATTAGAAATTAGCATTTAAAAAACCTTAGAAATTCACTGAAAAAACCACAGGTTTCAGGGACGTTATAGTTAGTTGGACATTTCACTCGTACGAAACTAGAGAAATTCGGCCGTTATAGTTAGTTGAGCTAACTGTAACTCACGCCCCCGCAATGCACTGCTGATGACGTCACATATTATATCATTAATGACGTATATATATAACCTACTGGCAGTCGCCAGTAGGTAGTTATAGTTAGGACCTAGTTTCCAAAGGAAAAGCATTTTTTGATTTGCTAATATCTTTGGTGCCGTTTGACGAATTTTCGCGTAATTTTCAAAACTAATGGGGCGCTCCGCTCAGCCCCTGTCCTCAAAGTTTCGGGGCGATTCATCAAGCGGGGGCCGAGAAAAAAGTGGATCCCAAAATGTGTTTTCCCCATGTTAATTTCCATAGGAACTTTAGACAAAGCTACAGCCCGAACTGCTTAACCGAATTACACCAAATTTGGGAAAAAGGTAGGTCTTGGTTTAGAAAGTGTGCTTTTTGTTAAATGGTGTAAATCCGTTAAGTAGTTGCTGAGAAATTAAAAAAATAAAAATATCGATATCTGAGCACCGAGGAGGATTCACAAACCCTCCCGAGCACGAGCTTCATTTTGATTGGCTGCCAACACTCCAAACCAAGAAGTGTTGGCAGCCATCTTGTGACTCAGTAGAACCGAGTCACAAGAAAAAGGTAAAAAAAGGTTAAAAATGAAGAAAAGGGGGCAGGGTAGAAACACCCTGACTACCTAGGCCTGCTCAGGGGGTCCCACAGGGACCCCCAGGGCCAAAAAAAGCATTTAAAAAAAAAAAATCTGCAGGATTCGCGCTAGGTTCGCGAATCCGGCCAAATATTTTTTTTAAAACGAAGCGCGGGCTCCCGTGATTCATTTTGTAGAAGCCCCCGGGTGGGCCAGGTCCCGGGGTCAATGTTAATAATATTTGCGGTGGACCGCCACCTCCCAGGGGCAAAATGAAGCTACTAAAGTTTACGCCGTTAAACATTGAGAGTCTACAGGAAAGCCTCTCATGAGCTTGTTCAAACGTAGCACTGTGACCGTGCCACTGCACAGTGAAGGCTCTGTGAACACAAGCAGTGGTTACTTTGCATGACTGCACATGGATGTGAATTTACCCTCCGTGCAGCTCAGATTCTTTCCTCAGCATTAGCTCTAGCAGGGAAGCAGTTCCCAGAGATCAAAGTTAGTGTTGTTTTATTTAACAAGCTTTGAATTTGTTGGCTTTTTGATCAAAATAGACTATGCAAATGACTGGGCATGCTGCGCCGTCCTCTTGCGTCGTCACTTTCTGCACCTTATATGTGACAGTCTCATTAGTAACTCGTAATTCCCATACCTCATGCTCCCAGAAGAGAATGAAAGGAGGGTCTGTTATTAGCTGCGCCGCCCCGTCATCTCTTACATCCTGTGTTTCACGGATTCATTCAAGTTAATGACATACAGACACCGTTTTCCAAGCGGACTTTGCACAACTTTACAATTAACATGACAAACACGAGCTGATGGGGAGAGATTGATCTTAGTACAAGCAATTATTTCTGCCTAGCCCCTCAGTTAACTCGGAATCTGTTCTCTCTAACCTTCCCCTCCTGTCAGAGCAGCGTTTTTCACTTTCGGCCTAGAGTATGACTTCCTCAGCAAACACTCAAGGGGAGGACACCCTAGAGCTGGCATGCATCTGCAACCCAGCGACTTTTGAGGTAAACCAACATCACTCTTCGACCGTCGGCTTACTCGTAAATGTATGTGTTTGGAATTTTGACGGAGCTGATCTGGCGATTTAAGAAGTCCTAGTAAATTTTTTCATACCAGTCCACTTACTTGTTTTCACCTAGTGTGCAAGTCAGACCCGCTTTACCACAGTCATGGGCGTTTGATGGCCGACTCCACTGCTTCATTAAGTAAGGATAACTAATTCATTTCATTGGGAAATCATTCAGATATGTTGTTAACAATCATAGGTTTTCTAGGCAGCTGCCAAGAGAAGCTCAAGAAATGTTAAAGTACTTTTCTTTTTTTTAGATTTATATAGCGCGAACTAGACCCGAAGGTATCAGAGCGCGTTACACAAGCACCAGTTGCGTTACAGATGGACACATTCATTATTTTTTTTTTGTTAGGCACGGGGAGATTAAGGGATTTGCCCAGAATCACAGGATGTTGAGCGTCCCTGCCGAGACTCGAACCCGGTTCCCCAGCTTCGAGGTCAACCGCCCTGGCCGTCAGGCCACATCCTCTCCACTTTTGACCTGTAATGAGGAGCAATATTTCCCTGAAGCAGTAAATTATGTCTACACTTGTAACTCGCCACGCTCAGAGGGCTTATTTCAGGGGCAGGGTGTCAGCCTACCGAACACTATGTATACCTTATGTAAACAGTGCCCTCAGTTCAATCCTGATGCTCTTAATCGGAAACTCAAAACCTTAATTTGATCAATGCAGATGAATAAAACTCACTGACATGAGAGACAGAAGATACTGCTGTATGGATTATAACACAACATCACTTCCGGAAAGTAGGCCTTTGTCCCAAACGTGTCATGTCTTCAAACTGTGCAATGGAAACAGGGGGTTAAGGGGCACTACTGATCTACCGCTTTCAATTCAGAAAATGAGCCTTGTTTCCCAGGTATGAGGTCATTAATCAGGTTGGATAAATGCTGAAATGCAGTTTAAGTTCATGATGACTTGCCATGGGTAACTGATAGAAAAGTGCTGTACAAAGTAGATTCTATGTATTACACCTCCATATTTAACATTTGAGTTTTAAAAACAAGAAATTGAATTGCCTTGAAACTGACTGTTCACTGAGTGCACAATCAGTAGCTGGGTTTTCTTCTCCTACCGGCAGAGCAGGGTGCAACTATAAATAGTGTAGCATGTGCATGGGTCCTCAACTAGGGTCAGCAGAAGCCCACTTCCCTTGGTTGCATTAGGGCATGTTGCACCCTTGGCTAGCCACGACTCTTCCCAACAGATAAAGATTTGGGTTTCAGTCAGGACATCATTGAGAAGATTATGATTGGTTGAATGAACTTACCAATTGGTCAAATATTCACCTTGTGATGTTTGTTAAAACATTTATACAACCTGGAGGGATACAGCAGTTGGTGGAATGACCTTACCTCTCTCAATTCCATCTCCTTTAAAACCAATAGCAAAAGCTTCACCGTCAAGTCCCACTTTAATCTACAGGACCTTATTTCCAAATTAACCAAATCTATAGAAATCAAAGTGCTGCTGCTATAGAAGACTAATTCAAGGATTCCAAGCGATGGACTTAAACCAGTGGTGTAGTCCTTTACAGAGCATTGCCATTTCTGATTGACCCCATCGAAGAATCTGCTGCCCCAATAATGGCCCATTTACATGTTTCATATAAATCAACAATTTGATCCAAAATCCGATGGCACACAGATCCTGCGGATCTCCCCTGGATGCTCGTAGAAGTGAGTGTTGACACACTGCCGTACATGTTAAAAATGCCCTTTTTGCTGCCCTCTTTCAGAAAGGAAATGAAACCTCACATGTCCAAAACCCTCTTCACCATTAACTTCCAAACCCTTCTAACCTCAGGGATCTTCGAAGGTGCCATAACTGTATCTTCTAACATTGAATTCAATTTTGTTTACATATTTTGTTGAAGGCTTATAGGTGAAGGATTTTTTGATTACTTCTTTTTCTTCGTTCAGCTATCTAGTCTGAGGCCTTTCTGAGGGACTTGGATAAATTGCAAATATGGTGTTAAAAATAATTTAGAAGTCTTTAGTTCCAGTATGGTGGATCATTCATTCCCTTTGTGAAAATATTTTTCTTAACTTGCCATGTACCACACAATTTGTGTTCACTGTTCTTTTTTACGGCTTCTTCAATAAAAAACTCTAACCAATGAAATGACATTTCAATGTATGTGTTTGGAAACATGTATGTTGAAGTGCATCTTTTGAGTTCATTTATCAAAGGCTTATTAAGTGAAATAGCCCTTTCGAGATGACAAGTATTGCAGTGTGAAGTTGCAAAGGTTCACCTCTAAACTGTTTGGGAAGTTATTTCAAAACTTTGCAAGTCTTTTGAGATCATGAAGGCTGCAAAGTTGCTCACAGCACAGCAGGACGCCAATGCCCAGGAGAAATGGAAGGCAGGGATGAGGGGATCCTTGACGGGCAGCCAGAAGGATGGGGACTTGCTTATTTACCCATAAAGGTGTCCTAAATTGATAAGAGTTACAGGTCTGTGCTATACAGCATAGGGTCATCCCTATGTGGCTGATGTCCGCATTTGGTTTGGTCCTCTCTAGTAGTGTAACAGTTCTGTGGGACATTAATTCCATACTTTGTGTTTCGACTGTGTGCACCCCATCACTGCTCTCTTTCGACAATTTAAGGTTGTGTGCTGTTGGAAAGTAAATTCTGGGCACTTGGATTGTTTCTTGGTAAGCGATGGATAACCCTCAGATGGATGTGTTGCACAAGTTTGGATTTTCTTGCATGGCGTTGTGCTCTTCTGTAGTAAAGTATACACAAAAGTAATGGATAGAATGCTTGACTTAATCTCAGGCACTGGTAATAGCTCTATGTGCATACCAGTACATCGTTATTATGCACACTGTGCCACCTGGCTGAGCCATCAGCTTCCTCCTACATGCAGTGTGAAGTCCATGCACAGGCAAAGACCCATTTTCAGATCCTTATTTCAGATGATCGAAGGCTGGGACTATATGTCTCTGCCATGAGCAGAGGAGCCATTATCAATACTTGGAGCAGAACTGGAGGACCGGCTGCAGTGCCGGTAAATTGGGGTGGGGGTGAAGGGTTTTTCTGTGTTGTGTCTGTGTGACTGCATGTTCATGTCTTTGAGTCTCTGAGTATATGCATTTTGTTAATGCATATGTGTGAATGCATGTCATCCCTTTCTGTATGTGTTTGTGGGAGAAATCCTTATGCACGATGTTATTTCTTTCATAGGCTGCATCGATCCTTTGGACTATTAGGTTAATGGTGACCATAATTGACATAATGATTGTTCTGGCCTAAATACACTTGATCTGCAAGTATTGTGGCCATTATCAACATAGTTATGGTTATCTCTTAAGAAACTTTTTGTTGTCAGTTGATACAGTAGCTACTGTATTTACTGTGAGATGTGTTTTCCAAACTTGTTGCAACATTATCAAGCAGCACCTTACACATGACTTGATGTGAGAACAGAGTGTGAAGGATAGTTTTGCAGGTTGTGTAAACGAACCAGAATGACAGGTAGCTATATAAAAATGCAAGTCCTCATTTTAGGATCAGCCAAGTCTTTACTGCTTTTCTGAATTCCATGCAGTTGCTAATGACCCTTGTTCACTTTGGGAGCATAATTCAGAGCTTGCACACCTGCACTGGAGCTATTGATGCATGTCCGACTAGAAGTGGATTTTCACAATCAAACGAAGATTAAGCATGATAAAAGAAAATGTGACAGAAACACAAGTGACAGAACGAGCTTCAGTATTGCCTCTTTGAGTACGTATTGGACTTTGCTTTTACACACTCCCGAATGTCACGGTTTTCTGTTCACATTGTTATGACATGCATGAGTTCTCAGCTTGGTATGCTTCTTTAAAAACCCTGGGGCTTATTCATGAAAAGAGACGCATCGCTGCGTGAAAACAGCGATGCGTCACTTTTCATTGCGCCCTCCTTGCGACACCAATGATGCGTCATATTTACAGTATGACGCATCATGTCGCAAGGAGTTACAGATACGTCAGTATTTCTGACGTATCTGTAGGCGCAAAAATGATGCATTGCTGGAGTGTGTCACAAAAGTGACGCAACTCCAGCAATGTGTCCTTTCACATGGGGCAAGCCCCATGTGAAAGGGCCTACGTCAGTCTTACGCCTGCCATGAGGCAGGCGTAAGATATTGATGCATTAGGGTCAAAGAAATGGCGCAGTGAAATCTTATAGATTTCACTGCGTCACTTCTACGGCCCTTTCTTGCGTCGGAACGCCCCCCCCCTGCATACATTATACCTGTCGCAGGTATAATGTGGCGCAGGGGTTTACAAAGTGACGCATCTACCTAGATGCGTCACTTTGTAAATATGACGCACCATGGCGCATTTTTTACACTGCTGGTGTGTCACAAAAAGTGACGCACCGGCAGCGTAAAAGTGACGCAAAGACTCATAAATAAGCCCCCCTGTGAGAGAGAAAGGAGTGTTAGAATTAAAGGTATATCGACGAATTGTGTGGCATAATTCAGCAAAGTTGGAGTCTGTAATTCTGACAGTATCTTTTACATTTTTGAGACATTATGTAAAGGTTTGCACTGGTGTAGAAAATGGTGCAAATATAACTGGTGGAGCACACTTTTGCATTTTGAACAATTGTAATGAACAATTATATTTTCACTTGTTTCCATGGGTGTAGCGAAAAGGATTCTTATCTTTACACAGACTTTGATACATTTTGTTAAAGAGACACATATGAGATTAAGGCATCAACTAAGGTAGGGAAGTCATTGTTTGTTGTTAATTGAGCTCCATAGTACGAATGTTAAATTCTTATGGTGTCGCTTATGAACTTGTCGAGTTAAACGTAATTCAAAGCTCAAACCATAACAGTCTAATGCAAAAGTTAATTTTATATAGCAAGAAACAGATAATACCTCAGACTCAGAATACTTAAGGCATGGGACACAGACTGTACGAAATAAACACTACAGGAAGTTGGAAACACATAGATTGTCTACTTTTTTAAGTAAATAGGGCTTAGTGCCAGAAAGCTGGGGTGATTGCATGGGAACGCCCATTCACCACCCTTGGTACGCCCCCTTGGAGCTAAGTAATGCAAAAAAACACTGTGCTATGCGCTGCTTTGCGTTACTTTCAAGTGATTTTCCAGCGTTAAACTGCGTTGATTTGCATCACTTTTGTGACGCAAACACAGCGTAAAATCTTAGTAAACAGATCCCTGTCTCTTTCTCTTGGTCACCACTGTGTAGTTATAATTAGGTTTTGTTTCGCTAATTACTTTGACGCTGTTTGAAAATTCTTCACTAAACCTTCCAAAAGAAAATTTCATCCATCTCAGCTCCTTAATGGAAAGTTTTGGGATGATCTGCCAAGATTGGTCTGCGAAAAACGGGGAAGGTCCCAAGACCCAATTTCCATAGGGACTTTTGAACAGCAATAGAGAGAAAATGGCTGAACAGAACTACACTAAATTTGGCAGAAAGCAAGACCTTTAACCAGAAAGTGTGCTTTTGTGTGATTTGATGTAATCTTTTCAACTAGTTTGGAGAAATTAAAGTCCCAAAATAGAGATATCTTGACAGTTAGTCTCGAACCACAAATTAAAGAAATAGAGCGCTCTGATTGGTTGAGAGGGTTTTTTTTCCTGTCAGCCATCTCGGTCCCGTGGGAGCCAGCAATCCCATGGGACCCAGTGGCGTAACGAAACTTGAGGGGGCCCCCCTGCAAAGTACATGCAGGGGGGCCCCCACGCTCTGGACCCAGTCCGGAGCTCTTAGGTCAGGGACCAGCAAGGACTGGAGCTCGGGCCACGCAGCCCCCCACTCCCCCACGCACTGCGGGGGCTTTTGTTATGCCACTGTGGGCAACTCATCATCAGCTATTCTTCTCTGAAAGGCGGGCTTTTTATCGTTTTCAGTATACGCAGAGGTCACACTCAGTACTACTGACAAAGAGTTGCATATAAATGTACGAATCTAAGCTTAGCTGCCTGTGTAGCGTGCAACACCTTCAGCTAGTTTTGTCTTTTTAGCGAGTGTAAGTGCTGAACTTACACCTGTATTGGGAACAGTGAGACTTCTTATGCCAGAATTCAAAGCGGTGTTACCTATGAAGGTGTTGCAGAAGATAAGGAAAACCTAGCCACTATATCCAGTTTAGCATGAGTCAGCCACTGGGACTAGCGACCTTGTGCTGATAACGGAAAGATAGAAAAAGGGCAAACGAGGATGGCAAAATAATAATTCATATTACGATAATAGAGCCAGAGTATAGGTTTGACTGGTGGCTGCATCCTCAGATTGTGATCAGAGGAGAAGGATTTCTCACTCCCTTTGAAAAATGTACTGCATTCTAAGAGAAGAAAAGTCAAAGTTACAAATGTCTACACTGAGTGAAAAGGCATCCTTGAAAATATCTCACTATCCAAGTAAGTCATGTACATGGGCCTAAATTTGTGTATCTGCTTTTAATTAACCCAACAAAATGTACATATGATAAAAATATAACCTTGTGGCACCCATAACTAATACATCTCACTCAGCTGGCTTTAGTGCTGTTGGCACCTAGAGTGACTATCTCTGTTGCCCCCCCCCCTAATGTCCTCCCTCTCCATGGATTCACTCACTACCTCCCTTCCACAGCAGGGCCGGACTGGCTACTGGGCGTTTCGGTGGGCTGGCAGGGTTGTGTCCTTTTTTACTGCCATGGGGGCCATTTTTGTTGCTAGGGAACTGTCGGCCACATTTTTACTTGCAGCACTTATAAATAATGCAAAAACAAGTGGTTTTAAAGTGTGATTATAGCTTACTTTAAAACCATTTGTTTTTGCATTGTTTATGTAGTAGAGCTGTAAGCAGGAACACGACAGGGATGTCCTCAGCAACAAACCTTCAGTGAAACTGGATCCTACCCTGCCATCCGAAACGCCTGGTGCTGGGTAGGCCAGTCTGGTCCTGCTCAACAGTTCCCTTCAACTCTCCATAGCCCCTCTCTCACAGATATTTCATTTGTTTATAGCACTACTCATACCATTGTAGGGTGTCAGAGAACCTTTCATCACACATACGTTATACAGCGACAATGAATCATAGAAGTGTGTAAATCAATGTATAGGACAAGTTAGATATGACAAAGAGGACTACAAGGTGAGGAGTCACATGTCATCCATACTGGTAGGAAGTATATTTTAAGAGTGCTTGGCCTGCGGAAGGACAAACTCAGGATTTAAAACCTAACACAGGAATTAGGTATGGCTTTACTAAAACACATTTCTTGCTACCAAAGAAACTATTTTTAGCAACATTAGGATAATGAACAACATACTTTTCTAACCTATAGGTTGCAGTATGCCTTCAGCAATTTGATGACAGTACATAGCTCACTGTGCTATATTAGGATTGCAGTTCAAGAACTGCAAGCAACAAAAGGATGTCTCTAAAGGAAGCAGTAACCCATCGAGCTAACTAAATATAATGCAATTCTATGATCCACATGGTGCACATACTTTGCAGCAGGCATATTAACCCTCTGTGCAGTGGCGGGCAGTAATTTTAGCAGAGAGGGGGACGGGTTCACACATGCACACATACACACTCACTCATACCCATGTATTCACACATGTACCCATTCACAATACTCACTCCTGAATATTGTTGCATACACACATGAATTCATGTACCAGACATTAAAAAAAAATTACACTTTCCTGCTGCAGCTCTCGGGGAGAGAAGCCTTGGAGGACCCAGGAGGGTTGGGACTGCCGACTTCTCTCACTGATTGACCTTGGCTCAGCCAATGAGAGGAGGCAGCAGTCCCTACCTCGTCACAGAGTGGGATGGAGACAGTGAGAGTTGCTAACCCCACCCTACTCTGTGACGACGTGCAGTGATTGACCATCGGCCATGGGCACTTCAGGGCTTAAAACTGAAGCACCCAGGTCTGAGGCTACCAATGAAGCTTCCCCCTCATTAGGAGGGGGAGAGCATCGAGTGCTTTGCCAGGCTGAAAAGGTCATGCCCACAGGAGCTGTGACTTCTTCAGCCTGGCAAAGTTCAGCTCACGCAGCTACGAACCTGAGCATTTATTGCATGTTTAGCTGATGGCTGTCTGACCTGAACAAGAAGAGTGTCTGTCAGGCTGACCTTTGCTCAGCCTGACATACACTCTTCTTGTCAGGAAAAATAGGTGGGGGAGAATGGCCCTTCTCCCATAAAGATGGGCCACGGCTGCCACTGCGTGACTTAATGATGAGTCTAAAGTGCCACTAGACTAAACTCCAATCTCTCCAGCAGGTACATTAATCACCAGAGTTATCTTGACATTTTTATTGTTGCTTGAAAATTGCTGGAGGCAGAAACTCTGAAACAGGTGCCTTTAGATCCATAAGATATAAAAACACAGTCCTCCCCCCTTGAGTTCGGTGCCTGGTGTGGTGGCACCAGTCGGGATTTCCCTAAAGCCAGCCCTGATCTCACTCAGTACAGTGACTATTTGCACCCAAGAGAAGAACTTGGCCTACATGTTGACCACGGAAGCATTCGCATAATTATACCAACTGTAAGCAACTGGTGATCTGTCAAACATATGTTGGGCTTTCATTCTGCAACTCAGTGCATTCTGGGTAATATGCGGTTAAGTGACCCCGTTCCTAACTTTTGATATGCAAAGCTTCAACAGCACCTGTAAAATCATATACCACTTTCGAGTCTTTGTATGTACAAAATATGTAAACTTGATATCTATTAAAATATGAGTATTTTTATTTTTGATCTTCATTGTACTGGAATGTTAGAATTGCCTGGCATTTCTTCACGTAAGGCTTAAATCATGCATCTCGTATTGGCTATTGCAGTAAGATAATAATAAGCATTCATTTAAGTACTTCACCACCTTACATTTCTTTAAGAAAAAAAAGTAGGACTTTTACTTCCTAGAGTACTTCACCACCTTACATTTCTTTAAGAAAAGAAAGTAGGACTTTTACTTCCTAGACTGATTCTTATCATGGAGTAAATGTCCTGCCTTTTTGGAAATCACAATAAATTCTATGAGTACTCATTTGCTAATAATTAACAAACGATTTTCTGCAAGTCAAAAACTGCTAACATTCTCAGGGGCATATTCTCAATGAACCATCGCCGAGTTATCGGCACTTTATCGCAGCCAAAGTTGCGATAAATTTATCACCCAATTCACAAGCTGGTGTTAACAGCCCATAGCACCAGTTTACTTGCGATAGCAGCCGCAAAAAACATCACCAGAGATGACCCCGGCAACTATCGCTAATGATATGCAGAGTAGGCGTTCCCGTGCAAAAAGCCGCAACAACTCCACACCTCAACATTCTCAATGACCAGCCAGATCTGCGATAAGTCCACAAAACATGCGATATGGCGCGTTAGCCGCAGGAAATTAACACCTGCTCTGACCTGGTGCAAAGTCGGACGACAGCCTGCACCACACAAGGGAGCCCAGCCCACAGCCACACCTGAAGGACAACAGACGCCATGGAGCCACTGAACATTCGGGCCGGACACCCAAGAGGGCCCCCACACCCACCGCCACCACCCCCAGGACCACCCCTCCCGGGCACCCCGGCCAAAGACATGCCACATCAACTACACGGAATCATGTACCAAATAATCCACCTGATGTCGCACAATCACTTTTTGTGACATGCACGTGTCGTCAACAAAATGAGCATCACACATACACCTTCGATGCAACAATGAAAATGTATTCAAAGAAACACAGAACAGAAATGAAGACACATGGCTGCTCCCCTCGGGACAATCCGTAGGACACAGTCTGCAAGACAAAAATCATGATGAGAAGGTGTGTTTTGCACACATCAAAGGACAGAGAGAGAGGGAAGGAGAGAGAGAGAGAAAGAGAGGGAGGGAGAGAGAGAGAGAAAGAGAGGGAGCGAGAGAAAGACGGACAGAGAGGGGGAGCGAGAGAGAGACGGACAGAGAGGGGGAGCGAGAGAAAGACGGACAGAGAGGGGGAGCGAGAGAAAGACGGACAGAGAGGGGGAGCAAGAGAGAGACAGACAGAGAGGGGGAGCGAGAGAAAGACGGACAGAGAGGGGGAGCGAGAGAAAGATGGACAGAGAGGTGGAGCGAGAGAGAGACGGACAGAGAGGGGGAGTGAGAGAAAGACGGACAGAGAGGGGGAGCGAGAGAGAGACAACAGAAGAGATGGACAGGGAGAGAGAGTGCTGACATTGCGCACCCAGGCCACACTGCTCACCTGCTGCCACCAGTGTGTCTCCAACCATGTGCCGGTATGTAGTGCAGTTCACCAGGTCACACATCTGAAACAGATCTGTCATCTGAAACAGATTCCAGATACTTGAATGGCAAAGTACATACATTTGCACAAGACATCATCGCCGGTCCGCCCCTGCGCACCCAGGCAGATGCACACCAGCCCCTTCCGCTGCCCAGCGGTGCATGCCCGCCCCTGCGCACCCAAGCAGATGCACACCAGCCCCTCCCACCGCCCAGCGGTGCATGCCCGCCCCTGCGCACCCAGGCCTCACTGCTCACCTTCCGCCCTTGGCGTGTAGCAAAGAGGGCCTACCACGTGCCGCTACAAGCCTCATGCCCGGGGCCCATGGACATGGCACCCTCCACATCATGCAGCCCCGCTCCGCAGGCCACCAGGTCTCACATTTGGTCCGGGGTCTTGATTTCACCATGGGAGAGGACATACCAGTTCACCCGGCCTCATCGCAGGCTGCACACCTGCTCAGCCCCTGAGGTGCCACTAACTCTGTGATCCGGGATGTGACGCCACGTGGCAGTAGGGCTGTGCTGCCGGCTGGCTCTGGCCTACACTGCGGTCCAGCAGGGCACACAAATCCTGAGCAGTCCAGACCACCGGGACGGGGCATCATCGCAGGCTGCACACCAGCTCAGCACTTAAGGTGCCCCTACCTCAGAGCACCCAAAGTCACCGTCCCGTGGCGGTGTGCCTGTGCTGGCCACAATGTATCCGGTGCCACCAAGTCTGCGCACCAAAGTCATGGACCCTGTATGATTGGGTATCGTGTTGCGGACGCCATCATGTCGCCTCCGGTCCTGGGGAATGTGATGTTGCAGGGCCCGAGGCCCGCATGCCTACATTGACACCACATGGATGCACCCAGATAGAGAGTGGAAATGGTATCGAGCACGTGCGCATGGCTCTTTTCATTGGCAGAGTCACATGTCCTGTGACGCGTGTGCTGGATGGGTGTGGTGTGGTTGTAAACCAGCCGTGAGGGAGTGGCTGTGGCATGCTGACAACTAGGCCTGTGAGCAGCAGATCACTACAGGGAAGACATGGGACATGTAGCGTTTCCATCCCCCCCTGTGAGCGTGAGTGGAGTGGGCTGGCCTGTCGTATGCCAGTCCAGCGTAAGGGTTTGTAAATGACCCCGGGGCCCTGGGCGAGGTTCCGTACTGGGCTGGACAAGGAAGTAACTCATGCGTGTGTCCCTGTTGTTGTGTCAGCGCCACCCGGAACGCATTCGGCAATGTGTCACCCTGTGACCCCTGTTCTACGACATGAGCCACATGGATGTGAGAGGAGTCCAGTGAGCCTACATTCATCCATACTTCCATACTTGAAAGACCATAGACATGACACATCTGTGTGAAAATGAATGTTTAATGCACATTCAGTGGAGTGTTGCATCTGGAGCAGTACAGGGCCATGCAGACCCCACATGACGATGTTGGCCCGTGGAGGGCCAGCCAGGGTCCTTCAGGGAATGACAAGTCCAAAGGAAGAGGACGAGTTCAGTCCGCAGTCTGATTGCTGTGTCATTGGCAATCAAACAGCATATGGCAGTCCATGTCGAGGTCCAAGGTGAGTGTCGCAGAGTGCAATGGGGGAAAGTGGAAGGTGATGATGCAGAGTGCAGTACCAAGCTGAAGCCGGCCCTATGGCGGAGATGCATGCTACTGCTTCCTTATGACCACGATGCCAGAGTCATCTGCATCTTCGTCCTCTGCTGTTGCATGTGCCTCACGTGTGGGTGGTGGTGTTCTGTCTCCAGCACTGTGTGGCAGTGACACATCAGTGGCCAGAGGTGGAAGGTCTGCCCCATTGTGTGGCACTGACACTTCAGGGGGCGGAGGTGTGGATGGAGTGGTAGCAGCAGCATGCATCAGCGCCAGGCCTTGTGGCAGCAATGCCATGAGGATGGTCCTGAGGTCATTGAGGAACCCAGCTACCTCTCGCTGGTGTGCAGCCGTGGCAGCCGCTCGTTCCGCATTTGCCCGCTCCATGGTCTCCATTACCCTTCGCATGTTTCCCAACTCCTGTGTGACATCGCTAGAGCCACTCTTACTGGACAGTTGTTCTATTCTCTGAGTCAGGGCTCCAGCGATGTCAGCCATGGTCCATTGGAGGGCATGGAGCGGACTGTGGGTGTCCGTTAGGGACCGTGAGTGGTCCCTGATGGGACTTAGACACCCACATATGGCATCTAGTTTGTCTGCCATGCGGTCGAAGCCCACATGCACCTGTTCAGCCAGATTCTCCTGGCACCCCAAAACACGGCGTTGGAAGGCCATGTGTTCTTTGTGGGGGTCCTAGGAGGCAGCCGAGGTGGTGGGTGCTGCCTGCCGTGTGGTCTGTGCAGGGGGTGGGGTCTCCTCGTAGCAGCTGGGCTGCCCAGCTCCTGGAAGTGGGCTGTGTAGGCTGTCCACGAGCAGTTGGAGGGCATCAGAGTCGAAGCTGTGCTGGTCCTCTTCGTCATCAGAGTAGAGAGGGTCGGGCTGCTCTGCAGGAGGTTTTGATTCTTCCTCTGCAATGTGAAGGGGAGATGCAGTTTCACAATGTGTCCACATGTATGTTGTCGCATTGTACATGTTTTCATACAGACAGCATGACTGGGTACATTGTGTCTGTTTGGGAGGAGCTGCCTATTTGATGGGGGACAGTGGAAATTTCGACAACAGACGTGTGGGTGTTTGTACTTGTACATTATCAACTCACATTTCCCTGCAATGCCATATGTGATTGGCCAGTGTCTGCACCCAAGCGGCACCAGTCGTATCCTGTGTTCTGTTGTAGGTGTTTTGCGGATTGTGTCACATGGTTGTCAATGTTGATGTGCTCTGCATGTGATGTGTGTGTGCTACATTTTGGGGGAGTCACACCTGCAGCTCTGATTTTGCTGCCCCTTATCCCTTTCATGCGGTGTGCCTTTGACTTCTGTGCTTGTACAGTGCTGACATGTTGCATACTTGGGTACATTGGTCCCTTGGTGGGAGTTGGTGGTCTGGGGCATGGTTTGTCCGCAGATGTGCTGTACTTAATTGTGCATGTGTGCCATTGTGCCCATCTCCCCCCGTCTCCCCAGGTCCTGGTCATTACTCACCCAGTTGCTTTTGTGTCCGGTCAAGTTGAGCAGTGTCCGGGCCCCCAACTCCTGCCACCGTCTCCCCACTGATGACTGTGGAGACCATTTCCTCCATGTCGTCCAGCTCCTCCTGTGGCGCTGGGCTCCCACCTCCAGTCTGCATTGCTGCCTTCCGGTTGTTGGCGAATTTTACCTTGGTTTTGCGCTTGACATCATTCCAGCGCCTCTTGACCTCGTCCATTGTCCTCTTCAGCACTCCGACTGCATTCACCTTGTCCACGATGGACTGCCATAGTCCATTTTTTGTTGCCAATGACACAGTGGAGGTGACGAACAGTTGTTGATGGTGTTCTACCACCTCCGTTATCAGGATCCTGTTTTCCTGCGGACTGAACCGCTTCTTCCTACTCTTCTTGTCCTTGCCCTTCCCTGACCCCGATGTCCCAGGCTGCTCCTCCGTGGGGCTTGTGGGGTTCTGGTTCTCCTCTGTACTTGCTACGGCAACGTCCATTGTGCTTCGCAGTTGTTTGTCATTTGTTTGTATGGTTTTTTTCTACTTTTATGGTGATTGTTCTCGCCTGACGCATGTGAATTGCAGGCCTGTAGCTGGTTTTCGCAGATTTATGTATCGCGATTGGCCTCATCGCATCATTTTTTGCGTTGGTGTTTCGCATTTTTGCGGCATGGCGTTGATTTTAACGTGGTCAGTTGATGCGTTATCTGGAGACTATTGCATGGTACAGCCGTGTTGTGAATACTTGGTTAACACAGCGTAAATTTCCAGCGATAGACTGCGATGTTGGACGTTGCGTTAAGTAACTTTTGCGATGGTTATCACACGTTCTTGTGAATATCCCCCTCAGATGCACAATATCCACCCGAGTTAAAAAAGCAGCGGTGTCATCACAACCCGTATAGGTACCTCGCTCCACCCCCTCCCTCCCTTGCAGCGACCGGAGTCACTGGACCCATTAAAAAAAACATCAATCAAACCAATTCACTCACAGGGTTGCATGCAGGCTCGCAATACATTCCTAATATTGCGCTGTAAGGTAACGGTTTAATGGCTCGAGTCTCACAGCCCCAGCAGTCCCGCTCCGGGGACCTGAATTAAAGCAGCCCCCTCTGCGGAGAAATGAAGAGAGATTGAGAAGAACATTAGCGCTTACAACCCCTGGCGAGGCGCTGAATAAACCACACTGCAAACCAAGTGTAACAGAGCGACTTGCCTCTGTTGCCAAAGAGCATCCAGGTGGGTGCTTGCGCTCTTTTACTTCGCTTCGACAGGGGCCATTACATCCACTGGGGAATGGCAGGGACAGGGCACAAAGGGGCGTCCCAGAGGTGTAGATGCATTAGATTACGCCACAAGGCACATTCATGGGCCGATGAAAGGCGTGTGTGAGGGCGTGAAGGTATTTCGGTTTCATCCCTTTGAATCCCTTTTTTCTCGAGGCCACAGTCCGAAGGCCCGATTGTTCGGTGACACAGAGTGCAAAAGGCGGCGCGGGAAAAGAGGGGAGGTCGGGGAAAGAGGAGGGGGCAGGCTGTGATGCTGTCAGTAGATTCAGCTCAGCTCTTCGCACACAAAAGGGACACACACATCGAGGGGGGGAGATCAGTGTAACAATCTGGTTTAATTAGTACACAAAAAGCCTGCTCAGGGAGAAGTGCGTCAAAGGAGACAAATTACAACCACTTACTTAATAGTCACCTGCAGCTTCAGTGGCAGGCATAGGCGGGCCAGAAGACTGCGGCTAGCAATTTTAATTATGGCCTCTCAGTCTCAGTGCTCCGGATGCACCGGACGCCTCACGTGCAGCTTACACTGTGCATGACAATTCCAGCCCAGCCCTGCCCCACCCTGGCTGAAGACCACTAAGCTGTGCATCGCACACTACGCACCATTTAATTTATTATGAGGGGAGTAGGAACTGGAAAATAACTTTAGAACTACGTCCCAGTGGACCCTGCTGTCTGTCAATGACTTCACTATGCGCTTAGGGGGCCCCTGGAACTCGGGCCACCCCGCAACACGGGGGCTGCGGGGCCTATGGTATGCCCATGATGGGACCATTGGACCATATTGGCTGGCAGAAGCATGAAAAAAAATATTGTAACCACCTTTACAGAACACGTCCCCATGTCCTGAAACCTAAAACTTATAAATAATTTCAGTAATAAGGGGCAGAGACCACAATACTCTTGCTAGATATTTTGACAGCTCCTGCAGAAGTCCCACGGGACCCATTGCAGCACGTCCCATGTGGTCTGTGGGACTCCCACAGGAGCCAGCACATAACCCTCTGCTCCTGCTAGGGTCCTGCAGGAAAAAGACAAATCTGGAGTGGGAGTCCATCGGGGTCTTTGGTTGGTTGGTCACTCACGGGGCTTGACCAACATGCAGGGTTGAGTGCAGAGCCTGGGATGCAGGCCATACACAGCATGGTGTTGGCAGCCCACGGAGGTTGGGTATGATAATAAGATCTTACTTTACATTTAAAAAAAACTGAAATTGAATGAAACAAAAGAAATACATTTTAAAGTGACGTTTTAGTTAGGTATGACAATAATATTTAACTGTTTGTTACTAGAAATTAACTGAAAACTAAAGGTTAAAGTTAAGCTATAGTTAGGTGAAAATGTCAATCATAACATCATATTTTAAATGCAAGAAAATACTGACATTCACCAGCTATAATTTAAGGAGCTAACTGTAACTTGTGTCCCAGCTATGCCCTGCTAGTAACCTCACATATCACACCACTCATGACATGTTCAATGATGTAATTGATTTAATCAATGATGAAACCTCTAATGACATCATCGATTACATAATTAATAACATCACTGCTGTTCAAACCTACTGCTGTTCAAATTACTTTATAAATCAGTACAGGATTACAGATATAAAATTAAGTACTAAATGGTGCATAATCATCTAAACCATAAATTACTATTCACACACACAATCTCTCTTAGGTGCACTAGAGTCGTCTCATGCACACCCTTCGCTCTGTTCCAAACACTTTGTGGGCAATCAATTAGACACAAGAAGGCAAATCGGTGCTGCAGACAATCTTTGCCCTGTGAACAACGTTTAATGGAGAATCCACTTCGTCCAGATACCAAAACCCCAGTAGGTGGCCATGCCCCAACTACGCACAGCCTTTGTACTGTACTGAATCTTTTGTGAAGAGCCGACCTATCATGGGCAATCAACCACACAAGGAGGGGAAAGTATTGCAAACAGTTTTTGCCCTTTACAGAACCACTTCATGAAGAGCCCATTCCCTCTGTACACCCAAGGCCTGTTACGTGGTGAAGGCCCTACTATGCACAGCCTTCACATTGTATGAAGAACTTTGCATATAGCCAACAGTTTGTGGTCAATTAAGCACACTTGGAGGGACAACTGCCTGGTACATTCAGTCTTCACTCCTATGCACAACTTTTCATGCAGAGACCACTCCTCCCAGACAACTTTTACCTATATTTTACCAAGCAGAGATCTCTGTGCTGACTGTGGAACATCCCTATGGTCAAATTTAGGGAAAATTAAATGTGTATAATATATTTAAACGTAGAACATAATATAAAAATGATACAGCACTATTAAAAGAACTTTGAATTAAAATGTCAAATTATAGCAATATATCAAATTAAATTATGTTTATTTTTTTGTTTAAATTAAAAAATGTATTCCTTTCTAAAGTTAAACAATAGTGTGCATTAATATGTATTAAAAGTATAGAATTAATCACAAATAATGTACTTATTTTAAAAAACATTTTTTTAGATTATTCTTTTAATTCAAAATTAATTAATAGAATATTTTATAATTTAATCATAAATATGTATTCCTTTACTTTTAACATTAAATTATATTTTTTATATTTTTAAACTATTTTAAATAATTTAATTTAATCATTTTAAAAATATTTTTCGAACTATTTTAAATAATTTAATTTAATAACATTTCCTATGAGGTTTTATTTTAAGTCCCTACCTCCATTATTTTCAGTAGAAGAGTGTTGCAATAACAGTGAGTAGCCATGTCCATGTGTAGTGCTGTCCTTTTTTTTTATTTAGTAACATACACTTGCAAATACCAAAAAGCAATAAGCTTACTCAAAAGCATATTTGAATCAGGCACATATTTATCTGACCCCAAATCATAATCTGTACCCCATGCTCAACTCTTCACGCTTGTTCTCCTCCACTCTTGAAGTGATGTCATCAATTGTGTAATATAACGGCACACATGATTTAATATGTGAGTTGATAAGCAGTGCATGGCGGGAGCGCAAGTTATAGTTAGCTCAGTAAACCAGAACAGTTGAATTGCAGTGTTTATATCTATAACCTCTCCTTAACCCTTTTTTCCAGTGCCTTTCCAGCAATTTTTTTAAATGTAAGCTTAGATTGTATTATTATGCCAAACTATAATTTGACTTTGTTATTTTCAGTGAATTTCTGAGATTATTTTAACATAAGGTAAGATCCTATTACCATACCTAAATATGGGCTTTATGTACTGTCACAAAACACTGGTAGTAGTTTGGGGCCAGTATTTTTGCAACCAGTAAAGAATTGTAAGAACCACCTATGCAATAATAGGCTGGTTTATAGAATTCCGAAACTAAGGGGCTGATTACGATGGCGGGCGGACTTACATCCGCTCGCAACTCTATCGGAAATCGGGATTGCCCGACAGACTGTCGACAGTTCCAACATAGGCATTATGTTGCGACTGCCACCACGGCGGTCGCAATGCCTATCTTTTGTATTGTGGTGGGTGCTGCTGGCTGCAGCACACATCACAATACAAAAAGGGGTCACTTGACACATCCCTGCACTACGTGGCAGGCACCATGCAGTGCCTGCCACATGGTGCAGGGACATGTAGGGGGGTGCCATAGGTGCCCCCCAGTGCCCACATCGGAGGGCCAGGGGGGAAGGGGGCCCCTCTACAGGCCCCCAATGTCCCTTTCCGCCAGCCTTTCCATGGCGGGTGAACCTCCACGAAAAGGCTGGTGGGGAGGGACATCATAATGCCGGGATAGCGAGGCCCTCCGCCGCACTAGCGGGCTCAAGGAGCCCATCGGACGTGTGGCGGTCAGTGTTTCCGAATGCCATCACACCTCCCGCCATCCTAATGTGGGGGGCGGTGAAGGTGGTTCCAATGTTGGTGAGACCGCCACCAACAGCCTGTGGGTGGCGGTCTCACTGCCATCGTAATCAGCTCCATAGTGTTTTGCATTCCAACCTGCTCATGCATATTACTGAGGTAGGTTGTAAAATCTGACTCACTATGATTGGAAGCTCTAACAGAGATGGTGGACTGCAGTGTTCAGCAGACCACCATGTCTGTGATTGCTTTTTGATAATGCAAAACGTTTTTTTTTACTTAAAGTAACACTTCACTTGTGGCCAATTCTCCAGTCACCTTAATGGGATTACCTTCTTGAAGACTTCGAAAGACCTGCAATTTTAAGTCAAGAGGTTGGCAGGTAAATACGTGGCACTGAAAAGAGACCTTTGAGCAGGTCCTATGGACTCCTCTTCATAGTTTAATAAAAATACAACACACATTACCAAGAGGGCGTAATTACATTTAACCTCACAACACCAAAGTCAGATAAATCACCCCGAAATAGGACACCTCTGCATTCTATATTATTCAACAATCTGCAATGCCTCAAATTCTTCTATGAAGTTCTGAAAATAATATAAATGTCCTCGCTATATAGAGTTTGTCTATAGCACTGTATTACAACTATTTGATATAGGCATGTGTCCAGATATCCACTGGTGGATAATCTTTTGTAAACTCAAAACTTTGACCTTTCTCACAGATTTTAGGAAACATGTCAAGGACGTAATACATATGAGGAAGCAGATTAGAACACCTTGCCATCTCTGTCCGCAATTACTTCAGTGATGAATGTGGTAAAATCAAGGGTTAGGGGTTAGGGACAGCGGGGAATGGATCCTGTAGAGACAGGCACACTCCAATTACTTCATCGACCTTTGGACACTATGAATAACCCTGCAACAATATTAAAGGCAGCGATTGTCCTAAGTGAAAGATGATTGCTTAGAGACATATGGTTGAGAATATATTCTTTAGATTGGTGTGCCACCAGGAGGTAATTAGGCAGAGTGGAGTAATTTTTTGTAAACGTGCATATTTGACCCTAGACTGAAAGTACTTATTAGGCACAACCATAGACTATGGCAGAGTATAAACAGTGTCTCTCCCATTCACTCACAGACAAAAACAACACCCACTGGGTATCACACATGTTCATACCTCTTTAGAAGTGCGAGTCATATAGAATTTCTCTTCACTAATGGGGACTGTGAGAAAGTTGTTTATTAGTAGCTGTGGATTGGTGTCCATCAGGAGCTGAAATATCACTATAATGTTATGGTTCAGTCAAAGGGTTCAGTGATTTAAACCTTAGCTCAACCCCTAATGGCCATGGCACAGAGAAGACAGGCTTAACTTAGTGAAAATATGTAAAACAATTAAAAGTATCAAAACAAATAAAAAGTCAAAAACTAAACATGATACAAATCTGACTCTAATTTTTAAAAGAGAAAAATTTACCAAAACAACAAAATCCAATAAGGGGATTCAGAAATATGAATTTTTAAAGATTTAAATAGAAAAAGTAACAATAAAAGAAAAGCCCCAAACATAATCAATGGATGAAGTTGATCCGGATGAAAGTGCAGTTTCAGGTCAACCACAATGGAGCCTGGGTCAGTTACAGCAAGTGGATAGGTTCCTGCTAAAATGTCAAAAAAGGTTTACGCCCGCTTGTCTGGAGGGTACATTTTCAGAAGTTTCTAAAGTTTCCTCCTGTGTGAAAATAACCACAAGAGTACATTTTTAAGGCCCCTTGGACATCAGGGCAGGCAATTAGAGACTCACAAGGTATCAAGCAGAGGCCAACAGAAGGGTCTAGTGCAGGCCCAGTTGTCTTTGATGAATAAATCAATGCATGGCAGGGACACAAGTTATAGTTAGCTCACTGAATTATAACTGGCAGATTTGATTCTTTTTTGTTTTATTGAGTGTTAGTTTCATTTTAGCTCATAACTATAACATTACTTTTAACTTAGTTTTTTTAATGAACTTCTTGTTTTTTTTAATATAAGCTAAGATGTTATTACCATACCTAAGTACATTTTCAATCTAAGCTTATTTTTTTATTAAATATCTGGGCTTTTTTAATGCTAGGGAAGATACAATTACCATACCATACTATAATTTCTATGCAACCTTTGTTTTTTTCTGTGAATTTCCAGGTTTTTCATAACATATTCAGTCAACACCTCCACCATGCATAGCCTTCAGCCTTTAGCAACTGGGGACTGGCACAGGCTTAACACTGGCTGGTAGCCAACCCACTATAGCCTGCCCTTGTGGTCAGCTTGCCACTCCTGCACCCCTCCTGCTTACCCTCCATTCTCAACCTGCAGGACCCTGCCTCCACCACCAGCCCTGTGTGGTCAACTAGCTGCCTTTGTCCCTCTCCACATTGCACTTTGTTCTCCATGTATGTGTTGCTGCCCCCTCTTACCTGCCCCCCTTGTTCCATTGTGCTGCCCCTGCCCTTGCTGGCCTGCCCTATGTGGTCAGCTTCTACCTAACCCCTTCCCCCATTTTCTCCATGTGCATTCCCCTGTCCCTCCCTCCAGCTTTCCATGGTCCATGTGCTTCCCCTGCCCATGCATGACTTTCTTCCATAGTCAGTTTGCAGCCCCAGCCTCCCCTCCCTACTCTCCATTGTACAAGTCTGTCCCTGCCCCCTCCGTCCTATCTTATGTTGTCTTTTGTGCTGCAACTATCCCTCCCAAGGTGCCCTCCATGCTTAGCTTAATGCTCCTGCCCACGTCCTCCCTGCTCTCTGTTGTCTAAGTGCATGCCTCAGCCAACTCCCTCCAGTCTCGAAACTGGCTGATGTGCTGCCACTGCCTCTCCATCTTACCCATTGTGGTTAATCTGTTGTCCCTACACCTGCCAACTCCCCCTTCCCTCCATTGCCTGAGTCAATACCCCTGCCTCGTCAATCTAGCCCTGCATGGTCTATTGTGATACCCTGCACCTACCTTACAAGGTTAGCTTGCTGCCCCTGCCACACTCCCCCCTGCACTCTGTTGTCCAAGTACATGCCCCTGCGTCCTTGCTCCCACCCTCCATGATACATTGTTCTGCCTCTGCCCACTTTGTCTGCTTTTTGAGATTTGTTGTGCTACTACTGCCCCTTCCACCTGCCCATCATGGTCAACTTCTTGCCTGTCCCTGCCCTGACCCCCTGACTTCCATTGTCTGAGTCCATGCCCCTCTTTCCTCCCTCCTGCCCTCCATGTTTATTATGGTGCCACTACCACTCCTACCTGACCTGTGTGGTCTGTTGTGCTTCCACTGCCTCTCCAGCCCAATCCTGTGTAGTCAGCCTGATCCCCTGCCGCTGATAAACTACCATTGTCCCTCTGTTGTCCGTGTGAGTGTCCCTCGTGGGAGAATTTTGTTATGAAACTCTTGCATTTCTTCATATACTGCAGAATCCTTTGCAGACAATGATTTCACTTTTTACAACTTTGATTCAGTCAAGATGGTTTCACTTGGGCCACATTTTTGTTATAAATAAGAATGCTAGTGCTCTAGCTGTTCTTTAGAACACTGTGGGAGGCCACATTAAAGCAATGGGAAATCCACTGACAGACTGCACCGTCTGATGAAAGTACATGTTTTTTTCAGAATGTCAGAATTTAGTCTCAGATATATGAGGAAGATAATGTCAATTTACAGAAAATATTCTCTCATTTTAGTTTATGGAGCACCTTCCATAACCTCTTTGAGAAATCCATGACAGAAACCAGTCTGTCTCAAACATTGCTCATCAAGCTGGGATCAGCATTTTACACTGGATAAAATCACCTCAATTGCTAAAATTAGTATGGTACCTCCAAACAATGACTTATATTGTGACTACAATCTGTTATAGTTGTTTATGTGTGCTCCTAAACAGGTTTTCACTACAATGCAATTGAAAGGGGGCCATGGCCCAGAGTCCTGTGTGACTGCCACAAAATGTCAATAATGTGGCCAGCCAATCAAGGAGGGGGTCACTTTAGGACCCCCCCCACATGCCCTTTGGGGTCTCGGTGTGCTCACCCTGCCCCTATATTTTTTTTTATATTCATTTTCAGGACCAGGTCCTTGAGTCCTGTAATTGCTGGACACCAACTGTCAGTAAATCTATATAGTTTGAGCATCAATTTCTCAAAGACAACTGAATGGATATACAACAAATCGCAAAAAGCATGCTTTCTGAGTAAAGATCTATCTTACAGTGAAAACTGGTATTAGCTTTTTCTGAATCACTGTCTAAACTTCCCTATGGAAATTGTATGAGGACAAAGCATTTGGGGATTCCCCTTTGTTCTCATTCCCTGCTTGATTGATCACCCCACAATTTTCCAGTAAGGAATGAGCTGAGGTGGATGAACATTTTTGGAACGTTTTGTGCAGATTTGTCAAACTTCGTCAAAGTGTATATATATTCACTAGAAAAAAAGTGATTTGATAGTTAAGTGAAAATGTCACCTAAAACATTCAATTTTAATCTAAAAAAATCTGAAATTCACAGCTACAGTTATCTGAGTTAACTGCAATTTGCACTCTGGTTATCCACTGCTTACAACCTCGCATATTGCATTACACATAAAATGTAAATTACATCACTGATGACATTAATGATGACATCTCAAATTACAAATGGCTTTGTTAAAGGGAGATCACTTTGATACACAAGGCAGGCCTTTTAGCTTAGTCAAGGTGTCACCATTGGCTTTGTCAAGAGGTGACCACATCATCATATAATCCAAGACTATTGGCTTTGTCAAAAAGTGGCCACATCAATATACAGCGCAAGCCTATTAGCCTTGTCAAGGGGAAAATACATCATTTTCTGGAGACAAGCCTACTGGCTATGTCAAAGGGCGACTACATCATTATATAGGACAAGCATATTGACTTTGTGAAAGGTTGACCACATCAATAAAAACTGCAAGCCTATTGACTTTGTCAAGCTGTCATGAAAATGAAAATCGATATTTGTAAAGCGCTGTCACTCCGAAGGGAGCATCCTGGCGCTGATACTGAGGTGATATAGCACTCTAAGGGTCTTAGATGAGAGAGAGGCAGAGTTCGTCTGTCGCTCCGAAGATCCATGTTTTTAGAGCCTTTCTATATTGGGTTTCAGTTTTTTGCATTCTCAGTTGCAGAGGCAGTAGGTTCCAAGCTCTGGTACCTAACACTGCATTATATGAAGACAAGTCTATTAGCTTTATCTAGCATGTACCACCTCGTTATGCAAGATAAACCTATTGTTTTTGTCAAAGGGTGGCCACATCAATATACAATACAAGCCTATTAGCTTTGTCAAGGAGTGACCACAGAATTAAAAAGGTAGGCCTTTTGGCTTTATAAAGGAGTCACCACATCAATATATGTAAACACATCTTTTGGCTTTGACAACAACAATAAATACACTGTTAGAATCTGTTTTTATAGATCTCAGACTACATAATGAAACCATAAGTCCAACCACAAGGGGTCCCTGTAACCCATAGCTGAAGAGTAACAGCTCCATCTCTGGGAATGCTTAGAAGCACTAGAAAATGTTCCTGTAGTCACATTCCATATGCCCCAAGAAACATAGGGTTAATTTGAATAAATAATGCCTGGATGCTGCTGCACACCTTGCAGACCCCACTAAACCTTTGTAACATGTTGGTGGTGCACCTGGCCTGATTGGGCCATGACACAGCAGGAAAAAATTAAGCAAACTGGCCCATTAAGGGCATTATGCGAGACTCCTGCCCGGGATCAGTGAATAATAAATGAGCAACTCAGGCCTCTCATTTTTTCTTCTTTTTTTCCTTCTTCATTTTTGGGTGACTGGTCCCACACAACAGCATTGTTCTTACACTCACTCACCCCCTAACCACCACTGCTGTACACACAAGTAGACTTTCTTTAACTTCTTATTGTAGGCTGACTTCACCAACATCCAACAACTCCATCAAGGCCACCTCATACGAAGATGAAATTCAACCATCTTCTATCATATAATCCCTCCAGGGAGATGCTATCACTCCTTTCTTTGATATAATGCATTCCTCAATCATTCCCCAAAAGACTTTAAAATAAGGGAAATTTCCCTTCTGATTAAACAACTTGCTCTGGACACAGGTGATCATGCTAACTACTGCCTACCTACCTTTCTTTAGAAACATCTTCTAGAAAGCAGTCACCTCTCAATTACAGTATAAGATCAAGAAGCATTATCTTCAACAGGACTATGTTCAGACCATGCTGCAAGACCAAGACTGCTACATTTCACATTATTTACAAGTCACTCATCATTATTGACAAAAAAGGTCCCTGTAGCCAGATTTTCCTCGATCTTACAATTGCCTTAATCATAACCATTAAAGAACTATAAAGGGTGCCTCTTGTACAGTATGCAGTAGTTAATGTACATACTTCACCAACTACCATCAACTGGTACAGGTAGGTACTTTACAATCCAATAAACCTCTCATCTCACATAGTGTATCCATCCTCTTCCGAATAATATTAAGGATCTGCATGGATCAATGGTGTCCATAGCCACCAACAGCAGAATCAAGATCTACCAATACAACAATGAGCCACACATGAGTTCAGCCTACCACTTGGTAGTCTAGGTCCAGCCTTCTTCTGTTCTTCCAGAGGTCCAGATATGATCCCAGGAGCTTAGGGTGTTGGGACAATTTTGCAGAAAGCTCTAGCCAGTGGGTGAGAGTGACACCTAAACACTCTCTAACCAATGGACACAAAGTTCCCAGGGGCAAACCCCTCTCTTTTTTGCACCACATCATTTTTACCATACTGCAAACCATCACACAGTGCACTATTCTTTGGCAAATCCTACATGGCAAAACCTTTTGGCCACTGAAAAAGGCCAGTTGCCCAGACAATATCATTCCTATGGAAATGAGCAATCCCTTCCTCCCCAACCACTCCAAACTGGTTATGGGACCACCTCCAACTCCCACCCCATTGGGATGGTGCCAGGATGGCTATACTGTGCCCTCTCTTCCTCAGATCTCACTTTGCCCTTATTCATGAATGTGACCTCCCTTCCCCAGGTCCTACTGTACACTTATCTATGAATGGGCAGGCCTCCCTCATGGAGACTTTCAAGATAATTACATTCCTGAACCTTCCTAAACTGCCATGCTGAGGAAGGAAGAGTCCTGTCCCTCACCCTCAGGTCTCCCTGACCAAAGGCCAAAGCCAATGTTTCTGCTCTGGAGGCAGTTTTCACACCTCATTAAAGGGAAAGCACTGACAAGAGACAGGACAATACTAATTAGCCTTCTGGAGATTCAGACAGTCTAAATATTTAAAAGTTACCTAAAGTATTTTTAATATGCATTAATCATTATTTAAGAGGTTCACTGAATAAGTAATTACATTATATTTTTATTACAAAATAAGGTTACATTATTTTTTAAATTCAAAAACGGTTAAATATTTCATGATACATATTAAGTATATTACATTATATGTGTTTATATTTTATCTATTTCATATAATTTATTTTAATTTAAATTACTTTAACATTATTTCTTATGGGGTATTATTAGTCCCTACCTCTATTATTTTCTATGGGAGTGTTTTGCAGTATCAGTGGTTGGGCATCTGTGGTGCTGAACTTACTGATGAAATGGAATGAATGAAATGAAGAAGGATTTATTGAGCGCACTATACCCTAAGGTGTCAAAGCGCTACTGACAAGCACCCTGCAGCAGTCAGAAATCGCCCTGCAGATGTCTAAAGGATAGGGGAGGAGAAAAGCCATGTTTTCAGAAGTTTTTAAACACGGCAAGTGAATCAGCTTCAGAGATAAGGGCAGGCAAAGTATTCCACAGTTTGGCAGCAGCCACTGAGATGGAACGGCCTCCCCATTTGGCCCTCCCTAATCTGGGAGCCCACACCTTCTTGCGGAAGGAGGATCTGAGAAACCTACTAGGGGTGTACCAGTGAAAGAGGGAGTTAAGTTGGCTAGAGCCTTTCTGATGCAAGGCCAGAAAGAGCAGACAAAGATCCTTAAACGTGTCCCTCTTTCTGATCGTAAGCCAGTTAAGGGAACGAATCCCGTCTCAGACTGAGAGGTGCCTCAGGATGTTGAGAAGGAGTCAGGCAGCCGCGTTCTGGGTGACCTTAGGTTTGTTAAGGCAGGCAGCATTGATGTTGTGATGCAGTGAGTTGCAGTAATCCAAATGTGAGGTGACTAGTGCTATGATGACTGATTGGTGCAGTCCCATGGGAATATAAGGAAAGATCTTTCTCAGAGTACTGATAAAGAAGAAACATGTGCTAGTAGTTCGACTAACCTGAGATTTGAAGCTTAAGGTATTGTCGAATATGACACCCAGGTTTTTGGCTGATTTGACCTGAGTGGGAAGAAGTCCACAATCCTCAGCCCACCAGATGTTGGAGCAAATCGACTCCTGAGTGCCATACACCAGTACCTGTTTTGTCAGCATTTAGTTATAGGGCATTTTTATTTCATCCATCTACTAATGCTAGGCAATGATTGACATTTTCAGCCACAGAAGTCAAGTTGTTGGAAACGTACACAATAATCTGGGTGTCATCCGCATACGACAGCACCTGGAACCCAAAAGAACATGCCAATTCAGCTACACATTACACATTAAAAAGTGTTAAACTCAAGGACGAGCCTTGGGGCACCCCACAAGGTAGGCTAAAGGCTTCCGCATTGAAACCCCCACAGCTGACAATTTGTACTCTGTTATTAAGGAAAAAGTGGAGGAGCTTTAATGCGGGCCAACCAACTCTGATTCGCTGCAGATGTTGGATGATACGTACCAGTGAAACGGTGTCAAATGCTGCTGACAAATCAAACATCACCAGGATGGCCTCCCCACCCTGATCAACCTGGCGGCAGATGTTATCTGCAGCCACAATAAGTGCAGACTCTGTGCTGTGGCTGCTCCTGAAACCATTCTGCGTGTAGTCAAGAATTGAATATATAAAAAAATTAACCAATGCCAGGTTAACAAACTTTTCAAGAAGCTTAGCCAGCGCTGGTAGCAGAAAAATAGGGCATGTTTTTCAAATCTTCAGGATCCGCATTAGTTTTTTTTAATAGCGGAGCAATGATCGCTTTCTTCCAGGTGGCAGGGAAAACTTCTGATTGCAGCGTGAAGGAGATCACATTCTGAAGAACGTTCAAGAAGAACGTTCAAGAGTTTTAGGTAAACAAGGATCAGACAGAGATCCCAATTTAACAATCACCAGCAAATATTTACTTTGATGCAGATAGATGAGAAGAAAGTCAGTGAGCTGATTAGACTGGAAGCCCAAAATGGCAGTTTCAGAAGGGACTCTCTTTACCTTGGTAAACTGAAGTCCGAGTAAATATTCAAGATTTTATCCTGAAAGTATAGTGCCACTTTGTCACAAAAGACCTGAGATAAATTCAGCATGCCCTGGGAGGGGGAGTAGATAGGTTGTTTATTGCTTTAAAGAGTAGACAAACACACCCTTTGGGAGAAACCCAAATTAGACATTATTTGAGGGAGGCAGACTGTATCTTTGCATTAAGGATCATTCAATTGGAAATTAAAATCCCCCAGGATGGTAATATGGTTGTGCACCAAATATGGTTCCAGGGTCTGACACCAGGCCTCTAGAAAGTTGGCCAGTGACCCAGAGGGTGGTACACCAAGAGACCAGAGAAGGTGTTGTTAGCAGAGATTTCTCACTCACCAAGGACCCCCAACACCAAAACCAAGTTCCGCAATGCTATGACAAATGTATCCGAATGGATGAGCAGCAACTGCCTCCAACTCAACTCTGACAAAACTGAAGCACTGATCTTTGGGAAGAACACTTCTGCATGGGACCACAGCTGGTGGCCTGCAGGACTCGGACACACGCCCACACCAACCGACCATGCATGCAACCTCAGCATCATCCTAGAGAGCCAACTGACCATGAAACAACATGCCAACGCAGTCTCATCCTCCTCCTTTCACAATCTTTACATGCTTCGTAAAATCTTCATATGGATCCCAGCCAACATCAGTAAGACCATCACTCAGGCCCTCATCATCAGCCGCCTTGACTATGGCAATGACCGCTACGATAGCATCCCCACCCACCTCCTCAGAAGACTCCAGACCATACAGAACACTGCGGCCAGACTCATCCTGGACCTTCCCAAGCAAACACACATCGCCCCGTACCTAGGAGGCCTCCACTGACTCCCCATCCAGAAGAGATGCCAGTTCAGGATCCTCACACACGCCTACAAAGCCCTCCATGACATAAGACCTGTCTAAATCAACCATTGACTGATCTTCCACCAACCCTCTAGACACCTGTGCTCCTCTTCACTTGCCCTCGCACACACACACGGCATCCAATGCAGCTACAGTGGTGGTCTCTCCTTCTCCTACATCCTTGCCAAGACCTGGAACGACCTCCCCCTCTAGCTGCGTGCAGCCCCCTCACTGGCAGACTTCTTAAAGAGTCTTAAGACCTGGCTCTTCGACGTAGACACAGAGCCCACATACCCCTATGTGTGACAGTGTTGCGCTTTACAAATGCTGTATGATTGACTGATAAATTACATGCTGTGCTTTTGTTATCAAGAGCTTGAAGACATTCAACTGCTATACTACTACATTGAAAGAACTATGGATGCTTTTTTTCAAAGCCTGCATCTTCTTCAAGAAAAGTTGAGTCTCCTACAATACCATTACAAATATGGTCCCGGCATACCTGGCAAAGAAAATAATGATCTCATTTTGAGAGTGACAAATGAGTAGGCTGGACATCTTCAAACTGGGGATGAAGAAAGGTAACAAGGAAATGACGAGAGGGCAGACTTGCCAACCTGTAAACTATTGTGTATCAAATCTCTGGGCTCAAACCTTTTACTCAGTGCTCTGTCACTCCATTAGGGTTGAGCAAAATGAATAAGATTTCATATAAATAGCCTTAGAATAAAAACAGAACAGCACACCTCAACAACAATAAAACAATTAAGACAGCATAAAAAACAGAATAGCAGAAAAAATACAAATGCCACTAAATTCAAAATGCAAAATTCAACATAGCCAAACACAATAACATACCAAACAATAACATACTGCAACAAAGCAATAAAATACTAAAATCACTTCACAGCCTAACATAATGACAAAACAAAGCAACACAATGCAATGGCATTGTTGTACTCATTTACTGTGCGTTGTTGCATTCTGTTGTTTTGTTAGTTTTCTTTAGTGTTCTGATAGGATGTTTTTATTGTGTTGTTAAGTTGATAATGTTTTGTATGACATTCTAAGCTACTGAGTTGGGTTGTGCCGTAATATTGTTGAGATATGATGTGGCTATTGTTCTATTGCCATTTTGTGTTGGTTTATTGTAATGGTGCATTATTGTTCTCTATTGAAGTGGCGGTGTTGCTGTGTTTTAATGCTGCCGCATATTGTGCCTTTGCAGTGCGTAACCTATGTTGTGTTGTGTTTAATTTTGCTGTTGCATTGGTCTATTGTGTTATCACTCACGCATTCGACCTGCTATGTAGTCGCTATTCTAATTCTCAAAACTTGTTCTATCAAATCTGCCCTTTCTTTCTCTGCTCTATTTTGTTTATAAATAGGATTTCCTGGAGTCATCCCTTACATAAGACTCATATGACTCACTCTTGTGATCAGTATAAATTTGCTGATGACATTTTGGGAGCACGCTGTCGGGATACATCTATCCTTGCTTAACATTGATCCATTATCTATTTATGGAGAATCCAGTGTATAATAATTTCATATGACTAGTATTCTTATTACAAAAAAGCTCAGATTGAGTGAAGGTGAAGAATCATAAAAACACACACATGCTATTCACCAGTGTATCAAGATGTCAGTGCTTGGCCCCCATAGGCACTGTTGCAAGTGACAACACTGAGTTCTGAGTCTGCCTTTTACTTTGGAGCGACACACTAAGCCTGAAGTTAACTTACCTCTCAATGCTAAGCAAAAATAATGTATCATAAATGTATTGTTGGCACAGAATCATGCACAAAGTGCAATAATATGACTACAGAAACGAAGCTGTATAGCCATCTAACACTTTAAAAAGACAGCAGGGGAGACAGAGAGAGAGAGAGAGAGAGAGAAAGGAACATTTCTGAGACCTCATAGAAAGTGAAGAATTTCCACAATATAAGAAAGTACAGAGTATGAGAACACAACAGAGCAAGAGAGACAGATAGCAAAGCAAAGACTCAAAAAATGGAACACAGTGATGGAGTAAGAAAATACTGATGTAAAGAGAAAGTGGGCAGAGCAAAACATTGTTACAGGAGAACACAATAAAGAAAGAGAGAGGGAATGTTCTTTGAGAGACTCTGCAAATACAAAAAAGGACTAGATATTTCAGAGCAAGGAGAAAGCTCAACTGGATAAGAGCCACTTAAAAGAACATTGTTTAACTTGCAGGCAAGACTCAAACCATGTAGATTTCTATTGGGTCTTGTCAAAATAAATAATATTTCTCTGTGTAGAGATCATTCATGTTTGTGTATCATAGATAATGGGCCTATAATAGAAAGTATATTGACCCAAAAAACGATTTGCATCTCTTTGTGACATGGATTTTCTTTCTGTGGTATGCCCCTTTACTGCTCTTTCTCTTTATCTCTCTCTCACTCCTTTTCCCTTCTCATACATCCAGTCATACAGACATACAGACACTTACACACCCACTCATAGACCCTTATTGCCACTCACACACTCACTTAATCACCCACACAGAAATGCACACAACCACTCACTCAATGAGGTACTCACACACACACACACACACATACACTGAACCATAAAGGCACTCACACTGTCACTCACTTACCAAAACAGATACTCACACACCCACTCACTTACCTATACAGCCATTGACACAGCCACTCACTCACCCATACAACCATCACACATCCACAGAACCACTTACATACCCATTCACACATCCATACAACCACACACACCCACTCACTCACCCTTACAGCCACTCACACAGACATTCACTCTCCAATACCACCACTCACACCCACTCACTTACCTATACACATACTCAAACAACTACTCACTCACCCATACAGCCACTCACACACCCACTCACACACCTATGCAGCCACTCACATAGCCACTAAGTCACCCATACAGCTTCTCACACACCCACTCACTCTCCAAAACAGCCACTCACTCACCCATACAGCTACTCACATACCCACTAACATATCCATACAGACACTCATATACCCATTCACAGACCCATGCAGCCACTCAGACATCCACTTATACACTGATTCAAACAGTCACACAACCACTCAGATGAGATATGTTATAAATAGTATGGCTTATTACTAGTACAGAAAGATTAGTAATTTATCTTATGATATAACTTAGTATATATCTTTAAGTCTCAGAATTGTTTGCGAAACACTTAAACTCAGGATGATGTAATCAGTGACGTAATTTGAGATGTCATCAGTGATGTCATCAGTGTTGTCACTGACTATGTCATGAGTGATGTAATATATGAGGTCATAAGCAGTGCATTGTGGAGGCATAAGTTATAGTTAGCTCAGTTTTTGTACGAGTGAAATCTGATCTTAGCTATGTCTCTGTAACCTTTGTTGAATGAATCTCTAAGTTTTTTTGTATTCTATTTCCTACCTAACTATAACATCCCTATAACCTTTTGTTTTTTCGGTGAAAATATATATATATATATATAGCGTAATTTGGAATAAAGCAGAGACTGTATTGAAATTCCATCCCCCGTGTCGGTGTCTGCTTTTTAAGCATAAAAGCAGTAATGGTTGGAATATATATTATTACTTGATTTGCATCAATTGCATCGGGAGGGTGAGGGACTGCAAGGAGTGGAAACTATGAGTCAAATGGCAGATTAATTATGTTTAGATGTTTATGATAGTACCAAAACATCGTTTAGACCTAAATCTACATTTACGCCCAATACACCCAGAGATGCATTAGACATATTTTCAGATCTAGTTATTAAAGATTTAAAAGAGTTATCTTTAAAGTCAAGTAAAGATTTTTTTAAAAATGAAAGCCAGTTTGAAAAAGAATATCAAGTGGTAGTTACCAAAATAAAAGACAGACAAGATATAGTGGTCAGACAGGCCGATAAAGGTGGGAACCTTGTTCTTTGGTCATTAGAAGCTTACAATACTGAAGCAAGCTCTCAACTGAGGGACAAAAAATGCTATCTTAAGGTCCCACAAAGTAACCTATTAGAGGTTAAACACAAATACTCAAAAGATCTAGCAAGATGGCGAGGATTAGGTCTACTCACACAAGCAGAATATTTGTTTTTAAATGTAGAAAATCCAGTAGTACCAATCCTATATCTGATCCCTAAAATTCATAAGAACAAAGAAAAACCACCTGGACGGCCGATAATTTCTGCCATTGGTAGTCTATTTGAGCCAACCTCGAGATACCTTGATTCATTTTTACAAATATATGTACAAGCATTACCTGCATATATACAAGACACAAGAGATTTCTTGAATAAGGTTAACATAATGGACTGGAAAGAAACATACCTTTTGATTACTTTGGACGTTGTTAGTCTCTATACTAGCATAGCTCATGAAGATGGCCTGCGAGCGATACGTCATTTCCTAAACAAAAGACCTATCAATTTATACCAACACACAAACATGTTAGTTGAAATGTGTAGATTGTGCTTGACAAATAGTCACTTCATGTTTGGAGGAGATACATATAGGCAGTTACAAGGTACGGCGATGGGCACCTGCTTCGCCCCCAGCTATGCTAATTTGCATATGGGCTGGTGGGAGGAGCAGGTGCTCAAAACCAAATACAGTAAGATATGGGACGATCACATAGTTATGTGGATTCGTTTCATAGACGATCTTTTCATTCTATGGGATGGATCAAAAGAATTGGCAGAAGGGTTTATACAAGATATAAATGAAAATGATCTAAATTTGAAATTTACTGAACACATTAGTAAGTCTAGTGTTACATATTTGGATCTTGAGGTTTATGTGAAACAAGGAATGATTCATACTCGCACATATAGGAAACCCACAGCTGGGAATACAATTTTGCACGCTCAGAGTTTTCACCCTTCACGGTTGAAATTAAGTATCCCATACGCAGAGCATTTGAGAATGAAGAGAAATTGTAGTGAAGGTACTGCCTTAAATGAAGCACAGGATGTCCTAACTGAGAGGTTTTTGCAAAGAGGGTATAAACATAATGTATTGAAACAGGCTAAAAACAAAGTTGATAAGATAGAAAGGGATACATTACTAAAATCTGACTTAGAGAAAAAGAAAAGAAGAAGAATACTGAAAATCAGATTAGGATGATCACTGGATACAGTGCCTACCAGGCTAAAGTGAGAGATAGCCTGTGTAGACATTGGTATCTAGTGAAACAAGACCCCATATTACAAGGGAAGATACCACGAAAACCTATGGTGACTTTTAATAAAGCAAAATCTATGAAAAATGATTTATTTAACACTAACCCAGAAAAAGAAAGAGGGGAGGATGGCTAAAGGCCAGTCCTGGCTTTCGTAAATGTTTTAAATGTAAAGCATGCAGGTTTGGAAAAAATGAAAAACAAGTTATAACTCCATTGATGAGCAACCCATGGAAAATAAGGTGTTCACTAAATTGTAAAAGTGATTATGTGGTATATATTATTCAGTGTACATGCCCTAAAGTTTATGTTGGTAGTACAATTCATATGGTACACGTGCGTATTCTGCAGCACCTTAGGGCAGTGAAGAATAATGATAAAAGCTATGTGGTAGCCCGCCACATAAATGAGGTACACAAAGGGAATATCAATGATTTAGTGTACTTTGCTATTGATCAAGTACAAAAAATGAAAAGAGGTGGAAATAGAGAAGGTAAACTCCGCCAGCTTGAATCAAAATACATAATGTTGTTTAATTCAAAGAATCCATATGGATTAAACGCTGAAGAGGATCTGCATGTCCATTTGATATAAAGGAGTTATCCATTGCAGTAAGATTGTTTTTAAAATAAATTTTAATATAGAACAGAGAATGGAAGACAGATCAGTAAGATCAAGTAACTTAATGGGATTATAAAGTACAATCTTTAATGGATGAGGTGTTTTAAAGTTGAATTTAAGAAACATCATGATTAATCCACCAAGAATCAATGAGAAAATGTTTAAAATAATTTTTAAAAGAAACAAATTTTTTAAATAAAAGCACTTGCACTTTCATAAGCAAATTTTGCACAATGAGGGCAGAGAAGATTATTATCTAAGTACTGTAAAGCACTTGCACTTTAATTAAAATTGAATTCATCTATCTTTTCAAGTTCTGCAATAGATTTGCATTATGAAAGAGGTTACTTGTATATTGAAATGAGATAGGATTTTGATTTATATTGGTGGAGGAATTGGTGGAAAATGAAAAGGAGATAATTTTAGAACACCTCTTAAATTAGTAGAATGGACAATAATTCTGATGAAAAATTGATGAATGAAATTTGCACTTGCACTTTATTTGTGATGCTGCTGAAAAAGTATAATACATTTTTACTCTTTTACTAATGTGTATATATATTGATTTTTTTACATCAAGGTTTTAAACATCATGATTTTTTACTGATATGACTTTAATGTATAAAATAATGATATGTAATTTATTGTACAGGCTTCAAAGTTAGCAGGTACCATTTGTGAGAATTTAACTACAAGTGGAAAGTTGTAGAGCACTTGTTCTAAATTCTAGCGTCTCATGTTGTAATGGGAAATGAGCATTACATTGACACATTATTGTCTAAAGTATGTAATCAACAGATATGATGTTGCAATTATAATGATTTTTGTACTAATGACAATGATGTAATTGTGGTTAGGTTTGTTTTAAAAAAAACGATTGAAAAACATTGGTAAGGAGAAAGTATATATTTCTAATTCAAAAGCAGCAATGTGAGTCTGTCTTCCATAGTTATCCAAAGATTGGGTCATGTGACCGCAATACTCTGTTTAAATAAAGCATTCTGTTTCTTGACGACTGCCAATGTGAACAAGGCAGGTATGCCGAAACGCGTCATAGCGGAAATATCGAAATAAATGGAAGAATGAAATAGCAATGATTCCCATGTGTCGGTGTCTGATCTGTATCGAGTTCAGAATTGGTTCGATATATATATATATATATATATATATATATATATATATATATATATATATATATATATATATATATATATATATATATATATATATAATATTAATTGAAAAAACCATTGGTTTCAGGGACGTTATAGTTAGTAATTGGCATTTAAAAACCTTTGAAATTCACTGAAAAAAACATAGGTTTCAGGGACGTTATAGTTAGAAATTAGCATTTAAAAAAACATAGAAATTCACTGAAAAAACCACAGATTTCAGGGACATTATAGTGAGTTAGACATTTCACTCGTACAAAATCAGAGAAATTCGGCCGTTATAGTTAGTTGAGCTAACTATAACTTGCGCCCCCGCAATGCACTGCTGATGACGTCACATATTACAACACTCATGACATGGTCAGTGACATCACTCATGACATCACTGATGACATCCCTGCCCCCTTATCTTGTTTTTTGACCTTTTTTCTTGTGACTCGTTTCAACCGAGTCACAAGAAGTGTTGGCAGCCAATCAGAATCAAGCTCATGCTCGGGAGGGCTCGCAAATCCACCGCAGTCACCAGATATATAAATTGTTTTAAATATGAATATTTCAGGAACTACTGACCGGATTTACACCATTTAAAAAAAGAACGCTTTCTGAATCGAGCTACCTTTTTGCCAAATTTGGTGTAATTCCGTTCAGCAGTTCGGACTGTAGCCTGTTCCAAAATTTCCTATGGAAATTAACATGGAGAAAACGTGTTTATTGACCCCCCTTTTTTCTCAGCCCCCGCTTGACAAATCACCCCGAAACTTTCTAGACAGGAGCTGACCGAATCACCCCATTAGTTTTGAAAATTTTGTGAAGATTCGTCAAATGGCACCAAAGATATGGACAAATCAAAAAACGCTTTTCCTATGGAAATTAGGTCCTAACTACAACTAACTATAACTACCTACTGGCGACCGCCAGTAGTTAATATATACATATTACCCAGTGTAGTACTGTGCATATAGGCCATCGTGTTGCCAGCAGTTACATAAGTACAATCTAGTCTCATTTGGACTGCGGCGGGGACTGTTACCCCGGAAGATCTAACTTAACGGATATTGTGGTTCACTCATGTAGTGTTTGACTGCATGTTGCTAGTAGATTTGGTGTAACATCTTTTATCAAAGTCCAATTTTGTGCATTTGGCTGTAGTAGCATGGGCAAAAGGAAGGCAGTGGAAGTATTGGGAGGTGGAGCAACTGGCAAGGTTAAGAAGCTAAAAAAATCGGACAAACACCCTAAGCATGTAACAAACAATTGTGTCATGACTCGCATAGACGCTATTATTAGCGATTGTGAGGGGATACTAACTACTCCTCTGGGTATTGAAAGTGGGACTCTTGTCGTTAATCCAACAAAGCGGCTTCTATCCCTTGAGCCTGCCAAATCCATACCAGCTATGTTTAAAAAAGGAACACAGAAAGTGCCCCTTTCTTCAATCGAGGGGACTGCACCCCCTAGAGAGCTGATATCACTCTCCCCCCTGCATGCAAACTCACAAACCAATATAGATTGTGAGCTGGAGTGTAGTAATAGATTTGCGCCTTTGATGGGGGTAGCCGAGGACAATCTGCCCCTACGATTAATTAACCACACAGATCAAATAGGGACTGCTGGGACCACAAAAGCTATAGCTCCTGCAAAGGTATGCAGTTGTCTTTCTCCAGGCCAGTTCACTGAGAGCACAGGGATCCAGACAAATCTGCTTACCGAACTTATTAACACCTTAAAGGCCTTGGTTGAAAAATTGATAGATACCCTAAAAACGCCGACATATGATATAGCCATAGATACTAGCAGACCGGCTACGTCTAGGTGCCCAAACGACAGTGTCACCAACACGACCAACACAGGCAGATTTGGTAGAAATAATGATGTACGTACTGTCTCTTCAGCAGGTTCCCAACCAACCACTAATGAAAGGCCTCAGCGAAATAACGATAAACTGAATTTAGAAATTAATTTAAACAATGCTAATCAGAATAGTCCTTGGCAGCAGCAAAAGAAAAATGGGTACTCGGCAAACTCATTCTCCAATCCATCAAGAAGTCTAGGCCCCTCCACACATAAGGACCATCAATTTATAAATTCTTCTTCGGTTGGTCCTTCAAAGGCACAGATCTTTTTGACTAACATCCCCAAAATTCCATCTACTTCATTCGGGGAAGATGAAAAATCTTTGATTAATAAGAGCATTCATTGGCTACGTCACTCGAGGAAGTGTAGATCTGTAATAAGAGAAGACATACTGTCAGCAAAAAGATGCGTGACTCATGGCCTTAATACAAATTATGTATGCTTAAAGTTGAAATCTGTGGATCTTACAGATAATTTAGTGTCATTTGACCTAAGAACATCCCACTTGATTTCATCTAATATTAGGATTAAATATAATCCTCCTGCATCAACCAACAGCAACAATCGCTTTAACACATCTCCAAAATGCAAAGAGGGTTCATCTCTAGATAATGTATATTGATGTTTAATGCCAGCTTTTCCTCAATCATCGTATGTGGACAAGGAAGCATTGGGGAGGGAACCTAATAACTTGCCTAATGCCCAGGGATTTGGCAATCAGGTAGATATCAATATTATAAATTCCGAACTGTTAAACCCAATATTAGCTCTTGCCTCCTGGAATATAGCGGGTCTTCAATCGAAGACCGCGTCAGTTGAATGGTCAATGTTTATAGAGGGCCAAGACATATGGGCTTTTCAGGAAACCTGGTCAAAGAGTCCCATTTTTCGTCCAGGGTACCTGAACTTTACCAAACCAGCTACTGTTGGTCAAAAAGGGAGGCCCTCTGGTGGGCTTACCCTATGGGTACGGCAACATTCAGGCTATAGGGTTGAGGAGATATCAACATATAGCCCCGATATCCTGGCTATTATTCTACGGCCTAAACAAGATCGAAATATATTGGGGCATATTATCAAGCCCAACATTGCCGCTTTAGCGGCCGTTTTCGGCCGAAAAGCGGCGATATATTTATCTCCATATCATCAATGCGCCGCTGACATGCATTAGCGCATGTTAGCAGCAGTTTTACTAACGCCTCGCATCGCTAATTAGATGAAAAGTAGGCGTTCCTTCACAAAACAACAGCAAAATAGTCGCAAAGACAACATCGTGCTATTAACAAGCCGGACTCGGACACGCGATGCGATAACAATAGCCGCACTAACCGCGGTTATCGCAGGAATCTAAAGTCAGGTAAAATCCTGACTTAGCTATCTTTTTAATGGGAGGTGGATTGACAGATTAAGTCCACACTCCCATATTTACAAGCTTTTCATTAGCGCTGTGAAATCATCGCTTGATTTCACACACTAATGATGTTTATCGCCGTCTATCGCTGGTTTGAACATCGCCTGTTAGCAAAGCGGTGCTAATACGCCGCTAACACGGCGATGTAATTCAGCGATAGACGGCGATAGACAAAAACACGCTAAGCGCACTTTGCGATCATTATCGCAATTACTTGATAATATGGCCCATTATTGATTAACATATATGCTAGAGGGATGGTGGGCGGGAAGCTCTCAAGTACAGTCTCCCTACTGGAAGCCTTTATAGAGAAACATAGGGGTAGCTATAACATGGTGATAGCAGGTGATTTTAACTGTACATTTGAACCTCTCGACCATGAAGATGGTGGCCTCTGTAGTGAAGAGGACTCCCAATGGGGTATCCCATCTTTAACTCTACCCTCGATAAAAAAATGGATAGAGGCAGCACTTCAATTAAAGAGTTTGTGTATGGAGTGGGGCGTTAGGGCTGTAAACGGGAGGACACTATCGGATGGCAAGGGTTTGCACACCTATAGCAATGGCCTAAGAAGTAGCCGAATTGACTACTTTCTTATTAATTTGGAGTTGTGGTCTTGCCTCGTTGATATGATGGTGCAAGAGAGAAGCGAGAGGCGACCACAATCCACTCTTGCTAACCCTGCAGATGCAGGGGTTAGCCACCCAGCCACAGTTAATTGAGAGGGTGACTGCAGACGTAATGCCGACAAACGATATGCGAAGGGTGAAGTGGGCGATGCTAATTGAAAAAGACAACATCCTAGAGCAGATGAAGTCAGAGGTGGAAAATAATTTAACAGCTATCTCTATTTTAGATACCCAGGAGGACATAAATGGTGTTATTTTACAGGTGCACAAAGGATTGTTTAATAAGCTTAAATGTTTTTTTATCAAGACCAATAAATCTAGTAGCCGAGATATTTTAAAGTCAGCTAATTGGTACAATAAGGACTGTAGAGTAGCCTACAAGAAACTGTCACAAGCCATAAGAACAAAATCAATGGATGAGATTAAATTGGCTCGGAAAATGTATAAAAAAACTCAACATGTAGCCCAAAAAGAATTTGACGAAAAACGATGGAATGATCTTCTGCATGCGAGTAATTAAAAAAGCATGCAGAAATTTTGGAAGACAGTGAAATGGGGCAGTGGTGAACCTAGACAAGCCCCAGACAACTACGTAGCACAGGACCAGTGGGTCTCGTATGTCGAGGCACAATTTGCTGCTACACCTGCTAGTTTAAACCATCGTCCCACATTCGAGTCTGACATTACAATGATTTTTGGGATTGGGGAGGTCGAAATCGCCCTGGATGCGATTCCAAAGGGCAGAGCTCCCGGCCCCGATTGCATCCCGGCCGATTTATTTAGGCATGATAGAGCCAACTGGGTTAAGTATATTCACATACTTGCTAATGCAATAGCCAGTGGGGCACCCATTCCAGAATCTTGGGGTGGTGCGGAAATAATACCAATTTATAAAAAGGGGGACCGCACATGTCCAAGCAATTATAGGCCAATAAGCTTGATAGATTCGATGCAAAAGATTATGGCTAGGCTCTTGTTGTGCAGAATCCAAACCTGGATATGCGAACATGATATTCTATCAACACTACAGGCTGGATTCCGTTCACATGTTAGCACCATTGACCAGGTTTTTAGATTTATGTTGCTCTATTGGCGAACTGTAATTATTGCAGGGGGTACCATGTATGCAGCGTTTATAGACCTCAAATCTGCGTTTGATATGGTCCCCCGCAATAAGTTATGGGAAGCACTGAAAGAACTAGGGTTGCCACTAGAACTCCTCGCCTTAATTGTCAAACTGCACGAGTCAAATTACGCTCAGGTTCGCTGGGGCTCTCGGAATGGTTACGGAACCTTCCGGTAACAAAAGGGGTCCGTAAAGGGTGCGTTCTGGCCCCAACTCTTTTTTCATTGTTTATAAACAGGGTTGTCAACTATTTCTCCACATATTCCACTGACGCACCCTCAATTGCTGGCACGAAGGTACCCCGATTGATGTTTGCCGATGATACTCTTATTTTATCTAAAACACTGAAAGGCTTGCAACGAGCTTTAGATAGATTTAAGGTTTTTTGTAGTGACCATGAGCTCGTAGTTAATGTAGATAAAACAAAGTTCATGGTTTTACACAAACACAAAGTGGTGAAAGGGAGAGTATATATGAATAATGTCCAACTGGAACAAACCGATATTTTTACGTATCTCGGAGTTACCCTGGGAAAGAAGTTAAATTGGAAGCCCCAGATTGATATATTGGCCCTAAGGCATGCCCAACTTGCAGGTGTCCTACTAAAAGAGCATCAGCTTTCACAAACAAAGCCGGTAGGCCCTGCACTAACGATTTACAATGCTAAGGTTAGGGCCTCGATTCTATATGGTGCCGAGCTCTGGGGTGTCGAAAATATAACATCTTTAACTATAGCCCAGAATAAGTTCCTGAGAGCTTTAACAGGTCTTCCACAATCTACTCCTCTCAAACCCCTTTACCTAGACCTGGGCTGCTGTGCAATCGAGGAGATAGCTCGGTATAGGCCCATAACATACTGGAGAAGGCTCTGGACTACTCCAGAGCTGTTACCCTATGCCAATGCATTAAAGCATGTAAGAGAAGCTGATCCATCATGTAAAATCTTATGGTTACATAAAATCAAGTGCACATTGGTGGACATGGGGTTTAGCCATTTGTGGGAGGATCCAGTAGGCAGTACGTTTCCATCCAAAAAAGCTTACAAGGAAGCCTACTGGAATATGGCTAAAATAAAGTGTTTGTCATCCACTCAGAATACTTCCCTTACGGGTATTTTCCTGGAACACAAGTATGACACCCAGTTTGAGGCCTACTGGAACTTTATATCCAAACCATGCGACAGAAAATTGTATCACCAATTCAGGGTTGGCTCACTTCCGATAAAACCATTTACATTAAAATGGCAAAATAGAGCAGACACTGAATGTCCATCATGCCGAACAATGGATGAGTCAATCCCCAATATATTGTTCGTATGTCCAGCATACAAGTGCCCCAGAGACAAATGGCTTAAGCCGATTTGTCTTAACCTGGGCACCAGATCCAGCAAACATGCACTTTGTATCTTGAAGACTAATACGCATGAACACATAGCAATAGCTACAGCCAAGCTCTTGAGCTGGACGTGGGGTATCCGAACAAACAATCTGAAGAAGTTAGGTGCAACGAGTGGCAACCGTAACTCCTAGAAATGTTTAAGTATATATTATATACCATTTATTGGGTAGCTGTTGACTCGTAACAGGATCGCGTTCCATTCTTATACAAATATGAAAATGAGATTATGGAATTGTGTATTATACAGGTCGATTAAAATTATGTTATTGAGAAATAAGACCGTAATATACAATCAAAACTTAAAATTTTATAATCTTCTTAATGCTTTTAGCTTTTATATTTCTATGAATTTTTTAAACAAATTTTTTAAGTACTTTTTGTAATGACATTACATGTACTTGTGAAGGTCTGTATTGTATTGTTTTTTGTGTCTTTAATGATTGAAATAATCGAAATAAAGACTAATTTGATCTGATTTGATTTGATATATATATATATTTGGTGGTGGCCACTGGGCAGTTATAGTTAGGATCGTGTTTCCATAGGAAATGCCTTAGCGAGGTGTTAATACTTTTGGTGCCATTTGACAAATCTCCACATAACCTTCCAAAAGAGTGCTACTTTTTGAATAGTTTGCGAATGAAATGATTCAGGGTGATCTGGCATTTGGAGGCTGAGAAAAAAGTGGGTGTTCCAAAACTCATTTTTCCATAGGAAATTTAGACACAGCTACAGCCCAAACCACTGAATGGTTTTACACCAAATTTGGCAGAACGCTAGATCTTGGTCCAGAAACAGTGATTTTTGTATTTTAGTGTAAATCCATTCAGTAGTTTTGGAAAAATGTATGTTAAAAATAATTGTATCTATGACACCATGGAGGATCCGTGGAACCGACAGATCTCATCCTGAGATCTGATTGGCTGCCACCACATCAACTAGGAAGTGGTGGCAGCCATCCTAGGATTCGGGACTCAGTCCAGAGTCCTAAGAAAAAAACACAAAAAAAGACATAGGAGGCAGGGTTGGGATAGCCTTAGATCTGTTGATGGAGTCCCAGAGGGACACTGCATGCTGCCAAAAACATATATTTTTTAGATTTTCCAGCAAATTCATGGGGGATCTGCAGATCCGCTGCAATTTAAAAAAAAAAGAATCACATGCTTCTTTTTAATCCCCCTAGAGTAAGACAGGGCTGGGGGGCAAAGGTAGGTTATTTTTTAGGGGAGGGGGCAAGTGGAAAGGGAAGAGACTTTTGCCCCCCTTCCTGGAGCCTAATTAGGTCCCAGGGACCCTATCCCCTGGGGCTGAAATGTATTAGCAAGGGTATGGGGGCCATGAGCCCTCCCTCCCTGGGCCTAAAAAAAGTCTGGCGACCCCACCCCCAGCTCTGATGAATTAAATAAAGGGAGGGGGCATGTGGCCCTCCACCTGGAGCCTATTGAGGCCCTGTGGACTCCATCCCCTGGGGCCAAAATGTCAATAAAAGGGGAGGAGGCTGCCGGGCTGCTCCCCTCCCTAAGCCTTAAAAAGGCCCCATGGACCCCATCCTCCTGGGACACCACTTTAATGAAAAGAGAGAGAGGCCACATCGCCCTCTCCCTGAGCTGTTAAAGGCCCCGGACACCCCATCCCCCGAGTCCACTTCAGTGATGGTGTCCCGGGGAGCCCACCCCAGGACACAGTAGCTTCCCTGCCCACACTAACGCAGGCAGGGAAATGTATTTGCTACTGTCTGGCTAGAGCCTTTTTAAAAGCTCTTGCCAAATGGGAGCAAACACTAAGTCTGCTCCCAGCTGGTGGGAGATTTAAAAATCCCCCTGCTGGCTGGGAGCAGACTAATGTTCTGTTTCCCTGCCCGCACTGATGCGGGTAGGGAAACAGAACACATATTGCTTGCGACCAGAGGGAGCATGCATAATTAGCTGGTCCTTGGTGGGTGTCCCAGGCAGGCATCGGGGTGCCCACCTGTAATTCCTAAATGCCCCGGGGAATGAGGTCTCCAGGGCTAAAATAGGCTCATTATTGGGGGTCCGGGGTCCCTTTTTTATTATATTTTGTCCCAGGGGATGGGATCCCTGGGGACTGATGAGGCTCAGGCAGAGGACCGCACACCCCCTCCTCTTACAATTTGGTCTGGGGATGGGTCACCCTCCCTTATAAAAAACAGACGGGTAAGGGAAATGGGGTCCCCAGCTCTGAGAAGGCTGGGCAGGGGGCCGCACAGCTACCTCTCCTTTTAAAAGACAACACACAGCCCCAGGTCTCTGGGATCTAAGAAGGCTGAGGGTGGGGAAACACGCGACTCCCTCCCCTTTTTTGTTGAACTTGGCCCAAGGGATAGGGGTCCCCAGGGCCTAATGAGGCTTGGGGAGAGGGGGCACGGAGCCCACTTCCCCTAGAATTTGGCCCAGGAGGACTTGGACCCTGGGGCCCAAGAATGTTCATGGAGGGGGTGGCATGCACCGTCCCCTATTTAATTGTATTTGTCCCTGGGGGATTGGGTCCCTGGGGTCTTTAGGGCTCGGGGAGGGGGCCACATGGCCCTCTTTGTATTTGAATTTGGTCCTTAATATATATGTTTTGGCCTGGGGGAGGTGGTCCCAGTGGCCTGAAGGCCAACCCTGCACCATGCATTCCAATGAGTGTGAATAGAATGGGGTTGGCAACCTGCTGGAGGGGTCGGCCACAGGGCCTGGTGGTGGGATTGAACAAAAAATGCACTCTGGGCTGCATTTCTTCATTACAAACCCTGGGGGGACTATTGCTATGTTTATAAAGAGGGGGTGAGTAGCCCCCCTCCCCAAGCCTCCAGAGACCTTTGGGAGCCCACCCTGGTGGCAAAAAAATTTGTATGGGGAGGGTGACACATGGCCCACCTCCCCGAGCCATCAGAGGCCCGCTGCCACCACTTCCTAGTTGATGTGGTGGCAGCCAATAAGATCTGAGGATGAGATCTGTCGATTCCACGGATCCTCTATAGTGTCATATATACAAATATTTTTAACATAAATTTTTCCAAAACTACTGAATGGATTTACACCAAAATACAAAAATCACTCTTTCAGGAGCCCACCCTTGGATACGATCTTTTTTTATGGGGAGGGGGCCACGCGGCCCCCCTCCAGTGCCTCAAGAGGCCCTGAAGAGCCAACCCCCTGGGTTGATATTCGTTTGTATGGGGAGGGGGTTGTGTGGCCCCATTCGCAAGCCTCAAAAGGTCTCAGGAAGCCTACCCGTGGGGCTGAAATTTAAATATAATAGAAGTGGGGCCACGCAGCCGCCTCCTGAGCTCACAGACTATGTCCCAGGGTGCCCACCAGGACATAGCGGTTTCCCTGCCCACAACAGCATGGGCAGGGAAACCTGTGTTTGCTCTCACTCGGCGGGAGCATTATTAAATCTCCCGCCAAGCGGGAGCAAACACTGAGCCCGCTCTCAGCCGACGGGAGTTTCAAAAATGCTCCTACCCACTGGGACTGGAATTTAGATACGTTTTCCTGCCAACATTGATGTAGGCAGAAAAAGAGATTTAGAATATTGCTACCACCCAAAGGAGCAGCATTATTAGCCTCCCCCTGTCAGCGGGAGCAATGCGGTTTCTGTCTGGATGTAGGGGGGTGGGTTGGGGCCGTGAGGACCTTGGGGCTTCTCCTGCAGCCCTCAACGACAGTGTGGTGGGTGTCCTATTTGGGCACCCACTTTTAAGGTACTGGGCCCTAGGGATTGGGGTCCCCGGGGACCAAATTGTCCTGGGGAGTGGGGCCACATGCTCCTTCTCCTTCAAAATTATGCCAGGCCCAGGTAGATTGGGTCCCCGGGGCTGAAATAGGCCCAGGAAGGGGGCTGTGTGCCCCCTCCCCTTCACAATTATGCCAGGACCTGGGGATGGGATCGCTGGGGCTGTAATCGTGCTGGGGAGCTGCATGCCCCCTTCCCCTTAAACATGCAGCTGGACCCCAAGGGACAGGGTCTATGGGGCTGAAATTGGCCCAATGAGGAGGTTGCATGCCCCATCCCTCTAATATTAATGCCCGGCCCCGGGGAATGGAGTCCCCATGACTAAAATCAGCCCAGGAGGGAAGCCGCTTGCCCCCCTACCCTTTTTAAATTGTGCCAGGCCCCGGGGGATGGGGGTCACCATGGCTGAAATCGTCCCGGGGATTGGGTCACATGCAGCCCCACAAGAATGCTGCTGGTCCCCAGGGCATTGGGTCCTTGTAGCTGAAATCCACACTGGGAGGGGACCATGTGCCTCCTTCCTCAAACAGGCACACCAGGCCACTGGAATGGGGTCCCAGGGCCAAAATAGGTGAGGGGAGGGGAGACTTGTGTCCCCCTCATCCTGTAAAATGCACCGGGCATGGTGTCCCCAGGTCCGAAATCAGCCTAGGGAGGGGGGGCACATGCTTACATTAACATTAACCACAGATATTCACCAGCACCCCCCCGCCATGCACAGCTTATGACCTTACATATTGCATCACTTATGACGTTCTATGACATGATTTACGATATCACGGAAGGCATCTCGGGTAGGGGGCCACATGGCCCCTCCCATTTTTAGATATTTCGGCCCTGGGGGTGGGCTCCCCGGTGCATCTAATGGCTCTCCCCATATATACTTATTTTGACCCAGAGTAGACTCCCAGGGGCCTATCAGGGCTCATGGAGGGAGCTTGAGTGCCCCCCCTTTATTATTGCAATTGGCCCAAGGGGATGGAGTCCACAGGCATCTGGAGGTTAGGGGAGGGAGGCTGCACAGTCCCTGTCCCCAAATATGCAAATTCTGGTGCTAGTGGTGGGCTCCCAGTGTCTTTAATGGCTTGGGGAGGGGGGCCGATATAGTATATGGCATGTTTTGGTATACAATTATATATAGTTAGCCTGGTATTATATTGTATGTGTTTCTTTATTGGTTTTTAAATTGAACATGTGCATGTGTTCTGATATGGAACTCTGGCTGCTTCGGGTGCTGGGATGGTTCTAGAATGTGCAGGTGGATGAGATCATTTCCCTAACATTCACGGAGCCAGACGAGTGCCGGCTGTGGTCGTGGGTCCTCTTACAATAAAGTATACTTAGAATCTAATCCAGGACTGGTGTCAACTTCTTATCCTGCAACTTTCAAGAACCTCACTACTACATACACGCAGCCCCCTTCTCCTTATTGAATAGGGGTCCCAGGGGTGGGCTCCTTGGGCCTTATAATTAATGAATTGGGCCTGGGATTGCAGCATTTTTTGCTAATTTGTTTCTGTTTTTGGCCCCTGGATTCTCTTTGGCTCCCCTCCATGGTGCCTAGTAGGTCAGGGTATCCCTACACAACATGCGGAGGCCAAGAAAAAAGGGGGGTCCCTAAACACGTTTTCCCCATAGGAACTTTTAGACACGGCTACCGCCCAAACTGCTGAATGGAATCACACCAAATTTGGCAGGAAGGCAGATATTTATCCGGGGATGTGACTTGTGATGTGGTGTAAATCCATTCAGTAGTTGAGGAGTTATTAAAAGAAATTGAAAATTGTAAATACAGGGACGCGAAGGCTGTGTGAACCTTCCCGATCTCGTGCTGAGATCTGATTGGCTGCCAACACTTCAAACCAGGAAGTGTTGGCAGCCATCATGGGACTTGGCTTCAGCTTCTCTTGCCAAGCCACTGCAAACACTCTGCTTCCAGAAAGCGAGAGCTGTGAAAAAGCTCTAGCTTGCTGGAAGTGGTGCATTCGTCTGTTTTCCTGCCCGCTGTCATGTGAGCAGGGAAACAGATGAATTGCTTTCAGACACAGCCCTCCTCTCCTAATGCAAATATTATTTAATAAAAAAGGCCGGGCCCTAGGGAATGGGATGCCCGGGGCCAAAATCGGTCCGGGGAGGAGGGCTGCATGGCCCTCCTCCCCTAATAAAAAAGAAACAGTTAATATAAAGGCTGGTCCCAGGGGACGTTGCCGAGGCCCCTCCCCCTTTCTCAACCACTCTGCAAAGGCGTCCCCTGGCGCACAACTTGTTGAGGGATGACATCCCCTTGGCTAGTGAGGGTCCTTGGGGGCCAACAACCTCTCCAATTACCTCTAGTAAGTCCCACACAGCGGGATTGCTGAGAGGTCATCAGAGGCTCTGCCCCTTTCTCCATCACTCTGTAAATGCACCTCCTTGTGCACTACTGGTTGGGTGATGAAGTCTCTGTGTATGCTGAGAGTCCTTGGGGGTCAAGAACTCCTCCTGTTACCTTCAGTAAGTCCCACACAGCGGGATTGCAGAGGTCATCAGAGACCCCACCCCCTTTCTCCACTACTCTACAAACGCACCTCCTAGCACACTGTTGGTTGGGGGGTGAAGTCCTCTTGGATACTAAGGTTTCTTGAGGGCCCAGAAGCTCTCATGTTACCTCCAATAAGTCCGACACAGCAGGATTCCTGAGAGCTGGTCCTCTTTCTCCACCACTCTTCAAAAGCAAATGAGATGTTATCAGTGATGTCATGAGTGATGTAATATGTGAAGTGATAAGCAGTGCATTGCGGGGGCGTAAGTTATAGTTAAAGCTTAGGCAACTATAACTGCTGAATTTCACTGGTTTGTGCCTAACTATAACATCCCTGTAACCTGTTATTTTTTCAGTGAATTTAAATATATATATATTCACTGAAAAAACCATAGGTTTCAGGGACGTTATAGTTACAAATTAACATTTAAAAAACCTTTGAAATTCACTGAAAAAACCATAGGTCATCAGTGATGTCATCAGTGATGTCACTGACCATGTCATGAGTGATGTAATATGTGACGTCATCAGCAGTGCATTGCGGGGGCGCGAGTTATAGTTAGCTGGACTAACTATAACGGGGGAATTTCACGGGTTTTGTACGAGTGCAATGTCCAACTAACTATAACTGTCCCTAAAACCTATGGTTTTTTCAGTGAATTTCAAAGGTTTTTTAAATGCTAATTTGTAACTATAACGTCCCTGAAACCTATGGTTTTTTCAGTGAATTTCAAAGGTTTTTTAAATGCTAATTTGTAACTATAACATGTCTGAAACCTACAGTTTTTTCAGTGAATTTCAAAGGTTTTGTAAATGACAATTTTTAAATGTATTAATTGTTATATAAAAAAATTTCATACTGATTTCCAAATTTTTTAGAAACAATTTTTTTTAACATATTTTATTTTTTAAATTACATTGTAATTACATTATACATTACATTACAAAAAATACTTTCTCAGAATGAATTACTTTAGTTTAATTACTTTACACATAGGCAATAGACTTTTAAGTACAGTAGTTACAGTTGTTGCAATGGGCAACACATTTTCAAACACAATGCAACATTCAGCTCAATGTGAATTTCTAGTTAAATGCAATTAGTTACTTTATGGATTACTTTTCTAACCACATTACTGGATCCTAGATTCAGTCCTGGGACATCTCCTGTAAACAGTTGAGTAAAAGCGTTTTGGTTACAGTCGTGATTTTTAAGGAATATTATTGTACTTTAAAAGTTCACACTTAGAAACTTTTTCTCATAGAATCACCAATGTTATCCTATGGAAGGAAATTCACTTAGAAGTTAAAAACTGTTATCGTTACTTTTTCTTACTCAGTGTTGGATCCTGGATCCAGCACTGGTGCATCTCCTGTAAACAGTTGAAAGAATGCGTTTAAGTCATACAGGCGATTTTTAGGAATATTTGTAGTTTGTGAAAATCGACACTTTGAAACTTTTCTGCTGAAAACCAGACAATGGATTCCTATGGAAGGAAATTCAAGTTACTGGTAAGTACGGTTAAAATTACTTTTGAGGATCAGTACTGGGCTGAAAGATGCAGCACTGAGGTCTCTCCTGATAACAGGTGAGTAAATCGGAATTCGTATTTCGGCTGATTTTAGAGGACTATTTTAAAGTTCCAAAACTCCACACTTAGAAGAATTTCCAAGTGAAACCAGTCAATGTTAGCCTATGGAAGGAAATTCAAGTTACTGGTAAGTACGGTTAAAATTACTTTTCAGGACCAGTACTGGGCTGAAAGATGCATCACTGAGGTCTCTCCTGATAACAGGTGAGTAAATCAGAATTCGGATTTCGGCTGATTTTAGAGGAATATTTGTATGTTTCAAAAATCAACACTTAGAAACTTTTTCAGCAAAAAGCAGGCAATGATATCCTATGGAAGGAAATTCAAGTTACCGGTAAGTACGGTTAAAATTACTTTTGAGGATCAGTACTGGGCTGAAAGATGCAGCACTGAGGTCTCTCCTGATAACAGGTGAGTAAATCGGAATTCGTATTTCGGCTGATTTTAGAGGAATATTTTAAAGTTCCAAAACTCCACACTTAGAAGAATTTCCAAGTGAAACCAGTCAATGTTAGCCTATGGAAGGAAATTCAAGTTACTGGTAAGTACGGTTAAAATTACTTTTCAGGACCAGTACTGGGCTGAAAGATGCAGCACTGAGGTCTCTCCTGATAACAGGTGAGTAAATCAGAATTCGGATTTCGGCTGATTTTAGAGGAATACTTGTATGTTTCAAAAATCAACACTTAGAAACTTTTTCAGCAAAAAGCAGGCAATGATATCCTATGGAAGGAAATTCAAGTTACTGGTAAGTACAGTTAAAATTACTTTTCAGGACCAGTACTGGGCTGAAAGATGCAGCACTGAGGTCTCTCCTGATAACAGGTGAGTAAATCAGAATTCGGATTTCGGCTGATTTTAGAGGAATATTTGTATGTTTCAAAAATCAACACTTAGAAACTTTTTCAGCAAAAAGCAGGCAATGATATCCTATGGAAGGAAATTCAAGTTACTGGTAAGTACGGTTAAAATTACTTTTGAAGATCAGTACTGGGCTGAAAGATGCAGCACTGAGGTCTCTCCTGATAACAGGTGAGTAAATCGGAATTCGTATTTCGGCTGATTTTAGAGGAATATTTTAAAGTTCCAAAACTCCACACTTAGAAGAATTTCCAAGTGAAACCAGTCAATGTTAGCCTATGAAGGAAATTCAAGTTACCGGTAAGTACGGTTAAAATTACTTTTCAGGACCAGTACTGGGCTGAAAGATGCAGCACTGAGGTCTCTCCTGATAACAGGTGAGTAAATCAGAATTCGGATTTCGGCTGATTTTAGAGGAATATTTGTATGTTTCAAAAATCAACACTTAGAAACTTTTTCAGCAAAAAGCAGGCAATGATATCCTATGGAAGGAAATTCAAGTTACTGGTAAGGACGGTTAAAATTACTTTTGAGGATCAGTACTGGGCTGAAAGATGCAGCACTGAGGTCTCTCCTGATAACAGGTGAGTAAATCGGAATTCGTATTTCGGCTGATTTTAGAGGAATATTTTAAAGTTCCAAAACTCCACACTTAGAAGAATTTCCAAGTGAAACCAGTCAATGTTAGCCTATGGAAGGAAATTCAAGTTACTGGTAAGTACGGTTAAAATTACTTTTCAGGACCAGTACTGGGCTGAAAGATGCAGCACTGAGGTCTCTCCTGATAACAGGTGAGTAAATCAGAATTCGGATTTCGGCTGATTTTAGAGGAATATTTGTATGTTTCAAAAATCAACACTTAGAAACTTTTTCAGCAAAAAGCAGGCAATGATATCCTATGGAAGGAAATTCAAGTTACTGGTAAGTACAGTTAAAATTACTTTTCAGGACCAGTACTGGGCTGAAAGATGCAGCACTGAGGTCTCTCCTGATAACAGGTGAGTAAATCAGAATTCGGATTTCGGCTGATTTTAGAGGAATATTTGTATGTTTCAAAAATCAACACTTAGAAACTTTTTCAGCAAAAAGCAGGCAATGATATCCTATGGAAGGAAATTCAAGTTACTGGTAAGTACGGTTAAAATTACTTTTGAGGATCAGTACTGGGCTGAAAGATGCAGCACTGAGGTCTCTCCTGATAACAGGTGAGTAAATCGGAATTCGTATTTCGGCTGATTTTAGAGGAATATTTTAAAGTTCCAAAACTCCACACTTAGAAGAATTTCCAAGTGAAACCAGTCAATGTTAGCCTATGAAGAAAATTCAAGTTACCGGTAAGTACGGTTAAAATTACTTTTCAGGACCAGTACTGGGCTGAAAGATGCAGCACTGAGGTCTCTCCTGATAACAGGTGAGTAAATCAGAATTCGGATTTCGGCTGATTTTAGAGGAATATTTGTATGTTTCAAAAATCAACACTTAGAAACTTTTTCAGCAAAAAGCAGGCAATGATATCCTATGGAAGGAAATTCAAGTTACTGGTAAGTACGGTTAAAATTACTTTTGAGGATCAGTACTGGGCTGAAAGATGCAGCACTGAGGTCTCTCCTGATAACAGGTGAGTAAATCGGAATTCGTATTTCGGCTGATTTTAGAGGAATATTTTAAAGTTCCAAAACTCCACACTTAGAAGAATTTCCAAGTGAAACCAGTCAATGTTAGCCTATGGAAGGAAATTCAAGTTACTGGTAAGTACGGTTAAAATTACTTTTCAGGACCAGTACTGGGCTGAAAGATGCAGCACTGAGGTCTCTCCTGATAACAGGTGAGTAAATCAGAATTCGGATTTCGGCTGATTTTAGAGGAATACTTGTATGTTTCAAAAATCAACACTTAGAAACTTTTTCAGCAAAAAGCAGGCAATGATATCCTATGGAAGGAAATTCAAGTTACTGGTAAGTACAGTTAAAATTACTTTTCAGGACCAGTACTGGGCTGAAAGATGCAGCACTGAGGTCTCTCCTGATAACAGGTGAGTAAATCAGAATTCGGATTTCGGCTGATTTTAGAGGAATATTTGTATGTTTCAAAAATCAACACTTAGAAACTTTTTCAGCAAAAAGCAGGCAATGATATCCTATGGAAGGAAATTCAAGTTACTGGTAAGTACGGTTAAAATTACTTTTGAGGATCAGTACTGGGCTGAAAGATGCAGCACTGAGGTCTCTCCTGATAACAGGTGAGTAAATCGGAATTCGTATTTCGGCTGATTTTAGAGGAATATTTTAAAGTTCCAAAACTCCACACTTAGAAGAATTTCCAAGTGAAACCAGTCAATGTTAGCCTATGAAGGAAATTCAAGTTACCGGTAAGTACGGTTAAAATTACTTTTCAGGACCAGTACTGGGCTGAAAGATGCAGCACTGAGGTCTCTCCTGATAACAGGTGAGTAAATCAGAATTCGGATTTCGGCTGATTTTAGAGGAATATTTGTATGTTTCAAAAATCAACACTTAGAAACTTTTTCAGCAAAAAGCAGGCAATGATATCCTATGGAAGGAAATTCAAGTTACTGGTAAGGACGGTTAAAATTACTTTTGAGGATCAGTACTGGGCTGAAAGATGCAGCACTGAGGTCTCTCCTGATAACAGGTGAGTAAATCGGAATTCGTATTTCGGCTGATTTTAGAGGAATATTTTAAAGTTCCAAAACTCCACACTTAGAAGAATTTCCAAGTGAAACCAGTCAATGTTAGCCTATGGAAGGAAATTCAAGTTACTGGTAAGTACGGTTAAAATTACTTTTCAGGACCAGTACTGGGCTGAAAGATGCAGCACTGAGGTCTCTCCTGATAACAGGTGAGTAAATCAGAATTCGGATTTCGGCTGATTTTAGAGGAATATTTGTATGTTTCAAAAATCAACACTTAGAAACTTTTTCAGCAAAAAGCAGGCAATGATATCCTATGGAAGGAAATTCAAGTTACTGGTAAGTACAGTTAAAATTACTTTTCAGGACCAGTACTGGGCTGAAAGATGCAGCACTGAGGTCTCTCCTGATAACAGGTGAGTAAATCAGAATTCGGATTTCGGCTGATTTTAGAGGAATATTTGTATGTTTCAAAAATCAACACTTAGAAACTTTTTCAGCAAAAAGCAGGCAATGATATCCTATGGAAGGAAATTCAAGTTACTGGTAAGTACGGTTAAAATTACTTTTGAGGATCAGTACTGGGCTGAAAGATGCAGCACTGAGGTCTCTCCTGATAACAGGTGAGTAAATCGGAATTCGTATTTCGGCTGATTTTAGAGGAATATTTTAAAGTTCCAAAACTCCACACTTAGAAGAATTTCCAAGTGAAACCAGTCAATGTTAGCCTATGAAGGAAATTCAAGTTACCGGTAAGTACGGTTAAAATTACTTTTCAGGACCAGTACTGGGCTGAAAGATGCAGCACTGAGGTCTCTCCTGATAACAGGTGAGTAAATCAGAATTCGGATTTCGGCTGATTTTAGAGGAATATTTGTATGTTTCAAAAATCAACACTTAGAAACTTTTTCAGCAAAAAGCAGGCAATGATATCCTATGGAAGGAAATTCAAGTTACTGGTAAGTACGGTTAAAATTACTTTTGAGGATCAGTACTGGGCTGAAAGATGCAGCACTGAGGTCTCTCCTGATAACAGGTGAGTAAATCGGAATTCGTATTTCGGCTGATTTTAGAGGAATATTTTAAAGTTCCAAAACTCCACACTTAGAAGAATTTCCAAGTGAAACCAGTCAATGTTAGCCTATGGAAGGAAATTCAAGTTACCGGTAAGTACGGTTAAAATTACTTTTCAGGACCAGTACTGGGCTGAAAGATGCAGCACTGAGGTCTCTCCTGATAACAGGTGAGTAAATCAGAATTCGGATTTCGGCTGATTTTAGAGGAATATTTGTATGTTTCAAAAATCAACACTTAGAAACTTTTTCAGCAAAAAGCAGGCAATGATATCCTATGGAAGGAAATTCAAGTTACTGGTAAGGACGGTTAAAATTACTTTTGAGGATCAGTACTGGGCTGAAAGATGCAGCACTGAGGTCTCTCCTGATAACAGGTGAGTAAATCGGAATTCGTATTTCGGCTGATTTTAGAGGAATATTTTAAAGTTCCAAAACTCCACACTTAGAAGAATTTCCAAGTGAAACCAGTCAATGTTAGCCTATGAAGGAAATTCAAGTTACCGGTAAGTACGGTTAAAATTACTTTTCAGGACCAGTACTGGGCTGAAAGATGCAGCACTGAGGTCTCTCCTGATAACAGGTGAGTAAATCGGAATTCGTATTTCGGCTGATTTTAGAGGAATATTTTAAAGTTCCAAAACTCCACACTTAGAAGAATTTCCAAGTGAAACCAGTCAATGTTAGCCTATGAAGGAAATTCAAGTTACCGGTAAGTACGGTTAAAATTACTTTTCAGGACCAGTACTGGGCTGAAAGATGCAGCACTGAGGTCTCTCCTGATAACAGGTGAGTAAATCGGAATTCGTATTTCGGCTGATTTTAGAGGAATATTTTAAAGTTCCAAAACTCCACACTTAGAAGAATCTCCAAGTGAAACCAGTCAATGTTAGCCTATGAAGGAAATTCAAGTTACCGGTAAGTACGGTTAAAATTACTTTTGAGGATCAGTACTGGGCTGAAAGATGCAGCACTGAGGTCTCTCCTGATAACAGGTGAGTAAATCAGAATTCGTATTTCGGCTGATTTTAGAGGAATATTTGCACAATGGTGATGGGAGGGGGCGGGGCCTGAGGTGACATCTGTGCAAACGCGCCCCGTGGCGCGTTTTAAGTTGGGGGATTAAGTCCCCTTGAATCATGAGGGTCCCTACGGGCCAACTAGCCCACCAGGAACCTTCAGTATGCGCCAGGGGCTGCGTTGCAGAGACATGTACAGAGGCCACACCCCTTTTACACCTCTCTGCAACACAGCTCTGTTGCGCTTTCTGGACGTACCTGTTGGGCTAGTTGGCCCCAGAGACCCTCAGGATTGAAGAGGATTTAATTCCCCATCTTAAAACGCGCCACGGGGCCTGTTTGCACACATGTCACCTGAAGCCCCGCCCCCTCCCTTCACCACTGTGCAAACGCGCCCGTGGCGCGTTTTAAGTCGGGGATTAACTCCCCTTGAATCCTGAGGGTCCCTGGAGTCCAACTAGCCCACCATGTTCCTCCAAAAAGCGCCACAGAGCTGCGTTGCAGAGAGGTGTAAAAAGGGGCGTGGCCTCTGTACACCTCTCTGTGTTTGCAGAGTGGTGAAGGAAGGGGGCGGGGCCTGCGGGCCCGATCGTTTTTTGTTTTTTTCCCCCCTTCCTTTTTCCTATTTTTAGGCCCTGGGGACCCCATCCCCCAGGGCCTTACCCCTTTTTTTAATTAAAATTTTTAAAAAAAACGGGAAGGGGGCCGCGTGGCCCCCTTCCCTGGGCCTGTATTGGCCCGGGGACCCCATCCCCCGGGGCATGGCCTCTTTGTTTTTATTTGGAGGGGGCTGCGTGGCCCCCTCCTCAGGCCATTTAAGGCCCGGGGACCCCATCCCCGGGGCCGGCCTTGCACTTTTTTTTTTTTTTTTCATTTTTGTTACTTTGGGGAGGGGGCTGCGTGGCCCCCTCGCCTGGCCTCTTATGGCCCCGGGGACCCCATCCCCGGGGTCTGGCCTCTCGTTGGGGACTGTGGGGGTCCCCAAACCCCCACAGTCCCGCCGGCTCCCCGTGTCCTACGGGAGCCGGCATTGCTCTTACACATGGGGAGCAGCTAAGATGCAGCTCCCCATGTGGAAAAGCTATCGGCTTTGGATATTGGAAGAGAGAGCAGGTTTCCTGCTCTCTCTTCCAATATCCAAAGCAAGTTTGCAATGACAGGACGGGAGCCGCGAGGCTCCGTCCTGTCATTGCAAACAGCAGTGTCCCGGGGTAAGCACCCCGGGACACTGCAGGAGCCGGCCCTGGGGGTGGCGGTCCCCAGGGCCATCAAGGGCTCCAGGAGGGGGCCGCGCGGCCCCCTCCCCACATCGAGAAAGCCCGGGGAGGTGGTGGTCCCCGGGGCTTGGGGGTCCAAAACGGACCCCCATTTTCATTTTCTTAGTGCCCCGGGGAGGTGGTGGTCCCCGGGGCGTGTGGGGGCTGGAGCCCCCACACAGGTTTTTCAAATATAAAAAAAGAAGCCCCGGGGAGGTGGTGGTCCCCGGGGCTGCGGGAGGGCTCAGAGCCCTCCCGCACCATTATCCATAAAGTCCCGGGGGGTGGTGGTCCCCGGGGCTTGGGAGGCCCTTAGAGGCCCCCACACATAAATTACCCCCCCCAGCATGCCCCCGGGACTTGGCCCACCCGGGGCCAGTAGCTATCGAAGCACGGGAGACCGCGCTTCGATTTTTTTTTTTTTCGGCAGGGTTCGGGACCCCCTGAGCAGACCTAGGGGGTCAGGGTGTTTCTACCCTGCCCCCTTTGTGCGCTTTGCGCACTTGTTTCTGTCCCTCGGTTGTACCGAGGGACAAAATAGCTGCCAACACTTCCTGATTTGGAGTGTTGACAGCCAATTAACATAAAGCTCGTGCTCGGGAGGATCCGCGGCCCTAGATATACCTATCTTTTTACTTTTGATTTTCTCAGCAACTACTGAACGGATTTACACCATTTAACAAAAGGGTTCTTTCTGAACCAAGAACTACCTCTTTGCCAAATTTGGTGTAATTCCGTTCAGCAGATCAGGCTGTAGCCGTGTCTAAAGTTTCCTATGGAAAATTGCATGGGGAAACGCGTTTTGGGACCCCCCTTTTTCTCGGCCCCCGCTAGACGAATCCCCCGAGACTTTCAGGGTAGGAGCGGACCGGAGCGGGCCACAAAGTTTGAAAATTTTGCGAAGATACGTCAACCGGCAAAAGAGTTATTTCAAATAGAATGTCGCGGATTTCCTATGGATAATAGGTTGTAACTATAACTATCTACAGGCGACCGCCAGTAGATAATATAAATATGTATGTATTAAATATATACATACATATATATGTATATATATTATCTACTGGCGGTCGCCAGTAGATAGTTATAGTTAGGACCTATTTTCCATAGGAAATCCGCAACATTCTATTTGAAATAACGTTAGCGCCGGTTGACGAATCTTCGCGAGCTTCCAACTTGTTGGGGCGCTCCGGTCCGCTCCTATCCTGAAAGTCTCGGGGTGATTCATCAGCGGGGCCGAGAAAAGGGGGTCCCAAAACGCGTTTTCCCATTCATTTTCCATAGGAACCTTTAGTCGCAGCTACAGCCCGAACTGCTGAACGGAATTACACCAAATTTGGCAAAGAGGTAGCCCTTGGTTCAGTGTCGTGCCTTTTGCTTAAATGGTGTAAATCCGTTCAGTAGTTCCTGAGAAAATCATAAGTAAAGTCACATATATATCTATGGCCGAGTAGGGTCCGCGTACCCTCCCGATCACAAGCTGCATGCTAATTGGCTGTCAAGTGGCTGTCAACACTCCAAATCAGGAAGTGTTGGCAGCCATTTTGTCCCTTGGTAGAACCGAGGGACAGAAACAAGTGCGCAAAGCGCAAAAGGGGCAGGGTAGAAACACCCTGACCCCCTAGGTCTGCTCAGGGGTCCCACAAGGACCCCTGGGCAGAAAAAGCATTTTTTTAAACGGCGGGATGCGCTTAGGGTGCGCGGATCCCGCCGATTAAAAAAAAGCACAAGAAACAAGTGCGCAAAATGCACAAAGGGGGCAGGGTAGAAACACCCTGACCCCTAGGTCTGCTCAGGGGTCCCACAAGGACCCCTGGGCAGAAAAAAGCATTTAAAAAAAAAAATCGGCGGAATGCGCTTAGGGTGCGTGGATCCCGCCGATTAAAAAAAAAACACAAGAAACAAGTGCGCAAAACGCACAAAGGGGGCAGGGTAGAAACACCCTGACCCCTAGGTCTGCTCAGGGGGTCACACAAGGACCCCCTGGGCAGAAAAAAGAAAAAAGAAAAAAGAAAAAAAAAAAGACGGCATCGTGCCGGAGGCCCTGCCCCCTCCCTGCAGCAGTCTGCAAACGCGCCCCCTGGCGTGTTTTAAGAAGGGGAAGTAATTCCCCTTGAATACTGGGGGTCCCTGGAGGCCAACTAGCCCACCAGGAACCTCCGGTATGCGCCAGGGGGCTTCGTTGCACAGAGGTGTACAGAGGCCACGCCCCTTTTACACCTCTCTGCAACGCAGCTCTGTGGCGCTTTGGAGGTACATGGTGGGCTAGTTGGACTCCAGGGACCCTCAGTATTCAAGGGGACTTAATCCCCAACTTAAAACGTGCCACGGGCGCGTTTGCACAGTGGTGAAGGGAGGGCGTGGCTTCAGGTGACATGTGTGCAAACAGGCCCCGTGGCGCGTTTTAAGATGGGGAATTAAATCCTCTTCAATTCTGAGGGTCCCTGGGGGCCAACTAGCCCACCAGGTACCTCCAGTAAGTGCCACGGAGCTGCGTTGCAGAGTGTTGTAAAAAGGGGCATGGCCTCTGAACACCTCTCTGCAACGCAGCTCTCTGGCGCATACTGGAGGTATCCGGTGGGCCAGTTGGCCCCTAGGGACCCTCGGGATTGAGGATTAATTAATTCTCCAACTTAAAACGCGCCACAGGGCGTGTTTGCAGACATGTCACTTCAGGCCCCACCCCCTTCCTTCACCATTGTGCAAATATTCCTCTAAAATCAGCCGAACTACGAATTCCGATTTACTCACCTGTTATCAGGAGAGACCTCAGTGCTGCATCTTTGAGCCCAGTACTGAGCCTGAGAAGTAATTTTAACCGTACTTACCAGTAACTTGAATTTCCTTCCATAGGATATCATTGCCTGCTTTTTGCTGAAAAAGTTTCTAAGTGTCGATTTTTGAAACATACAAATATTCCTCTAAAATCAGCCGAACTACGAATTCCGATTTACTCACCGGTTATCAGGAGAGACCTCAGTGCTGCATCTTTGAGCCCAGTACTGATCCTGAAAAGTAATTTTAACCGTACTTACCAGTAACTTGAATTTCCTTCCATAGGCTAACATTGACTGGTTTCACTTGAAAATTCTTCTAAGTGTGAAGTTTTGGAACTTTATAATATTCCTCTAAAATCAGCTGAACTACTAATTCCGATTTACTCACCTGTTATCAGGAGAGAACCCAGTGCTGCATCTTTTAGCCCAGTACTGACCCTGAAAAGTAATTCTAACCGTACTTACCAGTAACTTGTATTTCCTTCCATAGGAATCCATTGTCTGGTTTTCAGCAGAAAAGTTTAAAAGTGTCGATTTTCACAAACTACAAATATTCCTTAAAAATCGCATGTATGACTTAAACGCATTCTTTCAACTGTTTACAGGAGATGCACCAGTGCTGGATCCAGTCCTGTGGTTAGAAAAGTAATCCATAAAGTAACTAATTGCATTTAACTTGAAATTCACATTGAGCTCAATGTTGCATTGTGTTTGAAATTGTGTTGCCCATTGGTAACAACTGTAACTACTGTACTTAAAAGTTTTTTTGCCTATTTGCAAAGTATTTAAACTAAAGTAATTCATTCTGAGAAAGTATATTTTGTAATGTAATGTATAATGTAATTACAATGTATTTAAAAAAATAAAATATCTAAAAATAAATAGTTTAAAAAATGTAGTAAATCAGTATCAAAAAAATAAATATAACAATTAATACATTTAAAAATTGTCATTTACAAAACCTTTGAAATTCACTGGAAAAAACCATAGGTTTCAGACATGTTATAGTTAGGAATTAGCATTTAAAAAACCTTTGAAATTCACTGAAAAAACCATAGGTTTCAAGCACGTTATAGTTAGAAATTAGCATTTAAAAAACCTTACAAATTCACTGAAAAAACCATAGGTTTTAGGGACAGTTATAGTTAGTTGGACATTGCACTCGTACAAAACCCGTGAAATTCCCCCGTTATAGTTAGTTCAGTTAACTATAACTCGCGCCCCGCAATGCACTGCTGATGACGTCACATATTACATCACTCATGACATGGTCAGTGACATCACTGATGACATCACTGATGACATCTCAAATGACATCACTGATGACATCACTGATGACATCATCCATGTGATAATTTGATGCATCTTCTCACACCCTAATATAACTTTTGATACACCCACTGTAAATTACAGACTGCCATTGTCAAAACCATAGACACTCCAACACCAATTACTATATACACACTCACTGATTCTTAGGTCTACATACACACATCTACTCACTCACCCGTACAGTCACTCATACTTATAGTCACTCAGTACAGGACTATTATATGCACTCATACACCTATATAAACACTCACACACCGCCACTCATCCATAGAGGTACTCACACACCTAGTCAGTCATGCAAAAATTAAGCACACACCCATTTACTCACCTACACAGTTATACACACACCAGCTCATTTACTCATACAAATACTAGCACATTCTTACGCTCTTATACAATCTCTGATACAAGCACACACTCATCCATACAGTCACTCTCACAATCACACACTCTCGCTTATAGCTATTTATATACTTCAACACATATATATACTGCCTTTCACATATGTAGTTACTCACACATGTACCACTGGGACATACATTCACTCACTAACACACTCTTACACACACTTACCCACCCATACAGTCTATCACAGATGCACTCTTGAAACCATCCACCCAGTGAATAACCCACTCACACATCTATGCACAGAGTCGCACCCACACAAACACTCAGGCACCCATACAGATACTCAGACAACCAATCAATAACTCATATAGACACTCATGTAGCTATTCACAAACCCATGCAGCCACTTACACAGCAACAGACAGACGGATACAGACATTCACCCAGTTTAGTCACTAACCCATGCCTTCAGTAAGATACGTTTAATCACTCACTTATAGAGTTAGTCACGCACCTACTAAATCATCCATTCAGACACTTATACACCCACTCATTCTTCAATACGCCTTTCCCTATATATATTAAACATATTTAAACTTTACAGAAATACACAGTCACTGGATGATGTCATCAGTGATGTCATTTGAGATGTCATCAGTGATGTCATCAGTGATGTCACTGACCATGTCATGAGGGATGTAATATGTGACGTCATCAGCAGTGCATTGCGGGGCGCGAGTTATAGTTACCTGAACTAACTATAACGGGGGAATTTCACGAGTTTTGTATGAGTGCAATGTCCAACTAACTATAACTGTCCCTAAAACCTATGGTTTTTTCAGTGAATATATATATATATATCAGTTTTTTAAATTATACTATACTGTTGATTGATGTGTTTATTACACAAAACAGTTCATGCTGCTCTCTAGAGATTATTTTGTTGATCAGATGAAACCATGATAGATGTGTTAAGCTCAGTTATCTTCATTGATATTCTCTTTAGGTATCATGGAAATGCAGAAGATTCTAATGTAGATTGTAACCGCTCCCCACCCTATTAGCCTACCAGTTGAATTACTAGGCATAATAAATACAATGCTGTGTGTAGCTAAATACTGCGTCAACTTAGTGAATTTGCCAACAGCTCCTAGTTTATGTAGTGGACAATATCTAATGTGCCTGCCTTTATAATATCCACAGTACGATAGTTATAAATATATAGCGCACAAACTTTGCTCTTTTTAATAGCACATTTATGAGTTTTCCGATTCAAAACATAGCTAAATTGCATTAATCATCTACCATGTCCTTCAAAGTCAATCCAAGCACGCTGTGCAGTAAAAGCCAGAGAACATTTACTAACTGCCACATACATTTCCAACTCTTACTCCCACAACTTACCTGGAGATAATTAGGCCTGGGTGAAATTTAAATTGTGCTGGCGCAATTAGCGTAATATTTGGAATTTCACTTTAAGGATATTGCATGACATCAGCAACGGCTCCTCCGCAATGGTGGAGGAGTGTCGCCCCACTGCCTGGTTCAGAGCAGGCAAATGAAAAATAAAACAATGTTCCTGCATCATTTTATTTTGCATTTGCCGGCTCTGAGCCAGCGCTGTAGGGGGGGTGGGCCTGAGGCATGGGAGTGTGGAGGAGGAGTGCTACGTGCAATCCCTAAGTACTCATATATGTTTGGCTGGCCATCTGAGGCCGACCAAAACATACATGCACACTTAGGTTCCTCCAGTCTGGGGGCATTTAGCAGCGGGGATGGAGAAATCCCCAGAGACTCCCTGGCCTGAGCAGAGTATCTTTCTAGCCCGCTCAGGCCAATCCATGAGCTTCTCTGCAGCAGGGGGATTCAATGGGAGTCTGTCTCAGAAGCTGCTGGGACCAGGATGTGGAGAGGCGGCGCAATGGGACGCTGGAGGCGGCCGGCGGCTTAAGGTACGTTTTTTTAAATTAAATATATTATTTCTAACACCCTCCGGGCTCCCCCTCTCACGTTTCCTTCACCCAGCACACCACCCTTTGTTTGTGGTGGTCGCCACTGCATGACATTCCTGAAATAGCTCCATTATGACAACAAGACCAGGACACATTGCATGCTAAATTATAGTGCAAAATGATGGACTTACATATTGTGAAAAGGCAAGTATTTTTGCCATAATTTTGTGCAATTTGTGCAACTTTTGCATATACATAGCGATAATGCTTATTTTTGATAACGATCATTCCTGTCAGAGACTGCCCCGTGATATTTATTAGGGGGTTCTGGAGTCACTTTTCCCGAAAAATGAACAAAGACAAGAAATCCACACTAAGGGGTGAATTATGATGGCGGCTGGCCAGGAGATGGCCTGACAAGCAGTCGGCGTTCTGACCACAGAATTAGGATGTGACCGTCGTGCTGGCAGTCGTAAAAGTGCTCTTTAACACAGCGGCTTGTGATGCATCCCTGGAAATGGGCCATGAGAAAGCTGCAGTGTAAAAGAGCACTATGTACACATCCATGCACCGTGTGCCATGCACCATGTGGTGCAGGAATATAGTGCATGGATGTGCATGGGGGCACTACATGTGCCCCCAGGGCTACTTCGCAGTAGATAATGAGGGACGGGGACCCTGTTTGGGGCCCCCAAAGTCCCTTTCCGACAGCCTTTTCTTGGCGGTCTGACCACCATGAAAAGGCTGTCGGAAAGGGTCAAATCTCTGATGGAATCAGTCAGTAAAAGAATGACTCCATTTGTAGCATCTAGCTTATATTTGTGCTATCAATAAAGATGGGGCAAATATGAGTTTTCTACAAAGCCTTCATACACACATGACATTCACTTTTAGTTTTCTCCATGTTTATCAGTCTGCAGTAAGCCAAGTCAATTTGTGCTGTGCAGGGGAAACCTAAAAATGAATGAATGACTGAATGTTCTTAATTGCATGATTAATTAAAATCTTAAATCTTTGCAAAAACATGATTAACACACAATACATAAAAGCTTCTCCAAGACTTTTACAGACATAAGATTACAGTTCACCGTAAAGTGTATATTATAAAGGGCTATATAAATAAATACCATTACAATTAACGTATAAATTCATTTTGAGAATTAAAATGATTTAAGGCAATTGTTCATTATATTTGAGTTTTTCACTGAACTTGGATAAAAACTTTACCAGCTTAATGTTCAAGTGGATTTTGATAGGATTCAGTGCACACATTAAGACAATTAAAAGTTCTACGCAAGAGATCTCCGTTGTCTCTGTAAAGTGATAGACACAAACAAATTTCATGTGTAAGGGTTTCTTTTTCAGTTTTGCCCAGCCTTCAGGTGGTGTTTATGGGCTGAGTGAGCCACTTGGGCAAAAAGTCCAAGGTTGTAAATCACACAAATCGATGGTGCATGAACTTCAATTTAACATACTTCGACTAATTTGTGCTCAGAAATGCCTGGTGGCCTTTCACATTGTATGTGTTTAACACCATCCAGACATGCCTTTGCTGAGTTAAGGTGCTGTTATCCTCTAGTTTGCTAACCTTGTGAGCGCTGATGGGAAAAAAAAATTTAAACACTACCTGAGCAACCTGCTTGTTCCACAGATCCCTTGCCTGTAAAGTATATAAAGCCATTTCCAGGAACCGAAGGGGCAATGAGTTGCTCGGGCAGGTTCTCATTTCTTGCCAGTTAAGATTATCCATGTTGCTAGGCCTAGAGGCTCCTGGTTAATGGCACAATGAAATACTTATTGTCTGGCTATTACTTGATTTAACAGGCCAAACTCCAGGTGTACTTGTGCCGGGGGAGCTGACCTTGGAAGGCAAAAAACAGATTTGCATGTGCATCCTTACCCATGAGGATTTCACTCCTGTTTGTTATTGATGGTAACATCTTCACCTTTGATCCAGCGCAATATTAGCCAACAACATTCATACACCATATACTCACTTGGGCCCATACATTCACACTACACTAATACTTACGCTGGGTGTCAGATGTACTCTTTTATCAAAGTCCCTGCTACCAATTACCTTCTGATTGAAGAGTAATAACTTACCAATGGATCCTTTGCTAATTGGGAAGTTTAAAATGAGTGACATTCATTATAGTACATAATCCTGAAATAATCACTGAGTCAGGAAGTTTTAAAATTGTTTATCTAAAGTTTTAGCAGAGTAAAATACAGAAAACACGGTACTTGATTGAGATACCCAAGAGAAAAAGCATAGAAATGATTTTGCTAATAAATGACGGTGTTTAAGGAAGAGGAGAGAATAGAGACAGCAGCGCAACTAAAGGTTGCAGTATAGTTACCTAAATGCGAGAACCAAGCCCCTTGGCCAAGGAGTTGGAAAAGATAGGACCCAGGAAGGATGAAGAGCAAAGACTTCTTCCAGGATCAGGACAGGACCGGTGACCTCTCTACAACGACACCTGCGCCGTTCCCCTCTCTGATACTCGACTTCTCTCGATTCTCCCGTGCCTTCCTTCTAATGGACTCCGCCGCCCCCTCCTCAGGACCTCTTCTGGACAGGGATTCAGTCAGCAACCGATCAGCATGGCAGTCTGGAGCTCTTCTGCGTGTTCTGAGAGTCAGCTCTAGCTAATTAGCTAATTCTATATCTGTTATACCCTTCTACGCCCATGTACCTCCCCTTAATGTTGCTAAAATATGGGACCACTACTTCTGATTGGACAGGGACAGGGGGTGGATTCTCGCACCATATCGATTTGGCCTAAATTGTAAAGGCTATTGTCTTTACGTTCCCGCCCCTTCAAATTAATACATTCACTTTATTTCCCACCCATCTCACGACAAATGTTATACATTTTACAGGGGAAAAGTATCATTTTGTCCTCCGGAAACATGAAGTACAGCATCTTCGGCCAATGGGTCATGGCCTTGGAAGACGTCCAAGTTGACTTCACTTGGCAGGCACACAGGACACATGCGCAGAACCATCTGTCTCTCGAGTTTCAAGTCACCAACCCAGGCCCAATTTTACGAATTACTAAAAGTGCAAGAAGAAAATATTAAAATCACAAATAAAAGGTTTCACTGTATACCCACTTTCCCTACTCTATTCCCAATTAATTATAATACTATCCTGCATTAGTAGCATTAAGAAAACGACAATTTAATAATGACATGAGAGCAAGCTTAAGCATGTGAAAACATTTAGTGGCCATTTTAGTGCACACTGCGCAGAAGCAGAAGTTTCCCACCAAGCAAAGAAAGACGTCACACCATGTGATCAGGTTGCGACATGCGCATTGAGGTTCCCGCGCTTTAGCGGACATTTTGGATTACAGACAAGCGTTATTCATTAGTAAAACACATAGGCAAGCTTCTGTCCCTCTTGTGTTTGTGAATGCAAAAGTTAGTATTGACAATACAAGTTTAATAAATTAATACTATGAGGAGGATTGCGTACAAGCAAGTTTCATTTTGAAACCTTGCTCCATCACCTTAATAACCTGAAGGATTAGTTGTAGGCTGGAGCCCCATAGAAGTAGTTGTAAAAGTGCATTGTAGGGCCTGGGCTTTATTTCTAATTAGAACATTGGAATGTGGAACACTCCATTGAAGACAGTGGAGTGCTCTGGGCTTCTATGGGCTGGTAGAAGCCTAGAGCAGCAACATTCCAATGTTGTTTTTGTTCACAGCTACTTCTGTGAACAACGGCCTCTCGGAGCCTGAGGGGATTTAAACCACCTCGGGCTCTGAGAGGCCTTTGTTTTTATTAATTAGAACATTTTGCTCTCTAGGGGTGGAATGTTCTAATAGCCTTAGAGCCTTCCTACCAGGCTTTACCGGCCATTAAAGGCCCGCTCCCTTGTTAAAGGCCCGAGCCTGGCGCAGACCTTTAATGGCCGGTGAAGCCTGCTAGGTCAGGCTCTAAGGCTATATTAATTAATATTGCCATATACTTATAATGTTTCTTCTTTTTCAAGGCTCTATTTTCTCCAGTGCCAGGCCCCTTTTCTGTTGATCCTCTTGCCATAGAAAACCTGTTTGGTTTTTGTCAAGTTCACTTCCAGACCATTTGACTTACTGTATGCTTCTAACTTTTTAAAGAGGCCCACTTTGGTTTCACTAAACATAACCAAGTCATCTGCGTACAAGAAGTTGGATAGTGACTTTTCTCCCAGTTTTGGAAGATGAGGATTGACGAAAGTAAAAGAAGAACAGATAGTAATCATTTGGGGAATTCCTCTTCCATCCCTTAAAAATGAGATGAATTATTGAACCTGTCCAAGAATCTCGGACTTCTTCCTTCTAAAGGACTTTAATGAAGGTGGGATCTAATTTTTCTACCCATAACTCCGGGTACTTTTCAAAAACTGCCTGAGGAATCCCTTTTGGCCTGGGAGCACAGTCTCCTCATGAGTACTCCATGAGCTTCTGCAGTTGTCTTTCTAAACATACTATTTGCTATGCTAGGATCACCATCTTGCCAGATTTCAGGAACAAACAGAATTGTAAAATTAAACCATTTTTACCATCATTTTTGCTTTTTTCTAACTGGTAATCCATTTGTGCCATTTTTATGGTGTCAGTTTGTTTGTACTTTGTGGTGGGAACAGGTATAAACCCATATGTGAACATGAAAACCTACATATTTCTATAAGCTAGCCAAAATTCTGAATTCAGCAGGGGTTCACCTTTGTAGATCGTTTTCCCTAATAAACTAATAGTTGAATTTTTAAAATAATGAAAATAAGTAAGAAAAAAGCAATTGGTGACAACATTTCCATCTGTAATATTTTACTTGATGGACAATTTAAAAATGTAACATACTGTTACATCCATCCCAACCTTCTAGTTGCTAGGTAATATAGTGTTTGTTGGTTGTTCAAAAACACATGATACCCAGAGCCAACAATAGAGCTGTAACTTATAAAGGGTTTTCATTATGGACCAACCATGCAGCAAGCCATATGATAAAATCTAATCAATGAAAAATGCATTTGAAAGAATGCTATTCCTTTTTTAAATGTGAACAAGATACTGAGGCCTCATTTACAAGATTTTGATGCAGGGCAGCTCAGTAAGTCACTTTGCTGTGCTGCTCTGCTTCAAAAGAAAAGAGCAGGAATGTGCTGTAGCTATGAGATACAGCGCATGCCCGTCCTCTTTCACTGCGATGGCGCACAAATGGCTGCCTTGTGCCAACACAAGCACCCTTGCACCATAGTGCAAGGGTGTCCACGCTGCTGGAATAATTATTTTTGTGTGGGAAAAAACACCTTCCTGCAAACAAAACAATCAATGGAGGCGTTTTCCTCTTTCTATGTGTGCTGCAGAATGCAACAAACATAGAAAGAGGAAAAAACAAGGAGAAATAAAGTTATTTCTCCTCGTAATGCCACCCCTGGGGATGCGCACGGTTTTGACACATTCCCAGATTTATGCTATGTAGTAAATCTGGGAATGTGTCTAAATTCATGGGCATTGGGTATAAACACCCACCGCAAAGCCCATGGCATGCCTCCCTGACCCAGTGTGAGGCAATGCAGTGACTTGTGCCTTACACCATATCTATGAGGCCATGAAAAGCCATCCAGGGTGACTTTGCATGGCCTTGTAGATATGACTGAGAGGCCTGCGTCCCTGGACCATCATTAAAAGTGACGCCCCGGCAGGGCAGGACTCTTGCAAATGAGGCCCTGAGTTTAGGAACACTAGTTATGTGTACACCTATGAACTTGCTGTTGCCCATGAAATCATGTGACCCAGAGGGCATTTTGCTAAATATTTTACTGTCTTGTTTCCCCACACTTCTGATAAAGATGGGACTCCACTTTAGTGCACCAAAACACAAAATGAGGACATCAAAATCCCCATCAAAATCAACCCATTTAGATGATGTGTCTGTCACATTTCTTTATTAAATTACAACATTTTAATCCAGGTATACAACAAAGTCACAGAAAATATTCTCAATATGAAATCCAGAGAACAAACATCAACTATTATTCCAACATCCGTACAGTATTCATACCATGTTGCCTCAAGAGTGTAACCAGCGACAATAAACCTATCATAAAACAGAGAACTGTATACTTATTCTAGAGTCAGAAGAAATTCCTGAGATATAACTGTGGAAAGAAAAGGAAAACATAGGATAGGCAAATTAAAGGAAGAGAAAAAAAGAGAGAAAAGAGCACCCTACAACTAAGGATCATATAAAACCCATTACCGAACCTGCTCACCCCAACAGTCATGGCACCTGGGTTACTGGGAGCTTCATCAACCCCATGCACCCCATAAATCAGTCATTAGAAAATAGGGCATGAAGGCAGAGACATTGCATTATGCCAAGATAAATATGCTTAGATAAGTTTCACATGACTGATTCTAGACTCTAGGAGCATCAAGGATGAAATAAAGTGCCAAAAATGCTCCTGTTAGAAGTTGGGAAAGTGATATCCTCCTTTGTGTTACATTTCTCTATTAATTTACAATTAGTAATCTAGGTATACCACAAGTAATATCATCAATATCGAGGAAAGGAGCCCCAGATCTGTTAAAAAACCAGCAACTTATCATTTAACATATAAATTAGTCTCTCATAAATTGCCACTTTGTACATACTCTACAGCAAAACCTGAAAGGAGGGGAGGCTAAGCGACCTCCAGAGATAGAGAATAGCTATTTTGGCCACACCTAAAACTGTGGACAGCCTGTTAACATGTTGTATTAAAGGAGAAATTCCCAAGGTATCATGTAGATGGACAGAATGGCCTAGACACCGAGCTCCTCTTTCAGAAAATTCCAAATCAGTATCCTAAAATCTTGGATCTTGATGCATTCCCTGATCACATTAGCAGTGTCACAGTCTCAATTACCGCATCTCCAGCAATGAGAGTCAACACTGAGATGAGCTGTGCATAATTTTGCTGTAGACCAATACCAACAATGAAGAATCTTGAAATAGCTAAATTTAATGTTGTGCCTTTTGTTACCCATTATGATAATCTGCCAATAGTGTTTCCCACTCATCCCCAAGGAATTCCATGGCAAGTCGTGCCTCCTACCAGCTATGTAGCGATTCCAAACTGGCGTCAGAAAAGCAGTGATCAAGCAAAATAATGTATAGACACAATATGACCCCACCAAAATCCATCCAAGTGTGAATATAATGGGTAATGTGGGGGCGGGTGATGTGAATAGCTACAGAGGTTGGGTAATATACTTGGCTACTATCCTGGAAAACCTACCAAAACCAGGCATTTCTGAAATCTAAACACCCGGGAGAGTCAAAGGTGGTGTGACTTGTATATAATCTACTAAATGGTAATGGCCAAAATGCCCAGTAATCTTCGCACTTTGACTAAAATCACACATTTTCCTAACATTTCTGTGAGGGAAGCTTCTGAATCTGCAAGGTTTCACAAAATTCCGATCATCCAGTGACAGAATATCGATTACAAAAATATCTTGATAAAGAAATGTAGTGCCAAAAACATTGATTACAAAAATACTGTGTCCCTATACCTAGAATGGTAAGTACAAAAACATTGACAAAAAATATTGTTTCACGCTAATATCATTATAAATAATACAAAAACATCGATTTCCATTATTGATAGTAAAAAATAGCAAATATTAAATAATTTAAGGTATAACATCAATGGGCCCGATTACGATGTCAGGTGGAAAGCCTCCGACTAGCTTACAGAGGCTTTCTGCCCGACATCGTTGGTTTCACTCTGACCGCCTTATTACGATGATGGCGGTCGGAGTGAAACCTGCGGGGGGATTCTGCTGCGCTTCCGACGGGCTCAAGGAGCCCATCAGAGCGTCGGAAACACAAATAATCCCGTAATGACGGTGGAGCCAGCCTCGGCTCCACCGTCTGGATATGATGTCACTTCCCGACATCGTTTCCAAGTCGGCCTTTCCGAAATGGAAAGACTGTTGGTAAGTGACTTTGGAGGCCCATAGCAGGGCCCCCTTTCCCCCTGGCCCTCTGCTGTGGGGCCTGTGGTAACCTATGGTGCCCCCTCAACATCCCTACACCGTGTGGCAGGGACTGCATGGTGCCTGCCGCACGGTGCACGGATGCTTAAAAACATACATTTTTCAATGGCAGCTTGCACTGCGGGTCTTTTCCACCCGCCGCACAAGCTATCATTAGAAAATGAATGTTTCTGACTGCCCGCGAGACAGTTGCATCCAAATTGTGTGGTCAGAAATTCCAACCTATGGTCTGGCGGTTCCACCCGACATCGTAATTAGGGCCTATATGATCTAAATTAAATAATTTAAAATATTATTTAAAAAAATATATATAAATATATATTCACATAAAATACACACATGTATATGTTGTTTATATATGCATATGTATATATATATATATATATATATATATATATATATATATATATATATATATATATATATATATATATATATATATATATATATAATATATATATATATAATGTAACACTATTAATAAAAATATATTTTAATTTAGATACATTTTTAAATTATTTATTTACTACTATAAAAAGCTGAAATATATCAATATCTATATTTAAATATATTTAAAGGAAACACACAATTTTATAATACAAATACAAAACATTAAAATAAATGAACTAATTAAATACCAAATGTATACATATACAAAAATTAAAAACAATATCTTTATATAAAAAAATAAAAAATTATACAAACAAACAAATTAAAACAAAAAAATATATATATATAACCTTAAAACCATAAATCCTTAAAACCATAAAACCACAAAGATACTGTTGAATATAAAAAGCAATAAAAACCTTTTATATAATTTTCAAGATTTCATTGCTAATGCTGCCTGACAACAACATCCAGGTTTGAATACCATAACTTTACTTCACATAATTGTCAATGGCATTGGCAGGTCTAAAGTGCTAGTGCATGTAACAGTACTTATAATGTAAACATCCAACTTAAAAACCTTACGACTGTAGAAAACATGTGCCAGTGCAAATTAGATTACAGAAAGTGCTATGTGCAAGTTTCACCTCAAGTGTACAAATGCTAAAACCTATCTAAAACCGTGTAAAAATGTAAAACAGGTGGGGCTTCCGGCGGTTTCTGTTAAAACCCCGTGATTTCATAATAGGTGTCTAATGATGTGTTACTCTCTTCTACTTATACATTTCCTGACCCCAAATGTTGGTCTGTAGACATGTATACAATTCCTCCGTGGCATTGAGGCCCCCCAGAAATGTAGAATCGAGGTCTAAAATGTAGCGCGTCTCCAAACGTCTAAGGGCTTTTTCCCTATCCCCTCCTCTTTTGCTAGTGGGATGGTGTCAATCAGGAAGTACTTCAGATCCTTTGGATCTGCATTATGTACTTCCCCGAAATGCCGGGCCACCGGATAACTATGGTACTGGTTCTTAATTGCCCTGATGTGCTGGAGTACCCTCTTGTGCCCTTGCAGTATTGTACTGCCTACATAATGCAGGCCACAAGGGCACTGCAGCACATAGACCACATAATCCGATTTGCATGTCAGGGCCTTGCTGATAGGCCCTTCCTGGTCACCGAAAGGTGTCTTATAGGATTTTTTGCTGACTCCGTATAGGCATGCCTTGCATACCTTGCATCTGTGGAATCCCTTTCTCTGGGAAAGCCACGTGCCCTTAGACTGGCTGCCAGGATCATTCTTCATAGAGGGTGCCCTACTGTAGGTTATAGCTGCTCTATTAGGTAGTAGGTGGCCTATGACTGGGTCGCCTAGGATCAAAGGCCAGTTCTTCCTAATGATGTTTTTGATGGCCTTTTCCTGTCTATTGTATCCCAGGATGAACCTGAAGGTTTCAGTATTCTCTCCCTGAGTTTTCTCAGCCCCCGTGGGTTTGTTTAAGAGGGTCTCCCTCCTGACTGCATTACTTTTCTTAATGGCAGTATTGATACATTTGATGGAGTAGCCCCTTGCTAAAAACCTGTTCTTGCTAGTTAATTGGGCTGCCTTCAAGTCATCATCACAGCTGCATATGCGTTTAAGCCGGAGCATCTCCCCATAGGGAATGCTTTGGATTAAATTATGGGGATGAGAGCTCCTAGCATGCAACACTGAGTTGCCAGCGGTTGGTTTTCTATGCAGCTTTGTCTCCAGTTGGCCATCCCTGATATAGACCTGAACATCGAGGAAATTAACAGTATCCGAGCTTACAGAGGCTGTAAAGTGCAGGTTGAGGCTGTTGATATTGAGACTTTCTATGAATTCTTCAGCTTCTGACCTTGTGCCCTGCCAGATTAGAAAAAGATCATCTGTAAACCTCAACCAAATTTTGATATTGTTTGCACTAGAGTTGCATGTTCATTATGTAGGACCAGCTCCTCCCACCATCCCATGTGCAGGCAGGCATAGCTGGGGGAGAAGCTGGCCCCCATTGCTACGCCTCATTGTTGTTGATAAAGAGCATTGTGGAATATGAAAATGTTATTACATAAACAAAACTCAACCATATTAATAAGCATTTTGCTGTGCTGCACATATTCTGATGATCTCCTCACTAAATAATGTTGATGCGCCCTTAGTCCATCTTGATGGTTGATAGACGTATATAATGACATTACGTCTAATCCTGCCACTCAAAATTCTGCATTTTTGATAAAAAAAGTCCCCAGTGTCCCTGATATAGGAAGGGAGCTGCTGCACATGTTCTTGCAGATAAAAGTCTACATACTGAGATGTTCTTTCAAGTAGACTGTTGCGTGCCAAAATAATTGGCCTCCCTTGGGGTTTTAGGGGGTTTTTATGAATTTTAGGTATAAAGTACAGAATTGGTGTCACCGGATTGTCATTCCGCAAGAATTTGTACTCATGAAGAGTCAATAGTCCTGCATTCTTCCATGCCACTAATTTCATTTTATAATCATTGTACATGGTTTTTAGAGCTAGTTGGTCACTTCGGCGGTAACATTCTCTGTCCATTAATTGGCTCATTGCTTCCTCGATGTATTCAGCTTTACTCCATAAAACCAAATTGCCCCCTTTGTCTGAGTTACGGATGACTATTTCCTTACTGGCCTTAAGTTTGTTCATCAACAGATGGTACTGGAGTTCTTGTCTGTTAGTTTTACGCCTTGTAGTATTGTGCACTTTGTGGTTGAGTTGTTTAATGCCCATCACTACATGCTTATGAAAAATGTCAATGGTGTCCCTGGTTGTGATAGGGTTGAAGGTGGAGCGGGGCCTGAAAGGTGTAACCTCTGTCCGTCGTTCAGCCATTCTGCTCGTAAATTCAGTTTCCCTGATAATGTGTATTGAAGCGCTGTTTTCATTTGCTAAATCCTGCATGTCCTGTTGGACTGACATGTCTGATGCTGTTAGATTGAACGGAGGGGAACTGGCTGTCAGTTGTTCGAACTGATTCCCTGTCAAATCAGTTCTTGTGTTATTTTGCTGAAGAAAGTATTTTTTCAGTTTAAGTTTCCTCACACTCTTAAAGATGTCCATTCTGGTGGCCGCATAATTAAATTAACTTTTGGGGCAGTATGACAGCCCTAGTGATAGTAGTTGTTCCTCTGCCCTATTTAGGTCCACATTAGTTAAATTTATTACAGTCTGGCTGTTGGTTTGTTCGCAATACGTTATCGTCTCCATTTCCGCCTTGGTTGTCGTGTTTGTTTTTTCGACTCTTCGTCGCTTGGCTTGTCGCCTCTCCCGGCGTTTTGTGGATCTGCTATTGGTTGTCTGTTTGCCTGGTTTCTGGGGTGCAGAGTCTGTCTGCGTTCTAGACATAAAAAGTCGACCTCTTCAGCCAGTGTGATTTTCGCCGGTATTTGTTTCATCGCCTGTATGCGTGCATCCACCTCAGTCTTGCTCTCCAGGGCCGAGCTGAGATCCGAGTGGATGTCATATCTGGTCTTGCCCTTCCGCCTGCAGAACTGACCTTGGCAGCTTGTGTTCCACTGTATTTTGAAACTTTCAGTGAATTGTATTTTTTGGTGAGCGTAAATATGCGTCCACTTTCATAGTCTGTGCGATCTCGGTGAAACTTAAAAGCCTTTCTTTCTCGAATCTTGTCCTCCTCTTTTTTAAGTCTTGTAATCATTTCTACTTTTAGTTTAGCCAGTTCATCATTCTGCCCCATTGCGCTCAATTCAACATTTAATGCCTCTATTTGTTCCTGTAGTTTTACGCGGTCTTTTTCAGCATGCCTGACAAGTATTGTGGTTAATCTTCGTGACGATTCAAGATTTGTTTCCGCCCATGATCCGGATTTTCTTATCTGGGGGCTATTAATATCCATAGCCCCCGTGGCACCCTGCCTACATCCACCATTGACTTTGTTCTATCTTCATTCATTTTTCCAATTGTTTTATTTTATCCCTTAGGCTGGTGTTACGTGGGCCCGCTGGTGCATTCTGGGAGACTGAGTCCTGTTGGGGAGCTTTCTCATCATCAAACATATCGTCCGCCGCCGCTTCCCTTTCTCTTAGCACTTCAGCTGACATTGTTTTCGTTAGAGCTAATTTGATTGATTATTGTTTCTGGATACCTCGGAAATGGCTTGCTGACCGTGTGCTGCCCCCTCCTACTGTATCACTGCACACCTCTTAACCCAGTTTCGCGTTTCACATTGGCCTCCCCTTCTCAAATCACTCTCGGTTAGGCACCCTCCGTGTCTTCCGACCCGTGTTCGCCTATCTTGTAGTGGCTGCGGAGTGTCTCTACCGTAGTCCTTAGCGCTGGGGGGCTATGCCGCCGTTAATCCTCCCGGATTCAGTTGCTTCGCTTGCTACCAAGCTGTGGCTCCTTTGGTGGCAGATAAGCCCGAAATATATATATATTACCTACTGGCGGTCACCAGTAGGTAGTTATATTTAGGACCTTGTTTCTATTCAAAAAGCATTTATTCTTTTGCCAATATCTTTGGCGCCGTTTGACGAATCTTCGCGAAATTTTCAAAACTAATGGTTCACTCAGGTCAGCTCCTGTCTTGAAAGTTTCGGGATGATTCGTCAAGCGGAGCTGAGAAAAAAGGGGGGTCCCAAAACACGTTTTCCCCATGTTCATTTCCATGGGAATTGTTGGAACAGGCTACAGCCCGAACTGCTGAACGGAATTACACCAAATTTGGCAAATAGGTAGCTCTTGGTTCAGAAAGCGACCTTTTTTTGTAAATGGTGTAACTCCGTTCAGTAGTTGCTGAGAAATTCAAAAAATAAAAATTTATATATCTGAGTACCGAGGAGGATTCGCGAACCCTCCCGAGCACAAGCTTCATTCTGATTGGCTGCCAACACTCCAAGCCAGGAAGTGTTGGCAGCCATCTTGTGACTCGGTAAAACCAAGTCACAAGACAGTAAAAAAGATAAAAAACAAGAAAAGGGGGCAGGGTAGAAACACGCTGACCCCCTAGGCCTGCTCTGGGGGTCCCACAAGGACCCCCAGGGCCAAAAAAAGCATAAAAAAAAGAATCTGCTGAATTCACGCTGGGTGCGCGAATCCGGCCGAGAAAATGAAAGAAAAACGAAGCGCGTTTAATTAAGCCACCAGGTGGGCCAGGTCCTGGGGGCAATCACAAAGTATAGTGCAGGGGCCCGTGGGGGCCCCCAGAGCCCCGGGGATCGCCACCTCCCCGGGGCTCTGATTTAAAAAAAATGTCCACACTTCATTTACATATGGGGGTCTGTGCAAATGTAGGGAGGGGGGCTGCGCAGCCCCCCCCTGGAGCCCTAGATGGCCCTGGGGACCGCCACCCACCAGGGCCAGCTCCTGCAATGTCCTGGGGTGCCCACCCCCGGGATATTGATGTTTGCTATGGCAGGGCAGGAGCACGGTGCCCGCTCTGCCATAGCAAACACTGCTTTGCTTCGTTGAAGCGAGAGCAGGAAACCTGCTCTCGCTTCAACGAAGCAAAGCAGAATTTCCTTTGGGCAATGACGGCTCCGCAGGAGGTGGGGAGCCGGCAGGGACCGTGGGGGCATTGGGGCTCCCCCCACGGTCCCTATCAAAGAGGCCAGGCCCCGAGGGATGGGGTCCCCGGGGCCAAAAGTGGCCCAGGGAAGGTGGGCCACGTGGCCCCCCTCCCTTTTGCATTTAAATAAAAAAAGAATAAATAAAGAAATAAGGCTGGGACCCGGGGGATGGGGTCCCCGGGGCCAAAACTGGCCCCAGGAAGGGGGCCACGTGGCCCCCCTCTTTAAAAATAATTAAAAAAATTAATATGTGGCCATGCCCCGGTGGATGGGGGCCCTGGGGCCCAAATCGGCCATGGGAGGGGGGCCCGGCGGCCCCTTCCCGTTTTTTTTTTAAAAAGGAAAGAAAATGCTCAGGCCCTGGGGGATGGGGTCCCCAAGGGCCCAAAAATAAAAAAGGGAACGGGGGCCACACAGTCTCCCTTCCAAAAAGCAAATTTTAAAAAAGCTGGTGTCTCGCAGGAGGCCCCACCTCCGCCCTGAACCACTGTGCAAACGCGCCTCCTGGCGCGTTCTAAGTTGGAGGATTAAGTCCCCTTCATTCCTGAGGGTCCCTGTGGGCCAATTAGCCCACCAGGTACCTCCAGTAAGCCCCACACAGTGGGATTGCTGAGAGGTGGTCCGAGGCCATGCCCCTTTTTACACCACTCTGCAAACACGCCTCTTGGCGCACTGCTGGTGGAGTGATGAGGTCCTCTTGTGTCCTGAGGACCTCAGGTCACAAGTGTACATCCTCCCCCGAGCAGCAGTGCGCCAGGAGGTGTATTTGCAGAGTGGTGTAAAAAGGGGGCGTGGCCTCGGACCACTCTCAGCAATCCAGCTGTGTGGGGCTTACTGGAGGTACCTGGTGGGCTAGTTGGCCTCCAGGGACCCTCAGGAGGCAAGCGGACTTCATCCCCCAACCAAGAGCGTGCCAGCAGGTGCGTTTCCAGAGTGATGGACAAAGGGGGCGTCCACCTATCAGCAATCCCACTATCTGGGGCATACTGGAGGTATCAGGTAGGCTAGTTGGCCCCTAAGAACCCCCAGCAGCGAAGGGAACTTTAATCCCTATCCAAGAGCGCGCTAGGGAGTGCGTTTCCAGAGTGGTGGGGAAAGGGGGCGTGGCCTGCTATGACAACTTAGCAATCCAGCTGCGTGGGACTTACTGGAGGTAATAGGAGGGGTAGTTGGCCCCCAAGGTTGTCCTTGGCGGTCAACTACCTCTCCTATTACCTCCACTAAGTCCCACACAGTGGGATTGCTAAGAGGTCTTCGAAGGCCACGCCCCCCTTTCTCCACCACTCTGCAAATGCACCTCCTGGCACACTACTGGTTGGGGGATGAAGTCCAATTTACTCCTGAGGTACTTTGGGTGCCAAGAAGCCCTCCTGGTACCTCCTGTAAGTCATTCGCAGTGGAATTCCTGAGTGCTGGTCGGAGGCCCAACACCCTTTCTCCACCACTCTGCAAATGCGACTACTAGTTAAAGAAGCATTTGCAATGTAATAGGTTTCGCATTGGCGAGAGTTAGAGCTATTGGCGTTGTAAATGTAAAAGATTTTTACTAATGTTTTTTGGTGTAGAGTGGATGTACGTTGTGTGTAGTGGAATTAAGTGGTATGAAGTGCAGTGAAATTATGTGAATAGACAGTATTTGGTATTTACTGTATAGGAATTATGTGGAGTGGGATTATGTGTTTTGGAGAGTAATTATGTGGTATTGTAGTCTGTGTTGTGGAGTGGTAACCTCAGGTTTAATGTTAATGTTAATGTTATTGGTATTTGTATGGCGCTAACTGTTACCCGAAGGTGTCCTGGCGCTGCATGAAGTCCTACAGAGGATTGGATGTCAAAGGAGAAATAGCAGGATCAGTTTGAAGACAACCATGTTTTCAGCGCTTTCCTAAAGGCCAAGAGATTAGTCATGCTTCGCAGAGATAGTGGCAGAGCATTCCATGATCTGGCCGCATTTGCTATGAAGCCTCTTCCACCCCAGGAGGCCTTTTTTACCCTCTGGACAGTTGTGAGTCTTGCCTCAGAAGACCGCAATGTTCTTTGAGGTGTATACCAGCGAAAACGCTGTTTTAAAAATGCTGGTCCGGTTTCCTGAAGAGCTTTAAAAACCAGACAGAGAGACTTAAATTGAATGCGCTTCCTAACCCGCAACCAGTGAAGTGTTTTGATTTTGGCTGAGATTGAGTCGAACTTTGGAGTGCCTGTAAGGAGTCTTGCTGCAGCATTCTGCAGAATCTGAAGTTTATTTAAAGACCCTTCCTGGATTTTAAGATATAAACTATTGCAATAGTCTAATCTGGACATTATTAATGCAGTGACGACTGTTTGTTGCGCATCTTTGGGTAGTAATGGCATGATTTTTTTTAATGATCTGAGGATGTATGCAGTAGATGAGGCCAATGTGTTCACCTGGTCTCTGAAACTCAGTTTGTCGTCTATCCATAGTCCCAAGTTCTTCACTTTCCTTATCGGCGTGGGGAGCGGGCCTGACGCCTCGGGCCAACAATCGGGGGTCCAGAAGTTGGGGTTGTTGCCAAACAGCACTACCTCCGTTTTGCTGGAGTTGAGTTTCAGGCAATTTTGAGCCATCCATCCACCCACGGCGTACATGCAGCCCTGTAGTCTCGATGCCGTTTCCTGGAACATTTCAGGTTGAATGGACACCACAATTTGGGTGTCGTCCGCATAGGACGTCAGGGTGAAACCAAAGGATTCAATTAGGGGTGCCAATGAGGACACATAAATATTAAAAAGTGTTGGGCTTAGTGACGACCCCTGTGGCACCCCACAAGGTAGGGAAAAAGATTCAGCTTCAAATTCTTCCATGGCCACTGTTTGCATTCTATCGGAAAGAAAGGATCGGAGGAGTTTCCAGGCAGTGCCCCCGATTCCTATCTCATCCAATCGGTCCATCAGCAAAGCATGATGGACCTTGTCGAATGCTGCAGAAAGATCCAACATGATCAATGCAGCCTGTCCTCCTTGATCCAAAATGGTCCTGATCTCCTCTGTGGATTTGAGAATCGCACTTTCCGTACTGTGGCCCTCTCTGAACCCATACTGTGTTGGATTCAGCGCCTGAGAGTCGTGCAGAAATTTGTTGAGTTGCGCATTCATATTTCTTTCAATGATTTTTGCTGGCAGTGGTAATCTGGATATGGGTCTAAAATTATTTGGGTCATTTGCGTCCAGGCTGGGTTTATTCAGTAGAGGCAGGATTGATGCGTGTATCCAAACTCTAGGAAAATATCCTTCTGTATACATTATGATAAAGATGGAGATCAGTTTTCGTAAAACTGGTTCTGCTGCTAGTTTTACTATAGAACTTGGGCAAGGATCATACGGAGAGCCTGACTTTACCTTAGCCAAAAGATGGAGGGTGTCTGATTTCTTTAGTTGGGCTAAGCTGTCTAAACGTGGGGCCTCATCTTTTGCTTTCCTTTGATCAGTTGCCAGGTCATTACTAGTATTAGATGAGGAGTCCGAGAAGGTTTGGAAAATACCATTAACTTTTTCAAAAAAGAATTTAGCAATCTTATTGCACAGTTCTTGGGTAGCTGGAATAGTTGGGGAGGGTGGGCGGGTAAGGGTGTTTACTATTTTGAAAAGCTCTTTCGACGAGTTTTGGGCAGTTTTAATTCTGTTTGTAAAATACTCTTGTTTTTTGCTTTGAAGCAGCTGTTTATAGTTTGCAAGGCAAGCTTTATATTCTTTTTTGTCCTTATCTTTGTTTAGTCTTCCTCATTTCCATAGAAGCTAAATTATAAACTCAATGAGACACAAAAAAAGAAGGAACCACTGAGGAGCACTTCTGGACCTAGTCAGAGGTATGAGCAGGGCCACTGGAATTATGTGACTGTTCTGCTGCACCAATTTTCACATAAATAAACATTTTCCGCATTTGCCAAATATTCCATCATCTGCTGCCTAATCTGCAGATTTGAACAAAAAAATCCTTGTTTCTAGCTCAAATGGCTCAAATGTTCCCAAACATGCAGCTTCACCTGTTACAGCGTGGCGGAAGGCCCTTTGCAAACCTGGAATGGTCATGTGTTACTTATTGCTAAATGTGGGTGTTAAATTGGTACTAATGGTGCCCAAACCTCTCTTCTTTCTGTGCCTCTCTTGCCTCTTTCTGCATTTCTCTTGCATCTTTCTGCACCTTTCTTCCTCTTGCTGCACCTCACTGTCTTCTTTCTGCACTTCACTTGCCTCTTTCTGAACTTCTCTTGCCTCTTTCTGCATCTCACTTGCCTCTTTCAGCACCTCTGTTGCTTTTTTCTGAAGATCTCTTGCCTCTTTCTGCACCTCTCTTGCCTCTTTCTGCACCTCACTTGCCTCTTTCTGCACTTCTCTTGCTTCTTTCTACACCTCTCTTGCCTCTTTCTGCTCCTCTCTTGCCTCTTTGTGCATTTCTCTTGCCTGTTTCTGCACATCCTTTGCCTCTTTCTGTACATCTCTTGCCTCGTTCTGCTTCTCCCTTGCCTCTTTCTGCACCTCACTCTCTTCCTTCTGCACCTCTCTTCCCATTTTCTGCACTTCTCTTGCCTCTTTCTGCACTTCTCAAGCCTCTTTCTCTACCTCTCTTGCCTCTTTCTGCATCTCAAGTGCCTCTTTCTGCGCTTCTCGTGCCTCTTTCTACACTTATCTTGCCTCTTTCTATACCTCTCTTGCCTCTTTCTGAACCTCACTCTCATCTTTCTGCACCTCTCTTGCCTCTTTCTGCACCTCACTTGCTTCTTTCTGCATCTCTCTTGCCTCTTTCTGCACCTCTATTGCCTCTTCCTGCAACTCTGTTGCTTCTTTCTGCACTTCTCTTGCCTCTTTCTGCACCCCTCTTGCTTCTTTCTGTACCCCTCTTGCCTCTTTGTGCACCCTCCTACGTCTTTCTGCACCCCTCTTGCCTCTTTCTGCACCTCTGTTGGTTCTTTCTGCACTGCTCTTGCTTCTTCCTGCACCTCTTTTGCAAATTTCTGCATCCCTCTTGCCTCTTTCTGTACCCCTCTTCCCTCTTTCTGCACCTCTCTTGCCTCTGTCTGCACACATGTTCCCTCTTTCTGCACCCCTTTTGCCTGTTTCTGCAACTCTCTTGCCTCTTTCTGCAGTTCTCTTGCCTCTTTCTGCACCTCTTTTGCCTCTGTCTGCACACATGTTCCCTCTTTCTGTACTTCTATTGCCTCTTTCTGCACCTCTCGCTTCTTTCTGCACCCCTGTTGTCTCTTTCTGCACCCCTGTTGTCTCTTTCTGCACTTGTCTTCCCTCTTTCTGCACCTCTCTTGCTTCTTTCTGTACTTTTCTTGCTTCTTTCTACACCCCTCTTGCTTCTTTCTGTACCCTTCTTCCCTTTTTTGCATCCCTCTTGCCTCTTTCTGCTATTCTCCTGCCATTTTCTGCACCTCTCTTGCCTCTTTCTGCACCTCACTTGCCTCTTTCTGCACTTCTCTTGCTTCTTCCCACACCTCTGTTGCTTCGTTCAGCAATTCTCTTGCCTCTTTCTGCACTTCTCTTGCTTATTTCTGCACCTCACTTGCTTCTTTCTGCACCCCTCTTGCCTCTTTTTGCACCCCTCTTTTCTCTTTCTGCACCTCTCATGCCTCTTTCTGCACCCCTCTTCCCTATTTCTCCACTGCTCTTGCTTCTTTCTGCACCTCTTCTGCAAATTTCTGTATCCCTCTTACCTCTTTCTGCACCCCTGTTCCCTCTTTCTGTACCTTTCTTGCCTGTTTCTGCACCTCTCTTGCCTCTTTCGGCAACTTTGTTGTTTCTTTGTGCTCTTCTCTTGCCTCTTTCTGCACCCCTCTTGCCTCTTTAAGCACCTCTGTTGCTTCTTTCTGCACTTCTCTTGCTTCTTTCTGCACCCCTCTTGCTTCTTTCTGTACCCCTTTTGCCTCTTTGTGCACCTCTCCTGACTCTTCCTGCACCTCTCTTGCCATTTTCTGTAGTTCTCTTGCCTCTTTCTGCACCTCTTTTGCTTCTTTCTGCACTTTTCTTGCTTCTTTCTGTACCCCTCTTGCCTCTTTCTGTACCTCTGTTGGTTCTTTCTATACCTCTGTTGCTTCTTTCAGGAAGTCTCTTGCCTCTTTCTGCACTTCTCTTCTTTCTTTCTGTACCCCCTCCTGCCTCTTTCTGACCTTTCTTTCCTCTTTCTGCACCTCTCCTACCTCTTTCTGCACCCCTCTTGCCTCTTTTTGCACCTCTGTTGGTTCTTTCTGCACTGCTCTTACTTCTTTCAGCACCTCACTTGCCTCTGTCTGCACTTCTCTTGCTTCTTTCTACACCTCTGTTGCTTCTTTCTGCACTTCTCTTGCCTCTTTCTGCACCTCTTACTTAGAGGTAGTTTTAATCCCCCTGCCCTATTATGTACTAGGGCCTTACAGGGGAGGTCATTTCAATCACAGGGGTACCCCAACCCATATTGTACCCTAGTGTATGTAGGTGTTTTCACTGTATTTCAGCATAGCACTGGCTCTGGGACTGGTTAGTCAGAGTCAGTTACCTCCAGTACCAGTCAACAAAAAGTTGGGGGCACAGGATGACTTTGTAACAAGGCCTCTTTCTGCACCTCTGTTGGTTCTTTCTGCATATCTATTGCTTCTTTCTGCACCTTTCTTCGTTTTTCTGGACTTCTGTTGCCTCTTTCTGCATTTCTCTTGCTTCTTTCTGCGCCTTTCTTCCTCTTTCTGCACATGTTCTACCTCTGTAGGCATAGTTAGTAATTAGCATTTAAAAAACCTTAGAAATTCAAAGGTTATATTAGGGTGTGAGGAGGTGCATCAGATTATCACATGGATGATGTCATGAGTGATGTCATTTGAGATGTCATCAGTGATGTCATCAGTGATATCACTGACCATGTCATGAGTGATGTAATATGTGACGTCATCAGCAGTGCATTGCGGGGGCGCGAGTTATAGTTACCTCAACGAACTATAACGGCCAAATTTCTCTGGTTTTATACTACTGAAATGTCCAACTAACTATAACATCCCTGAAACCTGTGTTTTTTCAGTGAATTTTTAAGGTTTTTTTAAATGCTAATGTCTAACTATAACGTCCCTGAAAACTATGGTTTTGTCAGTGAATTTCAAAGGTTTTATAAATGCTAATTTCTAACTATAGCGTCCCTGAAACCTATGGTTTTTTTCAGTGAATTTCAAAGGTTTTTTAAAGGCTAATTTCTAACTGTAACGTCCCTGAAACCTATGGTTTTTTCAGTGAATTTCAAAGGTTTTTTAAATGCTAATTTCTAACTATAACGTCCCTGAAACCTATGTTTTTTTCAGTGAATATATATATATATATATATCCACACAACCATAATGTTAAAAATATGTATTTAAATAAAGAAATACACTATTCACACTCCAGTCTGTGCAACAGTAGTAAGTAGTACGTAGAAAGTGTTGTACTTCTGAGAAGTACAATTTACTATTTCCTCTCCGCTCTGTGCAACAGTACGAAAAGCATTCAGAGGGGTAAAATTTACTATTATCACTCCAATCTGTCCAACAGTAGGGAAAACATTGGACTTCAGAGGGGTTAAATTTACTATTCTCACTCCAGTCTGTAAAACAGTTGGAAAATCGTTGTAATTCAGAGGCGTAAAAATTACTATTACCACTCCAGTCTGTGCTACAGTAGGTAATAGGTTGGACTTCGAAGGGGTAAGATTCACTATTCCTACTCCAGTCTGTGCAACAGTAAGGAAAGCATTGGAATTCAGAGGGCTAAAATGTGCTATTCCTACTCCAGTCTACTCTACAGTAGGGAAAGCGCTTGACTTCGAAGGGTTTAAATTTACTATTCCGACTCCAGTCTATACAACAGTAGAGAAAGCGTTGGACTTCGGAGGGGTTAAATGTACTCTTCCAACTCCACTCTATGCAACAGTAGGGTAAGCATTATAATTCAAAGGGGTTAAATTTACTATTTCCACTCCAGTCTATGCAACAGTAGGGAAAGTGTTGGATTTTGGAGGAGTTAAATTTCCTATTCCCAATCCTGTCTGTGCAACAGTAGGAAAAGTGTTGGACTCCAGAAAGGTAATATTTATTGTTCTCACTCCAATCTGTGCAGCATCGGGCATGAATCTTTGGGGTGGCAGCTCAGGTGCCCCCCGGGCCTCAAGCGGAAGCCCAGGGTTGACGAGGGCACTGCTAGGGGACCCAAAGTCCCTTTTCGTCTGCCTTTCTATGGTGGTCAGACCGCCATGGAAAGGCTATCGAAAGGGACATCGTAATCCCTATGGTGGTGCCTGAGTCGGCACTGCCCCTACTGTAAGGGCTACAATCCGACTAAAGGTCCGACGGGCTCCTTGAGCCCGTCAGAAGCATCGGTCGGTCCCTCCGACCGATGTGGTCTGACCGACGGCATCATAATGCGGTAGTCGGACCGCTAAGCTGCATGTCGGTGGCTGTCCAATCAACATCCTATGCAGGCCCTTTGATTTTTGAAAAGAAAAGAGTTTTGGTTTTCACCAGAGGCATTTTCATTTACTGTACATCTGTCGACATTTTCCAGATGGCCGCACTGTAAAGGTAGTGCAGCCATGAGGTAAATATCAACAGCTGCACTCAAAAGGTTAAAAAAATAAATAACTCAAATAGACCCCCATTTGCTCCATTAACTAGATGTGTGAGCTAGTAGACATTACATCTGTATCCAGCAACTGTCCCTAAAACACTGTTATCCTGCCACCATGTCGGACCTGTGTGAAATAAAATTTGGCTGACTGCCCCCTCAAGCCTCCAGGGTGTGGAGTCCAATGGAGTGTCACCTCAGAGTATAGACCACTAAGGGTGGCCTGTGAAGCACTAAATCTGAAGATTTGAGGGATCAGATGCCACACAAACTGAGTTAAAAAAAATGCCAAACACAACATGAACTCTACCCTGACCTCAAAATACTACACCATACTAAAGGTAATTCATGTAAATTTGTTTGTCTTCAAAATTGCATTCCACAATAAGATAAAACAATACCTACTACTGAATGATTCTGAAAAAAGTCAGTCTTTTTTAATCGGACATGTACTTGCAGCAATTCTTGGTCCCATTGCACTCTGTTTCGTTCTGGGACGGCCTTTCCGAGGTATTCATGTTTCCAGGATATGGAACAATACCCTTATCAACATAGGATCAGTGTCAACCATTCTACAGTTCAGAGAAAATCAGAGGAAACACCTCTTCAAGCAGCACTACCACTGAACCGACAGTCTACCCTTGACCTTCCCCAAATTGTCGTGTCTTCCCGGGGGCCATTCTCCTTGATAAGCACTAAGTTGCTCTTAAGTTAGGGTTGTGCTTTACAAATACCATCAGATGCATACAAGTAAACATAACTATATTCTTGGTCCCATTAGAGAAGCCAACAAAGACGCAAAATGTCCACCGGAGCCAGACAGACAGACAATTTTAATGTGCATCCAGGGAGCGCCATGTTGGTTCTTAGTGACCAATAGAACATAGGCCAAGAGGATGTGCACGTGCACACATGAAAGAAAGAGGATGTGGACATGCACATATTGAATTCACAATTTAGGGGTGGGAACTGAAGACCCATGAAATGGTAGACACCTTTGGCACTTTTTGCCACATCATAAGTTTCTTCATTGACCTCTCAATGCACACACTCAGTGAGTTGCAAGTTCAACAACAGATCTTTCAATCTCAGCTGCACACTCTCTTGTGCATATGCTAATAGTGGTTGTGAGTCTGCAGGGCACTGCACATTCTTTCCAGCAATGACGGTCATGTCCCCTACTTGCTTTGTTTGATAATATGGCACAAGTTTCTTAAACCATGCACTTTGCATTATGAATAATAAATAGACTTCCAGCACAGTTAATGTGACGACTTACAATTAAGGATATCTAAACTTGCAATCAAACACCGCAAAGGGTCAAGTTGCAATGCCAACCGTTCCACAATTGGTGTGTAGAGTCGTTTGTATCTTAATCAACTTTTGAAAATGCAAGCTCTTGCGTGAATTCAAATCCCATGAGGTAAACTTAACTATTCCCTTGGCATGCACACTACTAGTGGTTCAATGAGAAAGTAAGATTTTTCTTTTGGCATGTTGAATATTTAAATGACCACGGACAGACAGCTGAGGAATTATATTTCTGATGAAGCCTTTGAGATCAAAAGTGTGAAATTTGTTGTTGCGAGTCTATGTTTATTGTCTTCAGTAATTCAACATTAGCGCGGCCTATCAAAGTACACAATTATATGTCTATCAATATTCACTAGAAAGTTACTGAGTGTACACAACTTAATATAAAACAGTAGCAGAGTACAGAAATTATGGTATTGAATGGAGCAGCCATCCAGAAATTGATAGGCAGTATATGAGCAACAAATATGGATCATTAGACGAAACCTGAAGTTAAATGAATTCTGATGGTAGTGAATATATTAGCCGTTTTACCAAGGTCAGTTATTTGCCTCAAACAGGCATTATGACAACAGATCAATAGAAAGGAGAAGGTAGTTTCAAAAAATATTCTTCAAAAAACAGGATTACTTTCACAAAGTGATTTTAAAGTTTAAAAGAAAAAAATTACAATGTTATAAAATATTCTGCATTCAAGGGTGTCCTGTGTCATATGCTACATTTTTTACAGCTCGTGATTTCTAGCCAACAACTTGTTACAATGTGGAACTTGTAGTTTTAGTATTACCATTGTAACAATGACACTTACATCCAGTGCATGCATAACCAACCACGCTGCCTACAAAGGCATGGCTGGCTCAAGATGTCACTCATGACATAGATCCACACTAATCCCATGAGTACTGTATAGAGATTTTTGGGCTTATTAATAAAGGCTTTTTGGAGTAAGAAACTCGTACTCCTGTAGTACTCTTACATGTCTTTGTGAATTGGCCCCAAAATAACATAAATGAGACTAAAATGGGGATATTTAGGAAATGGTGATATACAGCTTGTCCACACAGGAAGGACTGTGCCCTCTTTGCAGTTTTATGGGAGAGAGCTGGGCTGATCCACCAAGGCGTGTACCAGTGCATAATAGAGTATTTGTGTATTACTGCGTCCTGTACTCATAAGTTCTTTTGTGAACCGACCCCATTTTACTCCAAGGGGCATATTCACAAGGACTTATCGCCGAGTTATCGCCACTTTAGCACAGCAAAAGTGGTGATAGAATTACCGCCCCATTCGCAAGCTGGTGCTAACTGCCAACATCGCCACATAACCCACGATAGCTGCCGCAAAAAACATCGCCACGGTTGACACCGCCAACTAACGCTAATGAGATGCAGAATAGGCGTGTCCGTGCAAAAACACACAAAAAGACAACACCGCGCGATTCTCAATGGACAGCCAGATCTGCGATGCGAGTCAAAAACCGGCAATAAGCCGCGGTAGCAGCAGATATTTAACACCTGCCTTTTGCCGGTGCTAAGCAGGACAACCACCTGCAGTATGAAAGGGAGCCCAGACCAGAGCCACACCTGAAGACCAACAGACGCCATGGAGCTACTGATCATGCAGCTCGGAGACCCAAGAGGGCCACAACACCCACCGCCACCACCCCCAGGCCCGCCACCACCCCTGGGACCCGCCCCGCACCCTCCCCGGACTACCCCAGAGGCAGCGTAGACAAAGACAGCGGACCTACCGTAAACGCACCAGCCTCACAGACCTAACGCCAGAGGAGGTCATTGCCCACTACAGGCTCAAAAGGACAACCATCCTCCGCATCCTGACCCACATCGCCCACAGGCTGACGGTACCAACACAGCGGAGAACCAACATCCCTCCGCAGACAAAGCTGCTGGCTGTGCTGCACCTGTTGGCCTCTGGTACCTTCCAACCCACAACTGCCAGAGTCGGAGGAGTCTCACAGCCAGCCCTATCCAAGTTCATCACACCTGTCCTGGATGCCATCATCAGTCTGGTACCCCAGCACCTTCACTACCCCCACACTGCGCAGGAACAGCTGGAGACCAAGCAAGGCTTCTATGCCATAGCTGGATTCCCTCACGTGTTGGGGCAATTGACTGCACACATGTCCTACTTGTACCCCCTGCCGACACTGCACACAACTACCGCAACAGAAAGCACACACATTCCATCAATGTGCAGGAAATAGTGGACGACCGGGGACTCTTCACCAATGTCGTGGCCAACTACCCAGGCAGTGTGCATGATTCATTCATCTTCCGACAGTCCATCATCAACCAGCGCTTCCAGGATGGCACCTATGGAAATGCATTGCTCGTTGGTAAGTCCCAAATGAACACACCACACACCTCAACTCCACAGTCATGCAACTCACGACTCTGTGAATGGGCACGCAGCAAAACTACATGCAACATGTCACACAACATGCCCAGCGACCAGACACAACAACACGACTTAATTGGGAACCTGGGCTTGCCATGTACACAACCCAGCTACGGCATGGCACCACAGCCACACAATAGCAGAATGTGTGGAGATGTTGGAAGCAGGCATGTGCGCGGCCGGCAAGTGACTAATGAATGAGTACCTACCCAATGACAAGTGTGGCTTGATGTGCTGGACAGACTTGAGTATGCAAACCACGGAAATGTCCATGTGGACATTAACCGCTGGTGTATGGAGCGTAGTGGCCAGTGGACGCTACCATGTCACCACAGGCTGTGGGGTAGAACGCGGTGATGACACTCGTTACGTCCCCCCTTGTAGGCACGGGTGCAGTGGTTTGGCCCTGCGTATGCCAGGCTTGGGTAGGAGTGTGAATAAAAACCCCGTCGCTCTGGGCGTGGCTCTCTTCCGGAATGGCCAACGTGTCTTCCAGGGCAGCGCCTCTCAGCCCGCTACGAGGCCGACGCCATGAGCGGCGGGTCCTGCGACCCTGTGCGCCTGCTGCACCCCAGGCTGCTGGTCCCCAGAGCCGTCTTGCCTGACCCAGCGCACCACGGTCGCTCCGCTCACCTGCCGACACTGGCGTGTGTCAAAGAGGGCCCACCACGTGCCGGTGCAAGCTCCAAGCCCCAGGCCCGCTACCTTGGCAGCCACCTCAGACCATCGCTGACCTCCACAACGAAGGCAGCAATCCTCTCTCGTTGACATACCCCACCGGCTTACCCTTCGGCCCAGTTGGTGGCACATATTGTACTGAGTCTTGAGTTTTGAATGGCAGTGACCAAATGTCTGTGGCAGCGTCCACATCACTATACTCCCTTCGATCGGTGAAGCCAAAGTCTGCATCACAAGCACACAACACGTGTCTGTGGGCCCGTGCCAACCGCTGCCCACGGACCACACTGCGGTCCAGTAGGTCCCACATCCAGCACTTTGTCCTGATTCATGAATGGCAGAGTCCATACCAGTGAACGCACGGAGAGGAGTAAGAGGAAGATGCGGTCCAGCCTGGATGTAAGCCAGATCCTCGTTACGGAGGTGACCGAACACTAGCAGCAACTGGCCTGGTGCCACTAACCCTGTTCAACGCAAGCCGGCGACACGTGGTGCCACTAACCCTGTTCAACGCAAGCCGGCGACACGTGGTGCCACTAACCCTGTTCAACGCAAGCCGGCGACACGTGGTGCCACTAACCCTGTTCAACGCAAGCCGGCAACACGTGGTTGTGGGCCCCTGCAGACTACTAGCTCCGGAATGCGCTGCGGGCCAGCCGGCCTCACACCAATCACATCAAGGCGGGACCAGCCAGGGCACGGCATCGTCGCAGGCTGCACACATGCTTGGCTCTGGTGCCTCAGCCTCCGTGAGCCACACGTCATTGCCACATGACATTCCAACGCCGTATGTGGGAGAACCAGGAGGAGCTGGATGAACAGCGGTTGGCCCACGCACACCGCTGCCACCGGCCGACACTGCGGTCAAGTAGGTCCCACATTTGTGACTGGGTCTTGATTTCTGAATGACTGAGTACACACCAATGTACATGCCTCATCGCAGACTGCATCCCCTTGCAGCCCTGGTGCAACTGGCTCCGTGCGCCATGAGTCATGGTCACTCTCTGGTTGAACTTTGGTGGCATCTGAGTCTGTGGCCTGGGGGTTGTCGTCATCATCACCTGGCAGTTACGGACTTGGTGTTTGGCATGAGTCTGTGGCATTCATATCACCCATGTTGCCTGTTGCTGCTTGGTTATGCCCTCTGCATCATGCCCTGGGGTAACACCCTCCACTGTCCCACGATACACTCAGCGACAGTCGCCTTGGACATCTATGAGGACCCACTCAGCTCTCATGGGCCTAACCCAGTGCATCGCAAGGCACCGTCCCGTGGCGGTGTGCCCGTGCCGGCCGCTGTGCATCCGGGGCCACTAACTCTGTGCACCTCAAGTCATGGTCCCTTGCCGTTTGTACTTTGAACGTCTGATTGTGTGATGACTGTTGTAGTTGTTGCAAGCCCAGACAATCCCTGGGGGCTGTCTTACACTCACCCCACGCACAGCCAGCACAGGTGTCACTGGACGAGTGTACCTGCCGACACATCATGCCGAACCACCTATTGACTCATCTCTCTCTGCACTGACACAGGTGATCAGGGATATGCACTCTGCCCTTGGATGATGACACCCCTCCGAGACCCGAATACACATGCCCAGAGGCAGTACAATGCATCCCACATACACACCAGGGGCATCGTGGAACGCACATTTGGCGTGTTGAAATCACGTTTCAGGTGCCTGGACATCACAGGCGGAAGGCTTCTGTACAGGCCAGACATTGTGTGCAAGATGATCGTTGCATGTTGTGTTTTGCACAACATCTGTGTACGCTCCAATGCCCCATGGATCCCAGTGCCAGATGCATCGGACAATGATGAGGACGATGGGGCAGGTGGCCCACACCCCACTGCAGCTGCAGCAGGAATAGTCCGTAGGGACACCCTCATTGCCAATTTCTTCACCTGAGCACGTCACTTTGTGTCCATCCTGTACAATGATGGGACAGTACAAATTGTCCACTGGCACTGCATGTGTAAATAAAACTGATACAGGTTACAGTTTGTACTCGTCCATTGTCATGTCACAGATTCCTGCGATGCCAGATGTGATTGGCCATTTTGTGCATGCATGCGCCACCAGTTGTGTCCTGTGTTCTGTTGTGGAAGTGTTGCAGTATGTACCACATTGTTGACGATGTTGGGGTGCTCAAATTCTCATGTGTGTATGTTGCACTGTGGCTGAGTCGCCCCTGCAGCTCTGAATTGGCTGCCACTCATCCCTTTCAGGTGGTGTGCCTTTCACTTCTATGCGTCTACAGTGCTGAGTTGTTGCTGACTTGAGTGTCTGGTGCCCTTCGTCGTGTTGTGACTCATGGTCATGGTCAGTAGGCAGATGTGTAGTTGACGTCAGGGGATTTTTGTGCACGTGGATGTGTCCGAGTGTGACCTGCACCTTTGCGGATCTGGCCCACACTGAGCCTCATCAGTGTCGTGGCCTGCACATCGACATGATAGTTGGACTGCAGCAATGCTACTCGTCATGTCGTGTCTCTTGCATTGTCAGTGTGGCTGACGGATATGCATCTTTGCTGGGTTTCGCACGTGTGCATGTGTTGGTTGTGTGATTGGTGATGTGTTGGGTAGGGACCCCTTTGGGCACATGGTGGAGGTGGGTCTACTTGGTGTTTGTGTGTGTGCTGCAGTGTTCCAGGGGGATCAGGGACATGATCCGGAGTCATTGTGGGTGTGCTGTGTGCTCTGCTTAATTGTGCATCTGTGCCATTGTGCCCATCTCCCCCGTCCCCCCACTCCCTGGTAGGTACTCACCCTATTGATGTTGTGTCAGGTCATGTTGAGCAGTGTCCGAGTCCTCTGCTCCTGTCACCGTCTCCCGACTGATGACTGTGGCAACCATTTTCTCCATTTCATCCTGCTCCTGGTGTTCTGCTGGCCCCCCACCTCTAATGTGCGTTGCTGCTTTCATGTTGGCAGCGAGTTCCTTCTTGGGTTTGCCCTTCGCATCATTCCAGCGCCTCTTGTCCTCTTCCATTGTCCTCCTCGGCGCGGCAACGGCATTCTCATGGTCCACGATGGTCTGCCATCTCAGCTTCTTTTTTGCCAATGACACGTTGGAGGTGACGTACAGTTGGTGGTGGTGTTCAATCTCATCCGTGACTTGGATCCGGGTTTCCTGCAGACTGTACCCCGTCTTCCTCTCCCTCTTCTCATTGCCCTTCCACAACACCTGGCTTCCTGGCTGGTCCTCCGTGGGTCTTGTGGGTTTCACGTTGTCCTCTGCACTTGGTCCGGGTGCATCCTTGGTGCTCCGCAGTTCATCTTGTTTTTGGTGTGATCTTTTTGGGTGTTTTTCTTGTGCTTTTCCCCGCATGACGCGTGGGACTTGCTGGCCTCTCGCTAGTTATCACACAGGTTTTTTCACGGTTGGGCCCATCGCAACTTTTTCGCGTTGGGGTTTGCATTTTTATCGCCGTCGCGGTAGTTGTTTCGCCGTGTTGTGAATGCCACGTTGACACAGCATTATTTTCCCGCGATGGACTGCGATGTGAGAAGTTGCGGTGAGCTATTTTGGCGATGTTTATCGCACGTTCTTGTGAATATACCCCCAAATTGTGATAGTCCACCAACAGTAGCATTGTATTTCAGACGGGTTCTCAGTTTTATGATATTTAGGGGCTCATTTACAAACCCCTTGCGCCACTTTTGCGTCATTTTTAACATGGGAAAATTGACGTATGGGTGGCGTAAGGGGCTTGTAAATAAGCTCCTTAATGTTTTGACATGTCCATCTGTATTTCTTCATATTTATTTTTTTCCTCATTTTATTCGTATTCATCCCTATTTACTTTTTCGGTTCTTGAATAAATTAAGTTGCACCATGTATAGTTCCACATTTAGTCAATTGATAATTTATTGTACACTCACATTCCAATGTCTGCCGGGTTTTGTGCACCATAGCCATACTAATCTAAACAAAATACACTCACATAAAAATATTAGCATTGCATTACTAGAACTTGTGCATATCTGAAGCTGTTAAAGCTTTATTAGAAAATAATCTTTTTAAACCCCTATGGCAATCATAAGTATAGCAAGACACTCCAAAAAGAGCAGATTTCAGAAATTTCAAATTGTTTAAAAATAAATACTGACAGGGAAACCGATTCATTCCTGTTCTGTGTTTATGTGTAAATATAAGTGAAAACGGAAAACTGAGAGCCTTACATATAAACAATACAATATTATTAATAAAGACGTCGTTGAGCAAAATTGATGTACGATGTGCACAGACCTTTGCAACCCTGATTCAGATTCTGAGCAGAGAACTAGTTCAATTATTTATTGTGGTTCTGTTTGCAGCTGTGAGCGTGAACTTTTCATTAGGTAAGAGTCCCTCTTCTAGTAAATGAAAATAAAAAAGCCTCCATTTGTTTCCTGACTTCTTCTCAGACATGTTCTCAGACTACGATTCATGCCATGTCAGTAAATCGCATACATTACACGCAACCATAACTTGCATTTAATGAATTGAGCACAGCAAACCCAAGCACAAATTCTTCATCTGTAGTTGACGTGTGTCAGAGCAATATATGCTTTTCTGAAAATTGAGAGGGTCGGGGGGACATGGCGGCTAGCTGAGAGCACTGGCTGGGAGCCCTCCCTCTAGTGCGTGTGGGGGAGCGGCACAGATCTAGGCAAAAACGTACTCAAGTTCGGTGGGGGTGAATGCACAAGCGGAGACGCGCATAAGGTGATCGGGGCATTGAGGATGTTTAGTGGAGACCGTCTGAAGAAATTGGTGGCTGTGGTGTTGTGCTCTAGAGGGAAGGGGCGCGTGGGCTCCGCAAGGATCCTGGGCCTTGGCGCGAATTCACTTGATGCTGCAAGTGGTAGCAAGAGAAAAGCTGAAGGCAACATGACTGGAAAGAGTGTGGGCAAGCAAGGGGAAATCAGTTGATCTACACATGCGTGTGGCATGGTACCCAGCATTATTCAGTGGCAGTGGGGCTGAGGGGGCAGGATAGGCACCTCTAAATCCGACAGAACAAAATGTCTCAAAAAGAAAAAGGTCAGTGAATACTTGGGCAGTGTATAGAAGGCATGGAGAGGTGAGGGGCAAATATTCATTATGAAATCTCAAAGCAACATCTGAGGGGCATATTCACAAGGAGCTATCGCCGAATTATCGGCACTTTATCGCAGCCAAAGTCGTGATAAATATACCTCCCCATTCACAAGCTGGTGTAAACAGCCCACAGCACCAGTTTACCCGCGATAGCAGCCGCAAAAAACATCGCCACAGAGGACACGCGCAACTATCGCTAATGAGATGTAGAGTGGGCGTTCCCGTGCCAAAAGGCGCGACAACATCACACCTCAACATTCTCAACAACCAGCCACATCGGCAATAAAAACACAAAACAGGCGATAAGGCGTGTTAGCACCAGGAAATCTACACCTGCTCTGACCTGGTGTAAAGTCGGACGGCAGCCTGCAAACCAAAAGGGAGCACAGCCCAGGGCTACATCAGAAGGGCAACAGATGCCATGGAGCCACCCATCATGCGGCCCGGACACCCAAGAGGGCCACAACACCCACCGCCACCACCCCCAGGACCACCCCTCCCTGCCACCCCCCCCGACCAAAGACATGCCACATCAGCCACACCTAAACATGTACAAAATATTCCGCTGGATGTCGCACAATCACAACTGGTGACATGCATGTGTCGTCACAGAAATGAGCAGCACACATTCACTTTCGAAGCAACAAATGAAACCTTATTAAAATGAACACCGAAATGAAATGAAGACACATGGCCGCTCCCCTCGGGACAATACCTAGGTCACAGCCTGTAAGACAAAAAACATGATGAGAAGGTGTGTCCTGTGCACATCAGAGGACAGAGAGAGAGCGAAGGAGAGAGAGAGGAAGAGAGGGAGAGAGAGAGGAAGAGAGGGAGCGAGAGAGAGAGAGAGAGAAGAGGAGAGAGAGAGGAAGAGAGGGAGAGAGCGAGAGAGGAAAAGAGGGAGAGAGAGAGAAGAGGAGAGAGAGAGAGAGAAGAGGAGAGAGAGGAAGAGAGGAGAGAGAGAGAGAGGAAGAGAGGGAGAGAGAGAGAGAAGAGGAGAGAGAGAGGAAGAGAGAGAGAGGAAGAGAGGGAGAGAGAGAGAGAGAGAGAGAGAAGAGGAGAGAGAGAGAGAGAAGAGGAGAGAGAGGAAGAGAGGGAGAGAGAGTGAGAGGAAGAGCGGGAGAGAGAGAGAGAGAGAGAGAAGAGGAGAGAGAGGAAGAGAGGAGAGAGAGAGAGAGGAAGAGAGGAGAGAGAGAGAGAGAAGAGGAGAGAGAGGAAGAGAGGGAGAGAGAGTGAGAGGAAGAGAGGGAGAGAGAGAGAGAACGTGCCGCCCCTGCGCACCCAGGCCACACTGCTCACCTGCTGCCACCGGTGTGTCTCCAACCACGTGCCGGTATGTATAGCAGGACACCAGGTCACACATCTGAGTCAGAGCCGTCAGCTGAAACAGAGTCCAGATACATGACTGGCACAGTACACACACTTGCACAAGACAACATCGCCTGCCCACCCATGCACACCCAGGCAGAGGCACCCCAACCCCTCCCGCCGCCCATCGGAGCATGCCCGCCCATGCACACCCAGGCCTCAATGCTCACCTTCCGCCACCGGCGGGTAGACAGGAGGTCCCACCACGTGCCGCTGCAAGCCACAAGCCCGGGGCCCACGGACATGGCACCCTCCACACCATGCAGCCACGCTCTGCAGGCCACCAGGTCCCACGTTTGGTGCTGGGTCTTGATTACTCCATGGCAGGCTGCACACCCGCTCAGCCCAATGGGTGCCACTAACTCTGGGATCCCGGAAGCGACGCCACGGGGCGGTAGGCCCGCGCTGCCCGTTGGCTCTGGCCTACGCTGCGGTCCAGCAGGGCACACAAAACGCCGGGACGGGGCATCATCGCAGGCTGCACACCCGCTCAGCAGCTCAAGGTGCCACTGACTCAGTGCACCCAAAGTCACCGTCCCGTGGCGGGGTGCCTGTGTCGTCCGCAAGGCCTCGGATGCCACTAACCCTGTGCAACCCCAGTCTGCGCCACGTGGTGGTAGACCCGTGCCGTACTCAAGGCCTCGGATGTCACTAACCCTGTGCAACCCCAGTCTGCGCCATGTGGTGGTAGGCCCGTGCCCTACTCAAGGCCTCGGATGCCACTGACCCTGTGCACAACAACTCATGGGCCCTATATGAGTGAGAACCGTGGAGCGTCCGTCATCCAGTCACCACCGGAAGAGGGGAATGTGACATCGTCAGCCCCTTATGTTGGCGGAGTCACATGGCCTGTGACACCTGTGCCGGATGGGTGTGGTGTGTGTGAAAACCTGCCCTCAGGGAGTGGCTGTGACATGCTGACAACTAGACCAGTGACCTGCACACCACCAGCGAGTACGGCTGCGATGGGTAGCAATGAGGGCCCCCGCTCGGGGCGTTAGAGGAGTGGTCTGGCCTGCCGTACGCTGGACCAGCACAGGGCTTGCAACAATGACTCGTGGGCTCTGGGCGTGGTCCAGTCCATGTCCGGACAAGGAAGTGACTGATGCGTGTGTCCCTGTTGTAGTGTTCACGGGACCCGGTACACAAAATGCAATGTTGCACCCTCTGACTGGCATCCCACAGGATGAACATCATTGACGCAAGGGAAGGCACTGTCCCCACATTCATCCACACATCCATACATGAATGACATAAGACATTACACAGCAGTGCGTCACTGGATGTTTATTTGCACATCCAGTGCAGTCATGCAGCTGGAGCGGTACAGGGCAATGCCGAGCACACTATACAATATGGGCCCGTGGATGGCCAGCCAGTGTCCATCCGGGGATGACCTGTACTGCGGAAGAGGAAGGGTACAGTCCGCAGTCTGTCCGCCGTGTCATTGGTCATCAAACAGGATGTGGCAGTCCATGTCGCTGTCCAAGGTGAGTGCATTGGAGTGTATCAGGGGTCAGTGGTAGGTCTTGAGGCCATGTGCGGCACCAAGCAGAAACAGTCAAGGTGGTGGAAATGAATGCTAGTGCCTCCTTCTGATCTCAATCCCATCCACGTCCTCGTCCCCGGATGTGTGCTCTGCCCCACCTGTGGGTGTTGCAGTACCGGCTGTGGCACTGTGTGCCACTGACACATCAGGGGCCGGAGGAGGATTGTCGGCCGCACTGTGTGGCAGTGACACATCAGTTGCCGGAGTGGATACGCCTGCTGCACTGGGAGGCACTGACACACCAGGGGGCGGAGATGTGGATGGTGCGGGGGCAGCAGCATTCATCATCGCCACGCCTTGTGGCAGCAATGCCATGATGAGGACATGCAGGGCATGGTAGATCCCAGCTACATTTCGCTGATGTGCAGCGGTGGCTGCCATCCTTTCCGCCTCCATCCGCACCGTGTCCTCCATGAGCCTCCACATGTGTGCCAGCTCACGGCTGGCATCGCTGGAGCCACTCTGAGTGGACAGGTATTCTTCCCTCTGCGTCATGACTCCAGCAATGTCAGTCAGGGCTCGTTGGAGACCATGGGGCGGACATAGACACCCAAGGATGGCGTCCAGTTTGGTAGCCATGAGGTCGAACCCCACCCGCACCTGCTCGGCCATCTCCCTCTGGCCCTCCAGCACACGGCGTTGGAAGGCCATTTGTTGTTCCTGGGGGACTTGGGAGGGTGCCAGGGCTGTGGGTGCCTCCTGCTGGGTGGTTTGGGTGGTGGGTGTGGTCTCATCGATGTAGCTGGGCTGCCCTGAAACTGGAGGTGGGTGGCGGATGAGGTCAATGATGTCTTGGATGGTTTGGGTGTCGATGCTGGTGTTGTCCTCCTCCTCGTCATCAGTGAAGAGTGGCTGTGACTGCTCTGCAGGAGGTGTTGACGATGCCCCTGCGATGTGAAGGGGAGATGGTGAATTACAATGTGTCCACATGTATGTAGCCGCATGGTACAGGTTGACATTCAGACAGCATGGCATTGTACATTGTGACAGTCTGTGGGTCTGGGCGAGGACCCAGGGTCATTGTGGGTGTGCACTGTGCCCTGCTTGCTTGTGCATGTGTGCCACTGTGGCCATCTCCACCCGTCCCCCCAGTACCTGGTAGTCACTCACCCTGTTGCGGTTGTGTTGTGTCCTGTCGAGCAGTGTCCGGTCCCCCGACTCCAGCCACAGTCTCCACACTGATGACTGTCGACACCAGCTCCTCCATGTCATCCAGCTCCAGCTGTGGCACTGGGCCCCCACCTCCGGTCTGCGTTGCTGCCTTCTGGTTGGCGGTGAGTTTCTCCTTGGTCTTCCGCTTGATGTCATTCCATCGCCTCTTGACCTCGTCCATTGCCGCTTGTGCTCTCCGACGGCATTCACCTTGTCGACGATGTCCCGCCATATTCCAGTTTTGGTGCCCAATGACACGTTGGAGGTGACGAAGAGTTGTTGATGGTGTTCCATCACCTCTGTGACTATGATCCTGTTCGCCTGCGAACTGAACTTGGTCTTCCTCGTCTTCTTGTCTTTGCCCTTCCCTGTCCCCGAGGTCCCAGGCTGGTCGTCCGGGGTGCTTGTGGGGTTGCGCTCGTCCTCTGCGCCTGCTCCGGCTGCCTCCATGGTGCTTGGGTGTTGGTCAGTTTGTGTGTGGCTGTTTTTTCTACTTTTTTGGTGATTTTTGACGCCTGCCAGGTGTGTGTTGCAGGCCTGGCGCTGCTTGTCGCTGATTTCCTCATCGCGCTTTGGCCCATCGCATGTTTTTTGGAGTTGTGGTTTGTGTTTTTATCTCCATCGTGGTGGTTGTATTGCGGACATTGTCCACGGTTTCGGCAGACTATCGCTTGCTACCGCCTTTTTGTGAATTCCACGTTGACACAGGGTTATTTTCCCGCGATAGGCTGCGATATTGAAAGTTGCGTTACGCTACTCTTGCGGTAGTTATCGCACGTTCTTCAGAATATACCCCTGAGTCTTTAGAAAACTCGAAAACTAAGCGATTGGTTACTCTCCCTGTCTCTTTAGCAACTGCAGCAGCAGATGGCTCCTCGTCTGGCAACACGAGTATCCCCGATATTATAGATCTGAGGTCACCTGGCTGACTTTATCCCCAACCAGAGGCAGAAGTAGAGCAGGGAAAAGAATTGGGTGTGAGGGGGGGGCAGAAAAAAAAACGTGCATTGTGCAAAGATCACCCCTTCCCTAAGGTATTTTTTAAAGTCCAGTCCACAAATGAACCAAGCTACCCAGCTTCAGACCCACAAAAACCCTCCAACAGGAGGCGTAAGAATATTCCCACTATGGAAACAGGAGGCGGATGAGTGCGAGAGCCTGTAAATGCAGAGGAGGCCATAGCCAGGATACCCACAGAAAATATATTTCAGAGTTTTGCAGAGATGGGCTCCGACTTGGACCAGGATAATGCAATGTGACCCCAGAGGGAGGCCTCACCAAATCCCACAGGACAAGCAGGGATTGAGATGTTGCTAGCAGGCCTAACAGAAGAAGAAATAAAATCTAAATTTGCAATGTCTGAGGAGAATCAAGCGAGCATACAAGGCACATGTCAGACATTGAAGGGGAACATGGATAAGTTAATAAAACAGATGGACACCTTAGAGGTTTCTCTAGAGGCTCTTAAAGGAGAAGTGGAGGTAAATCAAGAAGAGATCAGCACACTGAAAAAAGGCGAGAAAGAACTTTGTGATAAACTGGAGATTCTAGAGAACAATGCAAGGTGAAATAACCTGAGACTGATGAACATCCCAGAGGGAGTGTAGGAGGAAGATATAAGAGGGTTTGTGACAAATATAATCTTAAAGTTTATTCAATCTTTAGACTCCAGTGAATTAACCGCAGACATTCTGCAGACCCTTTTAAGGAAGAACCAAACTAGGAAAGCACTAGGAACATTCTGGCTAACTATAAGTCAGACTGCCTAAAAGAACAGATTCTTGCAGAGGCTCTAATAGCAGGTAGTTTTAAGTCAGAACATTGTTCTTCCATATCAGGTCAGAAATTTCAAGGGCCAGACAAGATTGGCAAAGGGCGTTGGGGAAACATATACAAGAACTTAGGGAGCTGGGAGCTACTGCACAGCTGAGGTTTCCTGCAACTCTTAAAATCATGTGGGAAAATCGCTTGCTGAACCTCAGAGAACCAGGGGAGGTGAAAAATCTAATAAAACAAATTAAAGTGCAAAAGCAGTAAGAATAGTACTAGAGAGCGAACTCAAATGGGTATAATAAGAGTACCCAATAGACTAGAAGGGAGGGTTCCCCAGGGTTGTGTGGGTGGAGGGGAGTCACATTCGAATGGTGTGAGGGAGATATGACACTGGGTGGGTAGCATTTTGGGGAAAAATACAAAAAAAGATCTTTATATGCAGCTAATGATGATAAAAAGTATAAGTGAAGATGGCGGTGGATAGACACTTAAGAATGGTAGCTCAGCCACCAAGACGTATGGGAGAAATGGTAGGGTATGATAGGGCAGGCACCTTGAAGCTCCTATCATGTAATGTGAATGGGATTAAAGTAAAAAGTAGAAGGAGAAAGATCTTTGAGTACTTAAGGCTCTCTGAATCTAATATAATATTTCTACAAGAGACTCACTGAGAAAAGAGTGTGAAGAAGCACTAAAGGGGCAAAAATGGATCAGTGAGTTTGCCTGTAAGGACCAGTCGTGTTGTTTTAAGCGAGTGGCTATCTTGATTAAAAAATCAGTCGAGGCTACCCTGAGAGTATATAGCAAAAAACAGCGGGAGTTGGCTGATAGAAAAAAACATCTGGTATGCAGTTTTAGGTTTTTACGGCCCAAACACTGATGATCCTGAAACTCTCCAGGCTTTATAGTGCCAATTGTTGGAGCTTTCAGTACCGGTAATGATAGGGGGAGACTTTAATGTAATACTAGACCCTGTTTTGGATAAATACACCATAAGGAAAGCAGCTAACTCCCGAAGGATAGTAGCACAAGTGAGGTTACTGATGAAGGACATAGGATTGTGTGATGTGTGGATGCAGAGGGCGGGCAGTGACAAGGGTTTCACTTTCCATAACAAAAAATATGGCCATTTCTCTAAAATTGACTTCTTCCTTTTAGACGCTAGACGCTAGAATTGTCAATAGAGTGAGGACTGTGAATCACCTTCCTGACCACTTGTTCGACCACTCAGCAGTTAGGCTAGACATGAATCTGGACAAGAGTTGTGACCCTCTGAGATGGTTCTTGGATAGGTCATTATTGCTTGACCCAAGGATAATCAGCCAGTTGAGACAGGATACGAAGACCTATTTTTTTACAAACAAAGGTTCCGCCCATCAGCACATAATTTGGGACACCTTCAAGGCCATCATTAGAGGAAATATAATAAGTTTAGCACCCTGGAAGCATGGAGAGTTTAAACATAAAATTGTTGATTTGGAGGAAAAAAGTGCGAGAGCACAGAAGGCATGGAATATATAGGGTGTAATGCAAGACCCAGCTATGCTTAACACCCAGATTAGGGAGGTAAAATAAGAGCTTGCCGCCCATTTGGATGGCATTCGGCACAGAAAATAGGAGGCCAGTAGGTTAGCTCACTATGAGTATGGGGAAGGGTTCGGTAAACTATTGGCTTGGAAAACAAAGGTGAATAACACAAGGAACGTCTTCAGGGGAATTAAGAATGGAGACACAGGGGAATAGTGCACTGAGGAGACTGATATACGTCAGGCATTCCCGAATTTCTATCAGAGTTTATATACTGAGGAGTTGGGGGTATCAAATAAACAACTAGAGAACTGGCTAAGGAAGATGTTGATTCCTAAGCTTGAACCCACCTCGAAAAGAGCGTTAAATCAGGAATTTACACAAGAAGGGTTGGGGCAGCACTCAGGGAGCCGAAAAAAGGGAATGCTACAGGCCCGATGGTCTCCCTAATAAGATGCACATCGCTCTGGTGGAAGGGATACTCCTGATACTAGTTAGATTGTTGAAAGACATATTCTTAGAAAGAAACAAATTACCAAGTTCATGGGAAGAGGCCACAATAGGTGTTGTTTTGAAGCCTGGCAAAGCCCCAAACCTTTGTGAATCATGTAGACCACTCTCATTGCTGAACTGTGATTATAAGATCTGCATAGGCATTCTCACAATGAGATTAGATAAAATGATTGGGTGCTTAATACACGAGGACCAAATAGGTTTTATTAGGGGGTGGCAGCTACACAAACTCATGGACCCCACTGGTGGGGGCGGTAGATGTGGCAATAGATGGGAAAGTACTACTAACAATTTTAACTTTCAATGCTGCTAAGGCATTTCACAGAGTGAGCTGGCCCTTCTTGAACAAAGTGATCCAACATAATGATTTGGGTGATAGTTTCCCAAGAGCAATTCATTCAATTTATAGAGAGCTGACTGCAGGAATCAGGAGGCTGACCAGACAAATTGCAATAAAGAGAGAGACATGTCAAGGTTGCCTGCTGTTTCCTCTGCTGTTCGACCTATACATCGAACATTTAGCCATAAGGATGAGGGAAAACTTAGGTGTTATACCCTTTGAATGTAATGGCTGGGAGAGGAAGGTGGCGCTATATGCCTATGAATTGATGTTTTACATGTCTAACTTACCTGTTTTGTACCCTAGCATTCAGCAAACTCTGGAAGACTTTGACAAGGTTTCAGGCTACTTAGAGAACACAGGAATAATGGTGATACAAGATCTGCAGAAGATGACTCAAGTAAACTTTTAAAAAAAGTGATGATGGATACTAAGAGGCTCCGGAGGGCTTGACTTGTCTCACACTTACAATCTTTAGAGGGCTAACATCATAAAGATGTCAATCCTGCCGAGGTTTACATTCCTCTTTAATGTAATGCCACTATTGTTTAGTAAGGTTTGGATCAAGAAATTACAGGGAGAAGTGAGCAGCTTTATCTGTGCCTCTAGGGGTGTTAGAATTTCTTGGGGAAAAACTCCATAGGAAAGTGATGGAGGAGAGTATAGCGGCCCAGATTTCCAATTTTACTGTCGGCCTTTCCAGCTAAAGAACAATAAAATGTTGCCAAGGTGAGAGGGCCTCTCACAGACAGGGCTTATGTTTCAAGATGTGCTGAGAAAACAGCCATTTGGGGACAGGCACTTCTTATAAAAGTTTGGGAACACTAAATTCTTTAAGAAAGTCAGGCTAAAGACGCTGAATGCTGCATGAAGACTTTGTGTGCAAATCAGATGATTATTTGGAATATTTTACTATAGCGAATTTGCCTCTATCTGGAACTCTCCTGGAACTTCAGATCATCTACAGGACATCTTAGCAAACCTTTGAAAGAAGCAAACGTAAGCAGATTGGGTCAGACCTTTAAAGGAGACAGACTGATTTCTTGGAAGATTTATCACAGGTAACAGAAGGTAGACTATCAAGATTCAAGTACTATCAGTTGCCTAGCTGGGAGCTTGGATTGCTGCAAGATAGCTGGGGGATGCTGAGCCTAGGGAACTACTACACAGAAGCATCCCATAAAGAAAGAGGTGGTCAAACGGTACTTGGAAATAAGGAAGACATCACCCTGCCAGAGGACTTGTGGAAAAGGGATCTGCCATCACTGGATTTAACACATCTCTGGCAAGTATCTAAGTCTACTTTACGTGAGTCTGTGAAATCCACATCTCTCAGGAAGAAACATCACTTTACTAATCAGAGTCTACTGGACACCGAAAAACCTGTCGCGGTTGGAGAAAACAAATAACAAAGTCCTTTCCTAAATGTGCTTTAGATCTGGCAGATGATTTGCATATGTTCATGCAATGTCCCTTGATTGAACTCTTCTGGCAAGATGTGGGAAAGGCTTTATCCGAGATGCTTGGTAAAGAAATTCAGGTAAGCCTTACGCTGATTGTTTTGGCTTCATAGTGGATAAAGCGAAGAGTATCAAATTGCCTAGAAAGCAAAGACTACTCTTATTTGCCCTGATTCTATTGGCATGAAGGGAGATCTGCAGGAAATGGTTATCCCCTACCTCCTTGGATCTTACTGACTGGACCCTTTCTGCTAAGCAAATTGGCTAGTTAGACAGTGATTGCTCCACACCAAACAGGACGAAAATGTGGGCTCCACTAGAAATCTGATGAAGAGAGTAAATACTGATGGAAAGGGATGTTTAATTACTCAGTAGAAGTCCAATGATTTAAGACCTACGTTCCAATCTTGGGATTCACCAGGTCTCGTAAACAGCTAAGGAACCTGATGTTTGAAAGGTCTTGCTCAGGATGAGGTGTATATGTAGGCAGTTAACAGCTTCTGCAATTCCTCTCCTAGGAAATTCCAACCTGCTGCATAATAAGGACAAACATTTTGTTATTTACTTTTCTGACCTGCCCCCATAATAACATGGGTGTGTATCACAAACATGTGTGTTGTCCACCTGTTCTTAAACCATTTCAATTTCTAAAGCGAGTACACTTAACTCGGAAGTTAGTGCTTGGGCTACAGACAAAATAGCTCAGAAAGTAGTCATTTTGATTAGCTAGAAATAAGTTTCAAGCACTCATTTTAAAAGAAATTTACAATCAAACTTAATGTTTGAGTCAGACTTTATATTGCTGTTTTAAAAATGACACTTGTAGAAAGTTGTCATTTTCCTGTCTAAAGCAAATGCTTTCCTGCCCCTGTTCAGCCTTCACCTGACTCCTAATACCTCCCCTGTGGTAAGATGTGTGCTGCTCCCAGGTAGTAGACAAAGGCCTCTCTTTTGGGGGTGGGGTGTCATGTGGTAACATTTAGGCCAAAGTAGGTATACCACCATTTTACATGCTCACGTTTTAAAGTTGCCATCTTTTCTTAAAAGCTGACATTTGACGCACATTTGCTTGCGTGCCTGTGCAGGATAATATTCTCTGAAATGGCTTTGCTTACATTTACACTTCTTCGTAGGCATACTATCAAGTGCCTTGAACATTCTTTACAAGGGCTAAGTTCACTCTGCAAAATGCTGTTGTTGTTAATGTCCGCTCGGCGACTGACCTATCATAAAATAATCAGCAATAGCTGCCTGACTGAGGTTTCCGCATGATTACATGAGTGCAGTTTATTATACAAATAAAATCACTCCTTTGTTAAGACAGAGGAGCATGTCCCTGACACTGCTGGGATCACCCCATGCCGGAATTCCGGCCAGCTGATTCCTGTTTACCTCCTGTGAGGGATGATGCCCTGCTCTCTACCAAGACTGGCTCCCAGATGATACTGACCTAAAGGTAACTGGGGAGTTAGATTGCCCTACAGGGATTCTGGTAGATTTACCCACCCTAGGCACACTAGGATAGGTAGTACTAGAAAGGAGCACAAAATATAACAGTACTTATATGCAAGCATATATCCTATATAACAGCACAACGGTTGAATTGTTTATTTTTTTACAATTTTCGTAATGCTGATCACACTGTTCTGTTTCCTCCTATTAATAATGGCAGCTGGTTGGACTGTAAGCTCTAATTCTGGCACTTGAAAATACGGATCCTGGATTCCCAACACTGATTATCTGTGATTTGTATTATTGTGTCCATTCTTTCAATGAGTACTTACACTATGGGAGGCAGAATGAATTCAGAAATTTCAAAGGGTACACAATAAAGTACAAGGGGCCAGATGTACGACCCTTTTATGCGGCCGCAAACGGGAAATCCTCCCGTTTGCGACCGCAAAAAAGGGTAATGGCATGTACAAATGCTATTTTGCGAGTCACTGACTCGCAAAATAGCATTTGCTACTCTCACTATTAGGAAGGGGCGTCCCTTCCTAATAGGGAGTCACCATGCCATGTACTATTGTTTTGAAACCGCATTTGCGGCCGCAAAACACTCGCAGTTTACCACCTTCTTCAAGTAGGTGGTAAACCACTCGCAAACGGGAAGGGGCACCTAGGGGACACCTTCCCCTTTGTGAGTATGTGAGAAAATATTTTTTAAGAGGGACCACTGCCTGCCCTTAAAAAATGAAACTGAAAAGTTTCATTTTTCTTTTTTAAATGCATCCCGTTTTCCTTAAAGGGGCTGCATTTTTAAAAAAACCTGCTTTATTAAAAAAGCAGTCACAGACATGGTGGTCTGCTGACCCCAGCAGGCCACCATCCCTGTGAGTGCAAGCCATTCCTAATGGGTTCCAAATTGCGCCTGCCTCAATAATATTAATAAGCCATGCAATTTGCGACCCCATTAGGAATCGCAAACAGTGTCTGAGACACTGTTGTGCATCCCAATTTGTGAGTCGCAAATTGCGAGTTGCTAATGCAACGCAATTTGCGAGTCGAAAATTGTTGGGTCGTACATCTGGCCCAAGATGCTTTGGGGACAAGTGGCCAAACTAAAAGCATTTTTGCCACGGACTCATGTGATATACATACTGAGCCCTCAGCTTGTGGGAATACATGTTGCAGGGAATTTAATGGCTGACAACAAAGCAAAGGCAACAGTTCAAACTGCTGCAGTCACTGTAATTATTTGTTCTAGTACGAGGATAGATTGAGATATCATGACGGCTGTCAACGCTGTGTGCGATGGCACCCTGTTGTCGAAATGCTTTCTAACTAAATACTCTTACCAGCTAAGTGCACAAAACATTCCATTACTCATTTTTACAGAGTGGGAAACAGAGTAATACCTAATTCAGATGGCAGGTTAGGGCTGATCCTAGAGGCACATAAGGGTCTAGTATCTGCTCATGTGGGGTGGCTCCTCCAATTTCACTATTGCAGCAATGCTATTGGTGGCCAGGATTATACAAACAGACCAAGGACTTTGTCCTTAAATGTGAAATCTGCCAACAGATGAAACTTCCACAAAAGCACACCCATCACAGACACCTCTATTGATGTCTACAAGACTCTGGCTTGTGTATATTTGGACCACTGCAGCCCCTTACATTCAGATGGGTCTTAAAAGTACATCAACTAGCAGTGGATTCCTGCTCTTAATTCGTATGGCTATAGCCACAGTGATCAGCTGATGCTTGAACTGTTATCAAAGACTTGCAAGTCTTCATTGGGACATATGCATTAGCCACATCCCATTTAGACCAGGGTCCGGCGTTAGCCTCCAGAGCTTACAGAGACACCATGGGAAAATTTGGTGTGATTGTGCAGTATTCCTCTCCCTATCATCCCGAGGGAAACGCGGTAGTGGAGAGGAAGAACCGGGACTTAAAGTAGTCTTTAACAACTAGGGTATTAGGTGCAGGTCGCAATTGGGTTCACCACCTCTATGGGGTCCCGAGAGCTCTAAATAATCTGCCTCAAGAATCCCTAGGTGTTTGGACTCTCTATGAGATCCTGTTCGGAGTTGAGATGTGGGTTCTAGACTTTGACAGTCCCAGTCCCGTGACAACGGAAACACCATTTGATATCAGTGAACATTTGGATGTTTTACAAGAACTGAGCGACTTCCGAGATGCTCAGAGCAGCGTCCAGCAGAATGTGTTGGTGCTGGTGAAGTGAAGGAAGTGTCAAGCATCAGCAACTCCAGGTTGGATTCCAAAGATCAGTGATCTGGTCCGGGAGAAAATTGTGGACAAAGAGGAATTCTGGCCATCCTACAGAGCGCCTGTACTTGTCCTGGCTGTTGAAGGTACCAAAGATGTACTTTTACTGCCCCTTGCTGGTAGCAAACACAAGAGATTTGTGTCTATAGATCTCATCAAACCACATCATGTGGCCAGTTCTACATAGTAGACCTCGAGAGCTCCTGGGTAGTTACCTGTCTCCTCTCACTACCCTACTTGAGGCCCATTGGAAGCTTTGACTGACGATGAAGCTTCTTATCCCCAACTGGGGACAGATGACACTGAAGTATCAATTCTTCCTCTCACATCAACAAATGCCATACAATCAACATGTACGGAAACACAGATTTCAATTCTGCAAAAAAAAAATGATGGTGTCTACTGCAACGTACCGCCATTAGAGTTATCTCCCAGTTCTACACAGCTCCACGAACCTCTCAACTTTGTACAAACAGCCTCTGGCTACTTCGTCGACTTTGATGACTTCTCTTCAGATTCATCAGACCCAGCTCTACCTCCCCGAAGGGGACCACGTGAATTTTACATTTGGCTCAAAAAGACTTACTTAATCCCTCCATGGATAAAAATTTGGATTACAATTTCGTTACTTTTCCTCTTCCTTTACATTGGTTTTGTGACAGTTTGTTTCTTGCTTCTAAGTGGATACTATCTCCCAGACTACTCTGCTGTTGAACTGGTAAATGAGGTTTTGAAACCCCATTCATTATCACACAAAGTGCAAATAGACCTTTCCCTGGTGAACATTTCAGCTCTTCCAGTTCCCAATGGAATTGTTTAGGACAAGGTATCACATGATATATTTGGACCAACTGAAACATTACAAATACTTTATGTATTCTGTATTTCCTTAAATGATGTTTTAACTCCTGGATCTATCTCTGATGATTGGGACATTCACAGAGTACATGAAATGCTTGCTGATTTAGAGCATTATATTGTTTTCATTAGTGAAGATATATATGATGGTAAATCTAATTATGATGAAATGTTCTGTTTTCATCATTATGGTCACCATTAGTTACATAAAGCATGTACTCCTCGTGCAGCATTTAATTACACACAGTGAGAACACTTCCCTACACCACCACAGAGTAGTTCGAAAATATTTGCACAGAAATGTGCATATTTTTCTGGTCACGATTCAGCAGACCCATAGTTGCAATAGTATAAGTTAATACCTTCTCCAGCAAAGAAGATTATGCTCACTCATACAATGTTGATTTATTCTGCATCTTTTATTTCCCAGTTGTGGACACAAGGGTATGACTTTTGGAGAGACACAATTGCTTTAATATCAATATGGGGACTAAAAATTGCCAGTTTCAGCAGAACAAGGCTTTATTTAGAGCATGCCTTATATCACACCAATTGATTTTCCTGAATAAAACTGTGCAGCCAGCATCATTTAAATACACAAAATATTCCCACATTTGCACGTTTTGAGAATTGCCAACAATTCACAAATTACATGGAGGAAACGTTTGACAACATGCTTAGAAATGGAACATCCAATTCTTCACATTACAGTTCAGAGGGATAGTTAGTGTGGCCGTTAGATACTTCCAGATGTCAGGCACATTTTCAAGACAACATGGAGGGCTTTAAGATGAATAGGCCAGACCCAGGTTACATACAGACACAACACACAGGAGTGGTAACAACATACAGCGTTGGAAAGTTATGCTTAGAGTAGCTAAAACATTCAACCTTGTCTGAGATGAAACAACAAATTTCCCTCCTTTCTGATGACATGGGTCTACAAGACTTTTTACTAAGTCCTCGAAAACCATGTCAAGAGCACTTTCTGCAATATACAATGAAGTGTGGAAGGTTTCACAGCAGGAAGCTGTTGAGATACTACTTGAGATTGACGAGCAAATTTAGAAAAGGCTTCAGCAGTAGCAGACAATGCTATGACCACTTTATCAGCTAGGATATATTCTCTGGGTAACATTGTGTTGTCTGCTATTGACATCATACAGAGCGACATGTCCTTTTTGCGACATGGTCAGTCACAACTTAGGTCTATTATGCTACTAATTTGGAGTCTACATACACTACGGACTGGTTGCGTCCCATGGAAACATCCAAATGCCAGTAGCTTGTTTTTACCATAAAATCTAACTAAAGGGCAGACCAGTATGGCAAGGAAAGAAGCGACATACGCTTTGTTACACATAAAAATTTGTAAATATGACCATTCACTGTTGCAGAAATTCCATCAGCAGATTGGTTAATACACTGGTCTTTGCCAATCTCAACATTTGACTTTAAGTACTGCTTACAGCACTATCAAGTGGGCAGATATGAAGCGCTACATGTACATGCGTCATCAAATCTTACCTTTCAACTACAGGTTTAGGAATGGTGACACTAAGATTTTTCTTAGCGGAACAGACTGCGAGAATACCTTAGCACATTCTCTAGTTTGCAGGGAGGTTATACGCCATGGTGCATGTAATGCATCCAAGGCAAGCTTGTTGTGTTTTCTGAAGTGTTCTACAGCTGCTGTGATTCGTTCAGCATTCAGATTGCTTTTGAAAGGTAGCTATTTTATGTTGAATGTTCAAGGCTGCTGTGGGATGAAACCAGGAATTGCCTAATAACAGTTTCTGTAGTCGTGACCTGTTGTACACAAGTACTATTTCCACATCTCCGTAAGGTTAGGGGTGCAACAGTTTGGCCTTCGATTAAGGTTTCTAATGGGAACTTTGATGCTTTAAGCAGACTGAATTCCTCTTTGTTTCAGAAGAATGTGGTCAAACATCTGCAAGGGAGATGTTTGATCTTCAAGTTGCAAAGTCTTCGTCTGAGATACAGTTGTTACTCTGTACCAATTTCCCACACCAATTTGGAGAGCTACTGCACTGCATTTTTAACATTTCCAATACTGCGGGGACAGCACACTTTTTGGGACAATTGGCTGGTTAGCACCTTCCAGACGGTCTTCAGAGTTATTCCATCTTTTATACACTCAGTGCTTGGAAGCATTATTGGAGGTTTAATGCTGGTGCTGTTCCTGGTTTTTGGGACTCTGATTTTATTTGATCTGCTCCACAATGGGGATGGCACAGCCACCCGTGCTCCTGTGTCGTGAGGGAATGGTACAGTCTTTTGGCGCACACTTACTCCAAGAACTAAACAACTACTTGTTCTTGTCCTTTCGGCCTGTCTGGCACTGCACTGCATGCAGCCCATATTCCACTGTCTAACCTGCACTTTATTTATTTATTTTATTTATTTATTTTTATTTTATTTATTGAGTTTTATATAGCGCTGGCTAGAACCGTAGGTATCAGAGCGCTTTACATTAGGTTACACAATGTTACAGAAAATGATAACAATTACACATTACATCAAAAATAAGCAACACATTGAGAGAGGAAAGAAAGGTGAGACAAATAGAGCGGAGGGGGGTAAGGGGGAAGTGTGAAGGGGAGGATGAGGGAAAAGACAGCAGGAGAGACGAAAGGAAGTCTGCCCAAAGACCGACTGGGTAGGTGACGTCTGAGGAGGGAATCCACGGCCCGTCTCCCCTATAGCTAAACAAGGTAGCTCCATCGGGCATTAGTCAAATAGCTAGGTCTCAATGACGAGGGAAAGTTCACAGAAGAAAGTCCAGTGGATAAACAGGGTGGGAGCTATGAGCAAGGATGGGTGGGGGCAAAGGTCAATAGCTGGAAAAGAGGAGAAGAGTAGAGCTGAGAGGGGTAGGGGGTGGGGTGAAGGGGGAGGAGGGAGATAAGGTCAGGAGATATGCAGGAGAGTTTGCCCAACAGTTTGGCTGGACTGTTCCCATGAGGAACAGGGTCAAGACTGATTTGCATATGGCTGGGTCTGAACTGGGGTGGTGAAGTGAGCTAAAGAACAGTGATGGATTCAACCCAGATCTGTGACTCGGGGTGAGTGTTTGAAAAGTTTCAGTGCTCCATCCATCATCTCCTTGTGTTTCCTTTCTGGGATGCTTCAGCTCCTGGTGATTTGGATCCTAGCTCGTTCTCTGCGGTGGACGTATTTTACATAAGAATCATAATGCTTCAATAAATATTGAAACACTCCACTGTATATTTGTTAGAAATGGGATTTCTGGTTGGCTAAGGCTTGCACCAAAGTCAGGCAGAAATCACCATTCTAGTCAGGGCAAGGGAGTTACACACCCAAGATAACCCCTGCTCACCCCCTTGGTAGCTTGGCACGAGCAGTCAGGCCTATCCCGGAGGCAATATGTAAAGCATTTGCGCAACACACACACACACAGCAGCAACACACTAGGCACACTACAAAAGGAACTCCACACAAGGTTATATAAAAAATAGCCTTTGTATTATCATAAACACATTAGAAACGTAATCACACATTTACACTGTGCCAACTGGCAAGGGCAATATTCACAGGGGAATTATATATAGGACCAGGCCAATCGGGCCATGGTCAGAACCATCAGATCAGGTAAGTAAATGCAAATATAAAACACAACCAGTAACTACTGGTACCATAATGACCTAAGCATTATATTATTAGCATTAGACATAAACCCACATTAGACCCAAACCTCATTAGCATAAACACATTACGCAATGGGCCTCACCAGCATAAACACATTATGCAATAACCTCATAAGCATAAACACATTATGCAAATAAGCACTACCCCAAGACATCATAACATGACATTAGGCATAGCCACATTAGGCCAAAACCTCATTAGCATATACACCCTCCTAAGCATAAACACATTATGCATTAGGCCTCACCAGCATAAACACATTATGCGATAACCTCATGAGCATAAACATCATTAGAGGCATAAACCAGGGTGCACAATCACATTTGGCACATAATGCATATCAGGCAGGAACTCAGTAGTGCACCGCAGTAACACCACTACCAGGCGCATACATCACCTTAGGGCCTTGCGCCCTCTCACCATCCTACCTATGACCCCAGGCCAACTGGCCTTCTCCGAGGGCTGGAATGCCCTATGTCCAGCAAAGTCAGGGCGTGGGCTGCCAATGCAGCCATCACCAAGAGCGCACAATTGCGCTGGGCTAAACTTTGCAGCTGCCCACTAATTGCTGGGCAGCTGTGGAAAAGAAGGCCTGGCACCACTGTGCCCTCCTGTCCCACTCAGGGACTCTATCACAAGAAATGTGGCCAAATGGGCACGGGCCCCTCTTGAGACTCTCCACGTAACTTGCCCCCACGGTGCACTCGGGCACCCTTGGAGCCTGCAGAACAAATTATGCCCATCGGTGCAGTTGCCCGCTATGGCGGCACAACTGAGGGACAAACGGGGCCCAGGCTCTCTGGGACCCCTCTCTGGGGCCCCGCTCTGGGGCTCTCTGCATCACACACTGCCCCATCGTTGCAGTTGCCCACTGTCAAGCGGGGCAACTGTGAACACATGGCCAAAACTGGTGGGCACGGGCCCCTCTGGGCCCTCTCTCAACTACTATGCCCATTGTTGGGGCCACACGGGCTCTTGAAATAACCATGCCCAATGTTGGAGATGCACGGGCCCCTCTGGGCCCTCTAGACCCCCACGGCGGCTCTAAAGCCAAACAGGCCTCCTCGTGGCAGCGGCCCGCAACGGCGGGACTGCTCAGGACATGGGCACTCACAAAGTGCCAGCATGCAGCCCCACTCACCGGGCTGCTGCGTGCAGACTCTGTTTCCTCCGTGCGGTTTGCTCCAGAGAGCCCCCACTCCTTGGGGACTCCCTCTCCTGCGCTGGACTCCCTCGGACCGTGCAGCTACACGCGGGGCTCTCCCATCACCATGGGAGCCCCGCCGACCTGCCTCAGCACTTCTCCTCCTTATGGCACCGGGGCTCCCAACAGCTCACGGGAGCCCCGCTGGGCATTTCCTGTCTCCCGGGCTGCCTTACGCGGCATCCATGAAGGCGGGGTGGGCTCCCACCGGACTTCCTGCTTCTGGCCTCAGCACGATGCCCCGCCCACAACCAGGCAAGGGTGCCTGTCTTCCGGGTCGCCGCGGGCAGCGCGGCGGCTCTCAGGGTTCTTCGGTGGCATCATGCGGTGTGGGCACCCGTTTTAAAGAAAAGCACATAAGCGGGGTCGGCACCCGCCAACCATGCCAAACGCGGGGTGTGCACCCGCTGTTTTAAGATTCATAATGCGGGTGGGCTCCCGCTTCGCTCCCCTCCATAAGGGGGAATCCCCACGTCGGGATTCCCTCAGGAAAGATCGCAGCTCAGTGCTGCGGAGCTCCAGCGCTCCCCTGGGTCAAATTAAAAATATAGCGCACCCAGGGCGCTAGAAGCAGGAAAAGGCATCAGAATATAGCGCTCTCCTGGCGCCAGATAACAGAAAAAGGTCCTTGGGTCCATGGCATCAAGGGGGGCTAGGCAGGGCCCAGGGAGGCAAGCCCTCATGGCAGCCCCCCCCTGGGCCCCAGCAGCAGCACGCCCCAGCAGGAACAGCACCCCAGAACTGAACATTTTCATGGGGTCACAGCCCCTATATTTATATGCCCTTTTCCCATTGTGTCACAGCACAGGGCTTGGGGATACCAGTGAGAACTGGTTTAGGGGAGCTTTGGAGCACTTTGTTTTGCTCAGCTCCTCTCTCCTTTGTCAGGTGGGGGCTCAGGGATTAGACGCACCACAGGGGGCGGAGCCAGCATTGTGGAGGGAAGGCACAGCCCTATTCAGTTCCCAGGTGCAACTCCTCCCTCCCATCTGCATGCAGATCTCTCTCTATTCAGCACTGTGCTGACTCACCCTGCCCCTCCTGGAGCCACACACACCTCCCAGCCCCTGTCACTCACAAGCCAGACATGCAATTCACATCAGGCAGGCAGACACAGAGCACACATAAATGCCAACTTCTAAAAGTGGCATTTCTACACCAGTCATAATAAATCTGCGCACACCATTGCACAGCATTTATTCACACAATTTCATACATACCAGACTTGACCATGCTGCACCTCTCATACCAGGAATTACCATGGACACACTTATCCCCCATGCATTCCTATGGGAGGGCAGGCCAATCTCACTAATGTAACACAGAGAGCGCACGCACTTTCCACTGGACCACAGTGCGAAAGTGCTCAGAGGCCTAAAATCACCAACACCAGGTTACAGACAAGGCAAAAAGTTCAGGGGTGAACCTGCCAAAAAGGGCCAAGTCCAACACAACCCCCTTCCAGCCAAAACGCAGGGCAGACCAATCACCACTGTGATGGGCTTCCCTGATTGGGGCGATAGAACACGGACGCGGGCCCGCACTGCAGGGACACCCTCCGGTTCTACGCCACTCTGAACCCATGTGGTACCCTCTGAAAAAGAACTCTCAGGCCCAACTAGGCTACCCCACTGGTACTCCCTAGTTGTCCACGGCCAGGACCAGGCCCTAGGCCACCCAGATGTCACTGGTCCTTGCCAATCCACAGAGTGGGGGGCAGTAACCCCTGGCATCCAATAGCCATTCTCCACTCTCCCTCTCAGTGTAGTTCCAAACTACCACTGATCCTTCAACCTAGGGTCCGCACCCTCAGGCTGACCAGAGGTCACGGGCAAGAGTTGCCTCACCCTACCTCTACTTCTGGGGTTCCACACTCTCCCAGGGGAAGCACCCACCAGAACACAACTCTCCCACCAGTTCAGGACCTCTCTCCATCAACTGGTCTACCACCTGGGATCTGGAGACTATTTCACTTCGGAGGTACAAAGCACACAGCACAGTCCCTCTTCAAGCAGGTGGGGGGACACAGCACACAGCAAAGTCCCCTTTCCTCTTCCTCAGTGGAAACAACAAACTGCAGGTGAGCCCCAGAACACACAGCAAGGGCAGTCTCCTCAGTCTCTTCAGCTGATCCACTTTGGCAGAGATTCCTTCTTGACCTGGAAGTTTCCTAATCTCCCAACCTAGGGTCTAAACCCTCAGGTTGCACCGGCGTCAGAGGCAAGGACGCCCTCCCTCTGCACCCCTTCCAGAGTTCTGCACCCTCCCACCTTGGAGCGGTACCCCTGGAAGCCAACCCGGTCAGGACACTGATTACAGATGCCCTTCCCCCCAGGTTAGGCTGAACCTGAACCTGGCCTCCCCAACCTCGGGGATTAACCCTTTGGTCAGACAATTGCCCAGCGAACTAGGACTTCTGGGGGCGCACACAGCACCCCCCGAGGGTAACACGACTCACGTGTTGCGTGATAGTCTGCCTGGCGCAGATCTCCCAACCCCTGTCCATCTGACAGTGAGCAAAGATCCCCCAGGACAGAAGTGGTGTCACCATGGTCACTTCTAGGAGACTCAGCCCCTATGGCTGGCCCCTGACCCACTGGCTCTCCCACTGGGGAACGCATCCCCCTCTCACCCCTCACTCTGGACTTCTGCACCCTCCCAACTGGAGTGGTACCGCCAGACACCTGGACCGCTGGAGCTCTAGTACAGACACTCCACGTCCTCTAGACACTGGAAGATCCTCCTCAAATGACCTACAAGTACAGCCTAGGCCCCTGACCTGGCGCTCCCTTAGGGAACCCTCCAGGCCCTGAGACTGGGTTTCGGGCCACCGTGGGACACACCGTCCCACACTCACTCCGTCTCCACTGAGACAGGACGTGAGCCCCTACACCCTCCTCATTCCACTGGGACCTAGCTGGGCTACACTGAACCTCTTCCACCACACAGGACCTGAAGATACCCAAGCCACTACTTTTGGAATCACTCCCCAATGCCTCTGCAGGACCTCTAGCACACACCCAGAGGTCCACCTCCCGTGCAAGCTCCTTATCACCAAAAGAACTCACACCCACTCGTCCAGTGCAACACACCTCATCCACACACGCCCCCCCAGACTGGTGAGACAGTTCCTCACTGCCCCTGAATCTCAATCTGTACCCCTCTTACTGAGCACCAGGTACCATACTCTGGGAACTGGGACTGGGACTTCATGCGCTGGACTCACTTCTGCTGCCACCACTGGAACCCACCCTTACCGGTGAATCCAGACAACTCACACTACACTCAGGGGATAACCACCCTCCCGAGCTAGCTATTTCTCCTCCACACTCCCTCTCTTCCCTCCTATCCACCCACACCTCTGGGGACAGGAAAAGGGATTGGGCGCTGGACCCAGCAAGGGACTCCCTATCTATGGGAACCTCCCCACCTACTGGCGTCCCGCCCTGTCATTTTCTCTCTTCTGCCACCAAACATAAAAGCGCAGAAAACACCATTTAAAAATGACACTCTTGAGGAGAAAACAAAATCAGAAACAATAATCCCCAACATGTGACTATCTAAAATGCAGAGCTTTGTTGTGCAGCCAGTTGTCTCTGTGGTACTATGCAAATGCAAGTCCTATCCTCACCGCTGACAACCAATGATAGAAATGGGATTTCTGGTTGGCTAAGGCTTGCGCCAAAGCCAGGCAGAAATCCCCACTCTAGTCAGGGCAAGGGAGTTACACACCCAAGATAACCCCTGCTCACCCCCTTGGTAGCTTGGCACGAGCAGTCAGGCCTATCCCGGAGGCAATGTGTAAAGCATTTGCGCAACACACACACACACAGCAGCAACACACTAGGCACACTACAAAAGGAACTCCACACAAGGTTATATAAAAAATAGCCTTTGTATTATCATAAACACATTAGAAACGTAATCACACATTTACACTGTGCCAACTGGCACGGGCAGTATTCACAGGGGAATTATATACAGGACCAGGCCAATCGGGCCATGGTCAGAACCATCAGATCAGGTAAGTAAATGCAAATATAAAACACAACCAGTAACTATTGGTACCATAATGACCTAAGCATTATATTATTAGCATTAGACATAAACCCACATTAGGCCCAAACCTCATTAGCATAAACACATTACGCAATGGGCCTCACCAGCATAAACACATTATGCAATAACCTCATAAGCATAAACACATTATGCAAATAAGCACTACCCCAAGACATCATAACATGACATTAGGCATAACCACATTAGGCCAAAACCTCATTAGCATATACACCCTCCTAAGCATAAACACATTACGCATTAGGCCTCACCAGCATAAACACATTATGCGATAACCTCATGAGCATAAACATCATTAGAGGCATAAACCAGAGTGCACAATCACATTTGGCACATAATGCATATCAGGCAGGAACTCAGTAGTGCACCGCAGTAACACCACTACCAGGCGCATACATCACCTTAGGGCCTTGCGCCCTCTCACCATCCTACCTATGACCCCAGGCCAACTGGCCTTCTCCGAGGCCTGGAATGCCCTATGTCCAGCAAAGTCAGGGCGTGGGCAGCCAATGCAGCCATCACCAAGAGCGCGCAATTACGCTGGGCTAAACGTTGCAGCTGCCCACTAAATGCTGGGCAGCTGTGGAAAAGAAGGCCTGGCACCACTGTGCCCTCCTGTCCCACTCAGGGACTCTATCACAAGAAATGTGGCCAAATGGGCACGGGCCCCTCTTGAGACTCTCCACGTAACTTGCCCCCACGGTGCACTCGGGGCCCCCTTGGAGCCTGCAGAACAAATTATGCCCATCGGTGCAGTTGCCCGCTACGGCGGCGCAACTGAGGGACAAACGGGGCCCAGGCTCTCTGGGGCCCCTCTCTGGGGCCCCGCTCTGGGGCTCTCTGCATCACACACTGCCCCATCGTTGCAGTTGCCCACTGTCAAGCGGGGCAACTGTGAACACGTGGCCAAAACTGGTGGGCACGGGCCCCTCTGGGCCCTCTCTCAACTACTATGCCCATTGTTGGGGCCACACGGGCTCTTGAAATAACCATGCCCAACGTTGGAGAGGCACGGGCCCCTCTGGGCCCTCTAGACCCCCACGGCGGCTCTAAAGCCAAACAGGCCTCCTCGTGGCAGCGGCCCGCAATGGCGGGATGGCTCAGGACATGGGCACTCACAAGGTGCCAGCATGCAGCCCCACTCACCGGGCTGCTGCGTGCAGACTCCGTTTCCTCCGTGCGGTTTGCTCCGGAGAGCCCCCACTCCTTGGGGACTCCCTCTCCTGCGCTGGACTCCCTCAGACCGTGCAGCTACACGCGGGGCTCTCCCATCGCCACGGGAGCCCCACCGACCTGCCTCAGCACTTCTCCTCCTTATGGCACTGGGGCTCCCAACAGCTCACGGTAGCCCCGCTGGGCATTTCCTGTCTCCCGGGCCACCTTACGCGGCATCCATGAAGGCGGGGTGGGCTCCCGCTGGACTTCCTGCTTCTGGCCTCAGCACGAGGCCCCGCCCACAACCAGGCAAGGGTGCCTGTCTTCCGGGTCACCGCGGGCAGCGCGGCGGCTCTCAGGGTTCTTCAGCGGCATCGTGCGGGGTGGGCACCCATTTTAAAGAAAAGCACATAAGCGAGGTGGGCACCCGCCAACCATGCCAAACGCGGGGTGGGCACCCGCTGTTTTAAGATTCATAATGCGGGGTGGGCTCCCGCTTCTCTCCCCTCCATAAGGGGGAATCCCCACGTCGGGATTCCCTCAGGAAAGATCGCAGCTCAGCGCTGCGGAGCTCCAGCGCTCCCCTGGGTCAAATTAAAAATATAGCGCACCCAGGGCGCTAGAAGCAGGAAAAGGCATCAGAATATAGCGCTCTCCTGGCGCTAGATAACAGAAAAAGGTCCTTGGGTCCATGGCATCAAGGGGGGCTAGGCACGGCCCAGGGAGGCAAGCCCTCATGGCAGCCCCCCCTGGGCCCCAGCAGGAACAGCACCCCAGAACTGAACATTTTCATGGGGTCACAGCCCCTATATTTATATGCCCTTTTCCCATTGTGTCACAGCACAGGGCTTGGGGATACCAGTGAGAACTGGTTTAGGGGAGCTTTGGAGCACTTTGTTTTGCTCAGCTCCTCTCTCCTTTGTCAGGTGGGGGCTCAGGGATTAGACGCACCACAGGGGGCGGAGCCAGCATTGTGGAGGGAAGGCACAGCCCTATTCAGGTCCCAGGTGCAACTCCTCCCTCCCATCTGCATGCAGATCTCTCTCTATTCAGCACTGTGCTGACTCACCCTGCCCCTCCTGGAGCCACACACACCTCCCAGCCCCTGTCACTCACAAGCCAGACATGCAATTCACATCAGGCAGGCAGACACAGAGCACACATAAATGCCAACTTCTAAAAGTGGCATTTCTACACCAGTCATAATAAATCTGCACACACCATTGCACAGCATTTATTCACACAATTTCATACATACCAGACTTGACCATGCTGCACCTCTCATACCAGGAATTACCATGGACCCACTTATCCCCCATGCATTCCTATGGGAGGGCAGGCCAATCTCACTAATGTAACACAGAGAGCGCACGCACTTTCCACTGGACCACAGTGCGAAAGTGCTCAGAGGCCTAAAATCACCAACACCAGGTTACAGACATGGCAAAAAGTTCAGGGGTGAACCTGCCAAAAAGGGCCAAGTCCAACAATATTTCTTGTGTATCTCTTTGGTAATGCATGAGTTACCAAACAATAGGGTTCTAGATCTGTTTCCCTGATTTCCTTGTGGAGTCAGGGTTGTTATGTTCTGAGGTTGCACAATCCACCTGTTACCTGGTTATGTTAGGGGTACAGATGGGGCACTGTGAGCTAGCTCGACTAAGGCTAATATATACTGATGGTGTATGCAGAATTAGTCCTGCACAGTTTTGATGTTTATGTTGTCCAACAATCGCACAGTTTTACTAAGGACGTATGAACCGTATGACATGGATCTCCTCCTCTGAGGGCTGTGCCCAGCCACTTCCTCTGCTTCAGTGTCAGTGTTAGGAAAACAGCTTCATTGCAGCTGTCTCTCCACTTCCCCTTTGGAGGAGAATAAAATGAAAACAATAAGATTACGCTCAAATATTAATATGGTGTACATTGCACTGGCAGATGCAGCTCATACCAAGGCCTACCTCGCTCTTGCCTACCAAGTCAGGCTAACTCCAACCCGAGTGGGAGGGGAAGAACTGATCAGAACTGATTTAGGGGGTCGACAACGGATTGCTCTCCATTCTCAGAATGGCAGTGGGTATAAATGTGAACACCACAGACCTCTCCTCAGAACACTTCTGGTTTCAGAAGAATCAGATGAAGGGCAGCCCTGCTGTCTGAAGAAACTTAATGAAAGCTGGGCCTGCTTGCCTAGAACTCAGAACCCCAGAAATGACTCCAAGGATCTGTTGGCTGACCTCCTTTTCTACAGGACCAAAACATTCTTCTGGTGGTCTTTTCTTGCTTTCCAGCGGACCAATACCAAATGGACTTGACCTGATCCCCTCTGCTGGCCTTGAGGACACTGGACTCAACACCAAGCATTCATACAACACATTTTATTGATGATTTCCCCAGACCTGACGCTGAGTCTCGATCCCAACAGACGTCACTGGATCCATCACTGAAGGCACCTGATCGACAGCTTCACCAGACTTGATGTGAAACAGCACTCAAATGACATCATCACCAGATTCGAAACTGAGCGCCATCTGAGCGATGCCAACAACCTTCATCGATGGCTTCACAGTGGATGACATTGTCTGACCTCCGATAGACTCTTAGACCTCCCACAGTGGCTCCCCTTCTTCGTCAAACCATTCCTCGGCTTCAGTCGACTGGCTGGCCATACTGGAGTCTTTCTACCTCCGTAAAACATTCTAAGTCAGAAGGTAAACTTTCCACTGGGATGAACCTGGTTCCTCTATCCATTCTGCACTCCAAGACATTCAGCATTAACATTTGACTGTGATCCGATGATGCACGACCAGATACTCGTGGTTAGCACTTTGTGTTTTTTCACTCTATTTTAAATTCAAAATTTAAAAAATCATATGTCCAGGTTCTACTTATTTCTTTTTTGTTGATTTGATGGCATTTTATATATTTATGTATTTCTTTCCGAATTGGTTTGGGATTTTTTTTACGTTGTGTTTTAATTTTATTTCTGTTTGAGTGTCATATAAATAATTTAAACATTGTCTCAAAAATAAGCCTTACTGCTTTGTGCCAAGCTATCAGAGGGTTAAGCCTAAAATTATTTAGTGACTGTTGGAAATGGCCCTTTTTGCAGGGTTATCCCTAAACTTTTTGCTTCTTCCTCCTATTTTTTTCCTGACCTGTGTTTGTTGGCTATAGCACTCTGGGCACTTTAACACTGCTGATCACTGCTAAAGTTCATATGCTCTCTGTGTAAATTGTTATTGTGATTGGTTATCCATGATTGGCATATTTGATTTACCAGTAGGTCCCTAGTAAAGTGTACTGAGTGTGCCAGGGCTGGTAAATCAAATGCTAGTAGTGGGCTTGCAGCACTGATTGTGCCACCCACATGAGTAGACCTGAAAAGATGTCTCAGGCCTGCCACCGTGGTGCCTGCGTGCAGTTTGTTAACTGCCATGTCGACTTGGCAAGTGCACCCACCTGCCAGGCCCTACCCTTCCCTTCTCTTACACATTGGACAACCCTATGGTAGGCCCAAGGTACCCCCCTGGGCAGGGTGCAGTGTATGTGAAAGGTAGGACATGTACTGGTGTGTGTAACATGTCCTGATAGTGGAATACTGCCAATTTCGTTTTTCACTATTGAAAGGCTATCTTGCCCCATGGGACAGAATGGGGAATACTTTGTAACATTCTACAAGCATATCTTCCCATAGGGATAATATAGAAAAATGGAGTTTGGTATCCCTGAACTCAGGATTTAATAACACATATTTTAGTAAAGATGGTTTTTAAATTGTGTGTTTGAAAATACCACTTTTAGAAAGTAGCTATTTTCTTGTTCAACCATCCTGTGTGCCTATGCCTGTTTGTGGATTGACTGTCTGGCTTTGGAGTGACAGGGGCTGGGGAGGTGCAGTGGCTCCAGGAGTCTGGATGAGTCAGCACTAGGCTGAATAGTCCTGATCTGCATTTGGAGTAGTGGGAGGAGTAGCACCTGTACCTGAATAGGGCTGTGCCTGCCTTCCACAATGCTGGCTCCGCCCCCTGTGGTGTGTCTGGAGCCAAGACTCACACTGACAATGGATGTTGTTGTGCACTTGCAGAGTGCCCCCCAGAACTGGTTTGTACTGGCTCAGAGCCCCTTGCACAAAGAGAACACAGACATTTTGGGGGTATAAGTATTAGGCTTGGGCGATGAACTTCGCTCCGTTCGCGGAGTTTTCTGCACTCCGCGGAGCTCGCGGAGTGCAGAAAACTCCGCTTTGCGATGTGCGGCAGAGTTTTTCCCTTGCTCGTGATCGCGAATGGTAAGTTTGCGATCGCGAACGGTAATAGCAAAACTCCACGAACTACGCCCATGCCTAATAACTATCAGACCCAAAACCCCAGACTTTTAGATCATTCCTGGAATTCAAGAGGAACCTTTTCCAAGGAGAAGAGCTGGAGAGACTGAGGAGAAGTACTGCCCTTACTGTGTGTCTGGGGTTGGCCTGCAGTTGCTGTTTCTGCCAAGGAAAGGAGTAGGACTTTGCTGTGTGCTCTGTCCCCTGCTTGAAGGAGATCTCCAAGGGCCTGAAGTGTGCTGGTCTCCTGTTCAGGGACACAAAGACTTCACCCCCAGCTCCCCTGAACTCTGCTGTTGTGAGTTCTGACCTGCTTTGAGGTGCCTGTGGCAGTTTTGGGCCTATGGAGGTTGTTGCTGATGTTTGGGAGCTGGAAGAAAGAAGAAACGTGAAGAACTGCAAAAATCGACGCATCGCTCTTCTTGCGGCTGTTTTCTCAACGCATTTCCTCGGCACGAGAAGAATTTCCACGCATCGCCGTGCCGCTGCGAAAACCGTTGCAGCGCCTGTCGCCGCTGCATTAATCGACGCATCGAGGGATCGCGGCTGAAGAGGACCAATGCAGCGCCGCTCGACGCCTCTGCATCGATCGCCGACGCATCCCGGATTTCCACGCATTGTACCTGTGCGGCACGCTTTCCCGACGCATCACCTGCAAACCGGAACCCTCACAAAGAATTGACGCATCACTCCCCATACAGACCGGACTCGACGCAACTCGTCCTTTGCGTGTCGCAGAACTGTCGCATCGCCTCCCAAGGTCTCAGGAGTGTCGAATCTCTTTGTTTTCCGACTCTGTGGCTGTTTGGCTTTGGAACTTTGACGCATCTACAGGTACTTTGGTGAAAAGTCACGCATCCATAGTTTTCTATGGTACAAGTTCTTGAAACATTTTGAAAGTCATATTTTTAACTGTGTATGTTGGATTTTTGTCGTTTTGGTCTTGTTTAGTTTAGATAAAGATATTTTATTTTTCTAAACTGGTGTGGTGCCCTTTTGTGGTGTTATCACTGTGTTACTGTGAGTGTTGGTACAAATACTTTACACATTGCCTTTGGGATAAGCCTGTCTGCTCGTGCCAAGCTACCAAGGGGGTGAGCAGGGGTTATCTAGAGTGTGTATCCCCCCTTACCCTGACTAGAAGCAAGGGTCCCTATTTGGACAAAGGTACCTACCTCTGCCAACTTGAGACCCCCATTTCTAACAGTGACTTGTCGCCTTCTTCACATAATAAGAGTGTTGATTCAGGATGATATAGAATATCAGTTCAGGAGGAGTATAAAATGAACATAGCCATTTTCAAGATTTCTAGATTCTAAATTTTCTAGATGTATAAAAATGGTTTTAAATATGTTCATAGATGACATCCCAGTCTTCTCCTTACTGTAAACATTAAAAATAAGTACAATCTACTAGTACACTTATTAAAGTTCCAGATTCACATACAGCAATATGATGTAAATAAAATAATGTATGATGCTCTCTGTATAGTTTAATGATTCAGGAAATGATTGGATTTCCCTAGAACAAACTTCCATAATATTATGATCCTTTAAAACATGTTCTCTGATCACACAATGCACAACCATTACTTACTGGCTAAATGTATGTCATTTAATCTATATTTTACAATTTCTAGTGTTGCTGGTTTGAAGCTTTATCTGAATTTCCTTGATACTGAAATGTCTGTTGACTCTAAAGTTCTCTGCAAACGTTTGCAGGTGTGCTTTACTAGATTCTGCCAAACTTTGCAAACTTGACAAAGCATATCCAGTTTTCACATATTTTGGTCCTCACCGTCTATCTCCTCCTGGTTTTCATAATCAATGAAGAATCCTGGACGTTGGAATGCTTTCTTTGTCCGTTGTGCTGCATGTGCCACGAGTGACATGGAACTTGTAATCACTGAGAACTCTGAAGGATTTGTGAGGCATAGATTGTAAAAAAAAAATTCACATATTTTCACAAAATGTTTTGAAAATTACTTAAAACTACATAAAATTTCATAAAACAAGTCTGTGTGGTATCTCATGAAAAATATCAACGAGAAGGTGTAACTCACAGTTAAAATTACTTGAGATTCCATAAAGAGGTGAAAATATTTCCCACAAAATATTTTTGCTCAAGCCAGTCCCCCAAAATTGCGCAACATGTTTTAGCCGTGACATTTGTGGAATTTAATGAATTTTCAATAACTTGATATTTGTGAATTTTGAGAATGTCTTAACTGCAATGAAAAATTAACAGAAACTTAAATAAATACTTCAACTATTGGAACTCTTTCCTACAGTTGGGCATCTCGTTTATTTTCATTGTTAAACTCTCTCTGTGTTTTCCAGGGGGGCAAGCAATTGTAGTTTCCCCACTGTGTCTTTATAATCATGGTAAACCCCATTCTGATAATTAGATTCCAATATTGTGTCAATGTCTCTTGTAGCGCCTTACACTCTGGCTTACTAATGGGCTCACCTTTTGAATTACTCCATGAATATACTATGGGGGATATTCTCAAGAATGTGTGTTAACTATCGCCAAATTCGCTTAACGCAACTTCTCACATCGCAGTCTATCGCGGGAAAATAACACCGTGTAAACGCAGTATTCTCAACCCGGCGGCACCATGCGATAGTCTCACGATAACGCGCCAAATGCCCGCGTAAAAATTTACGCGACACCGAAAAAATGCGAACAACAAACGCGAAAATAGTGGCGATGTCCCCAATGGCGATACAAAAATCAGCGAAAACCAGCGACAGGCCTGCGATTCCCACGCGTCAGGCGTGAGAATGCACTATAAAAGCAGAGAAAAAAAAGAGAAAAAAATGTACTTGCGTAGCACCATGGATGCACCCGGACCGAGTGCAAAGGACAACGCGAACCCCACAAGCCCCACAGACGACCAGCCAGGAACCCCGGGGCCGGGGAAGGGCAAGGAGAAGAGGAAGAGGAAGACGGGGTTCAGTCCGCAGGAAAACCGGATCATCGTCAAGGAGGTGACAGAACACTACCAACAACTGTTCGTCACCTCCACTGTGTCATCGGCAACACAAACGGAAATATGGCAGTCCATCGTGAACAACGTGAATGCAGTCGGAGTGTTGAGGAGGTCACTGGTGGAGGTCAGGAGGCGCTGGCATGATGTGAAAAGCCAAACCAAGCAGAAACTCGCTGCCAACCGGAAGGCAGCAACGGCGACTGGAGGTGGGAGTCCTGCACCACAGGAGGAGCTGGATGAGCTGGAGGAAATGGTGGCCACAGTCATCAGTGCGGAGATGGTGCAAGGAGTTGGGGGTCCGGACACTGCTCGATATGACCTGACCCAACAGCAACAGGGTGAGTAACGACCAGGGACTGGGGGACGGGGGAGATGGGCACAATGGCACACATGCACAATTATGTGTAGCACACTGCACACCCACAATGACTGTGGAACATGTCCCTGATGGCCTTGGCACACTGCAGCACACATAGAAACACCAAGTAGGCACCCGTCCACCATGTGCACAAATGGCCCCCCATCACCAATCTCACAACCTACCCATGCACATGTGCTGAACCCAGGAAAGCAGCAGCTCTGTGAGCCACACTGACAATGCAAGTGACACTGCATGACCAATAGCATGGCTGCAGTCAAAATACATGACATGGTGCACGCTACGACACTGAGGTGGCCCAGTGTGGATAACATCCTCAAAGGAGCAGGTCACACTCTGACACATCCACGTGCACATACAACCCCTGACGTCAACAACACATCTGCAGACAAACAATGCACAAGAGTCCAAAATCCGTCCAAGAGCACAAATGACCCAAGTCGCCAACATCTCAGCACTGTAAAAGCACACAAGTCAAAGGCACACCGCCTCAAAGGGATAAGGTGCCGCTAAATCAGATCTGCATGGGCGACTCTCCCACAATGCAGCACACACACATAGCAATTACAGCACATCAACATTGACAACAATGTGGTACAAAGTGCCACACTTACACCACAGAACAGATGACACTACCGGTGCCGCATGTGCGTAGAAACTGGCCAGCACATCAGGCATAGCAGGAAACTGTCAGATGATAATGTACGAGTACAACCTCACATCCGTCATGTAGTCAAAATGTCCACTGTCTCCCATCAAATACCCAGCTCCTCCAAAACAGTCACAATGTACATTGTCATGCAGTCTGTATGTAAACATGTACAATGCGTGCACATACATGGAACACACTGTTAACCTGCATCTCTCCTTCATATTGCAGAGGGACAATCAACACCTCCTGCAGAGCAGACCAGACAACTCTTCAGTGATGATGAGGAGGACCCCCTGGCCATCTGCTCCGACACCCTCCAACGGCTCATGGACAGCCTCCGCACCCCACCTCCAGGAGCAGGGCAGCCCAGCTGCATTGGGGTTGATCCCACCCACTGCACAGACCATACAGCAGGAAGCACCCACCACCACGGCTGGCTCCCAGCACCTCCCCGAAGAACACATGGCATTCCAACGCCGTGTGTCAGACTGCCAGAGGGGGCTGGCTGAACAGGTGCGGGTGGGTTTCGACCTCATGGCAGCCAAACTAGATGCCATACGTGGGTGTCTTAGTCCCATCAGGGACCACTTACAGTCCCTAACGGACACCCACAGTCCGCTCCATGCCCTACAACAATCCTTGGCTGACCTCGCTGGAGCCATTAATCGGATACAAGAACTGTCTAGTCAGACAGGCTCCAGCGACGTCAGCACAGAGTTGGCACAGATGTGGAGGACAATGGAGAACATGGAGCGGATGCAGGCAGGAAGGATGTCTGCCACGGCTGAACACCAGCGAGATGTAGCTGGGATCTTCCATGCCCTGCAGATCCTCATCTTGCCATTGCTGCCACAGAGCCTGTCCCAGATGACTGCTGCAGGAACTTCGACACACACATCTCCGCCCCCCGCTGTGTCAGTGGCACACAGTGATGCAGCCATACCACATCCGCCCCTGATGTGTCAGTGGCACACAGTGATGCAGCCATAACACCACCACACACACCTGGCACACCTGACACAGAAGACATGTCAGAGGACGAAGATGTGGATGGTAATGACTCTGTGTCAAAAAGGAGGTTGTAGCATTCATCCCCCACCATATGGCCTGTTTCTGCTTGGTACAGCCCTCTGCATCATGCCCTGGTACAACACCTTCCACTGTCCCCCAAAACACTCTGCGACATTCACCTGGACCCCGACATGGACTGCCATATCTGCTCTGGTTACCAATGACACAGCAAACAGGCTGCGGACTCAACCCTTCCTCTACCGATTAACTTGTCATTCCCTAAAGGACTCTGTTTGGCCCTCCACTGGGCAACCATGTAATGTGGGGTGTGCATGGCCATGTACTGCTCCAGCTCCGACACTCTACAGGATGTGAATAAAACATTCCTAATCACACAGATGTGTCATGTCTATGTTCAATCAAGTATAACAGTATGGATGACTGTAGGGACATTGATTGCACAAAAAGGTACACCCTGGGAAATGACATCAATGCGCATGTTTGACCGTGACACACATGGCCAATTAGATGACTGTGAAGGTGTGAACTAGCTGTAGCCTCATTGATCATGAACAACAATCTCGCAACCCCCCAACGTAGCCCCACGTCCATGTATTAAATAGGGCTGTGGGTAAAAATGTCAAAGTCGGTAGGAGGCCTAAAGTAGTGTCCCACATCACATGTGACAACAGAACATCTCTTCGCATACCTACACACACTCAACTGTGTGGACACAGCCTGGTTTGATGGAACACATGGCAAGAAGTTGGACACCATACTCACATTGCTGAAGACACTTAAGCGCACAGGTCTACCAGCAACTCTCCCAACCACAATGTCTGGCTCACAGAGGTGGAGCTGGCAATAGGGACACACCCCTAAGTGAAATGCGTCAGTCAGTCCCTCCCTGTGTATGGACAATGCTCATTGAGGCACACGATTTGGCATGCTAATCAACACTCATCACAGTTGAACACTAGTGAAGTTGCGTACACTTTATTAGCATGTGCGTGTCAGTACGGGCAAGACAAGGGCCACAACATGCAGACCAATGCATCATACACTAACAGGCAGCAAAGGAACATGTAAAGGTGCAAGACATGGGGAGGCACAAATGAACACCAATAATTATGGATGCCAACGGTCTCAGCCCACCTTGCCTTGCTGGATGAGTCATGTGGTGTTTGGCGAATGCTCATTGCACCGTGTCAGGGGACACCACTCACAGCCCATGGGATCTGCATAGTCCTGTACCACCGGACTGCGCTGACTGTCTGCTCTGCTGACAGTGAGCAGGTGAAGGAGGTCAACAAGGTCACATGTAGTACTACATTGCCATGTGTGTACTCTCCCTCCAGCGGTGTGTCAGGTTGAGGAACGTTGCCAGGCGTCGCTGTCCACTCACCTTGCACAGGTGTGTGTCAACCCGCAGTCTTGCACGCACATGCATTCTGAGTCCAGGCGAATGCAGCCATGTCCACTGTTATGGTGGGATATGTGTCCATTTCTCCAAGATGCAAAACGTTGTTGGGACCTGTGCTATGGGTTACAATCTTTTGTGGCTGCAGGAACGTAGTTACTCGTCCATGAAAGCGAGCGCAGCTTCATGGGCAATCAGTTCCAAGAGTACGTCGTTGTCGACTTCAACGAACACGGGGGCGAGCCAATCCATTAGCTGGTCCGGACAGATGTGCTCCGTCCACGCCATTTCACCAATCCGCAACACAGCCCAATAGGGCAGCGCTTCAATGTGGTCACTGCAAACGAGGAATTGCGCAATCTCACATGCCCAACTGCCAGCACATATGCCAAATACCAAGGCATCCCATGAACGGGTATCACGGTTACACTCCTGGTCGTGGTCCAACAGGGGGCGCACACACATGTCATAATACAGTTCAGCTACCGTTGTGTTGGATAGGCAGACATCCATCGGCTACTCGAATATGCATGATCGACAGTGGAATGAGGGCTGGACGCAGGTGACGTATGCAAGACGGAAGCTCAGATGGTAACTGATGTGCAACACTGCCAGTGCCCCCAACAAATGCAGCATTCGGTCACAGTACAGTTCCACGTGATAGGGGTTGTGCATGTGCCCGGGATGTTCTGACATTGCGTTGTTCACTCTCGTAGAACCGGCACTCTTCTGACCTGCGGCTGTTATGTGGATGATATGCCACAGCTCGGAGCAATGAGTCGTATGAGTGTGCAAAGTTTGGACGTATGGGTTGTCCTATACGTAAGTGTCAAGGCCATTCCATGCAGGAGTACCTCGAGCAAGGACTTCTGTGTGTGGGGTGTGGATTTGTTGATCTTTCATTAGCGCTGTGTGTAGTGTGGGAGTCATTATCATCTGCCATGGTATCTCTCTCAGGGGGTGCCTGCCACATGCAATTCTAAGGTCGGAGGTGCAGATGTCCTTCCGCCTTCTGTATTGAGACAAAGGGGCTTTCATCCCTAATGTTAGTCAGACTACTGCTTGTATCCTGGGAATGTGATGTGGCTTTCGCGCTGCAATTGAGGCTAGGCATTGGGCTTATGGTGCACCAAAAGCGATGAACACACACAACAGTAGGCATGTATGAGCCAAGACCCCGAGCGGCCTTGCACTCCTTGTACAATCCCTTCATGCACGGATGCCCTCCGGCTGCATGCAACATTGCAACATTGTTGATTGCGGGCCGTGTGGCGCAGACACAGCAACAGAGACACACGCATCAGTTGGTTTCCTGTGCAGCCCAGATATGAACCATGCCCAGAGGCCAGGGATAATTGTTCACACCCCTACGCTGGCCTGGCGTACGCCGAGCCAGCCCACTCGGCTTACATATAAAGGGGGGGACGACGACGCTACGTGTCCCAGTTCTTCCCCACTGCCTGACGTGACATGGCTGCGTCCGCCTGGCATATGACGAGACTCAATCATATAGGGTCCATGACTTGCGTTGCACGGAGTCGGTGGCACCGGTTAAACTGCAGCTGGCACGGGCCTACCGCCACGGGACGGTGACTTTCTGTGCACTGAAGTAGGGGCACCTAAAGTCCTGAGCGGGTGTGCAGCCTGCGATGATGCCGTGTGCACTGATATGGTCTCTGCCATTGCAATATCAAGACCCAGAATCAAGTGTGCGACCTGGTGGACCGCAGTGTTGGCCTGAGCCAGCGGGCAGCGCGGGCCTACCGCCACGTGGCATTGCCTCGCGGTTCACAAAGTTAGTGGCACCTATAGAGCTGAGCGGGTGTGCAGCCTGCGATGATGCCATGTGCACTGATATGATCTCTGCCATTGCAAAATCAAGACCCAGAATCAAGTGTGCGACCTGGTGGACCGCGGTGTGGGGCTGCATGATGTGGAGGCTGCCAAGGTCGCAGGCCCCGGGCTTGGAGCTTGCACCTGCACGTGGTGGGCCCTCTTGAAGACACGCCGGTGGCAGAAGGTGAGCAGTGGGGCCTGGGTGCGCAGGGGCGGGCAATCCCCGCTGGGCGGCGGGAGGGGCTGAGGTGCAGCAGCCTGTGTGCGCAGGGGCGGCCAAGCGATGTTGCTGTGTGCAATGATATGTACTCTGCCATCATTAGCTGTGGACTCTGTTTCAGATGAGGGAACTGGTGGACTGCAGTGTATGCCGGCACGTGGTTGGAGACACACCGGTGGCAGCAGGTGAGCAGTGAGGCCTGGGTGCGCAGGGGCGGGCAATCCCCGCTGGGCGGCGGGAGGGGCTGGGGTGCAGCAGCCTGTGTGCGCAGGGGCGGCCAAGCGATGTTGCCATGTGCAATGATATGTACTCTGCCATCATTAGCTGTGGACTCTGTTTCAGATGAGGGACCTGGTGGACTGCAGTGTATACCGACACGTGGTTGGAGACACACCGGTGGCAGCAGGTGAGCTGTGAGGCCTGGGTGCGCAGTGTCGGCACTGTCTCTCCCTGTCCCTCTCTTCCTTTCACTGTCTCTCTCTCTCCCTCTCTTTCTCTATCTTTCTCTCTCTCTCTTTCTCTCCCTCTCTCTCCCTCTCTTTCTTTCACTGTCTCTCTCTCTCTCTCCCTCTCTTTCTCTATCTTTCTCTCTCTCACTCTCCCTCTTTTTCTTTCACTGTCTCTCTCTCTCCCTCTCTTTCTCTATCTTTCTCTCTCTCACTCTCCCTCTCTTTCTTTCACTGTCTCTCTCTCTCTCTCTTTCTCTATCTTTCTCTCTCTTCTCTCTCTCACTCTCCCTCTCTTTATTTCACTGTCTCTCTCTCCCTCTGTTGCTCTCTCTCTCCTTCTCCCTCTCTCCCCATTTCTCTCGCTCCCTCTCTTTCACTCTCTCTCTCTCTCCATGTCTTTCTGTCTCTCTCTTTCTCTCTCTCTCTGTCCTTTGTTGAGCGCATGACACACCTTCTTATCTTCAATTTTGTCTTGCAGGCTGTGACTTACAGATTGTCCAGAGAAGACCCGCCATGACTCTTCCACTTATTAGTGTTGAGTTAAATTTGAATAAAATAATTATTTTTGAAATTCTAAGATGTATGAATGTTTTTCCTTTTTCTGACCACACATGAATGTTAATTGTTGTACTTGTGCGACATCAGGCGAATTGTTGTGTTCATGAATTTGTAAGGTAGATGTGAAATATCTTTGTCCGGGGGTGGTGCCCGGGGTAGGGCCCGGGGGGATCCTGGGGGGGTGGGGGGCCTGGGTGTGGTGGCGGTGGGTGTTGTGGCCCTCTTGGGGCTCCGAGCTGCATGATCAGTAGCTCCATGGCATCTGTTGTTCTTCAGGTGTGGCTCTGGGCTGGGCTCCCTTTCATGGTGCAGGTTGTCGTCCGACTTAACATCAGGTAGGAACAGGTGTTAAATCCCTGCTGCTAACGCGCCTTATCGCATGTTTTTGATTCTTATCGCCGATCTGGCTGGTCGTTGAGAATGTTGCGAAGTGGTGTTTCCGCGCCTTTTTGCACGGGAACGCCTACTCTACATATCATTAGCGTTAGTTGCCGGTGTAATCCGTGGTGATGTTTTTTGAGGCTGCTATCGCAGGAAAACTGGTGATATCGGCTGTTAGCACCAGCTTGTGAATGGTGCGACGAATTTATCACCACTTTGGCTGCGATAAAGTGCCGCTAAATCGGTGCTAATTCCTTGAGAATATGCCCCTATAAGTTTTGTTCCCTTCTGACACGTAGAATGGCAAATGTACCTTAAAAAAAGTTTCTAAATTGTCTGCATAGTGGGACAGTGCTGTAGCAAATATTTGAAAGAAAACCGCTATATATATATGCACAGTTATATTTAGTGTCATACTAGAACTGTACAATTTAGTTAAGCATGTTTTTCAGAACCCCAAGGCTAATTTTGCATAGCGTAGTATAGACGTGGGGCAAATTTATCAAAATGTCATGCAACGCAGCGCAAGACACCTTGCTGCACTGCATGGCAGGGAGAGGGAAGGAATGCTCCATATTTAACATTATATGGTACATTCCTGTCCTCTCCTTGCGCAGGCACACTATGTGCTGCGTAGTGCCAACGCAGGCCTCCTTGCACTATGGTGCAAGGGTGCCTGATTTGCAGGCAGGATTGTTTTTGTGCAGGAAGGGACACCTTCTTGCGCAAACACAATCCTTTGAGGATTTTTCCTCTTTCTATGTGCCAAAATCAATAGGTTGATGCATTGGAACACCCAGGCTCTACGTATCAAACTATCCCTGGGAGAGAGTAATGCAAGAGCTGCCTTGTGTAACTCAAGATTTACCAAGCTATGCAGGGCCACGCAAGATGTCCTTGCGTGGCTCCATACATCTCATTCTAGGTCATGCGTTGCCCTGCGTCCCCTTGTGTGGTACAAGGGTGACACAAAACATTTGATATATATGCCCCCTAATGTTTCACTTCACTTACTACTGTGGCACTGAAATTAGCGCACAGCTAACCAAATACAGGCTGCCCGGCGCTGGCAGCAACACAGTGAGGCAAAAGCAGGAGTATGCTGTTCCTATGGGGAGAGGGGGAGGAAGGCGGGGATACCAGGTGTTCGTAAGGGAAAGAATAGGTGACGGTGAAAGTGGAATAGCTCCAATTAGGAGCAAGAGCCCTCACACACCCCGAGGGGTGTCATGCTTCATCATTGGGCAGCTCCTCGTTGGGCCGGCCACTCTCCCCATAGGAACAGCATACCCTTGCTTTTGCCATAGTGACATGGGGCTCGTATGCTGGACCTACCAAGCCCCAGTCCCTCCTTTTGTGATGAATAGCAACACAGTGAGGGCATGTGGGAGATTTACTCTGCTTGGGTGAAAAGGTACATTTTCAGCTGACCCTAAAGCTAAGTGAATTACGGTCAGATCTTAGATTAATAGAAAGTTGGACCTGATAAGTGTTGTACACATATTGTGTTATACACATCATTTATCTAAACACAATATTATTTCAAGTGAGGTGGTAAGATTGATTGAGCTGCACTAAGGCTAAATGGTTATATCTATTGCTGCCTGCAATAAAAGAAACACAAATGGTGCTAAACCAGTTAGCTCACCAAGATGGTAGTAAATATAGGAGATTAATGTAAAAAGGACCCCATAAAGACAACCAGCTGGTTGGTGTTTGGAATCGGGACATAATGCAGATGGCGAAGTTTCAGCGAGACCTGCTCTTCACTCTGACAGTGGCAGTGGCAGGCCCTGCATAGGACATAGGAGCTATACGTTTTACCCAAAGCTGACGTGCTGTACACACCCCACAGGTCCCAGGCCGCTCTTGAGCACAGCAGGATCTGAATGTGCTTATGTCCACAGAATATTATATAGAACAATTTAACAGTATTTAAACAATATGGAACCACTAAATATGAGTGCCTTTGAGATACAGGTCCAAATCGATTACAGAAAACAAATACATTGTAATAACAAAGGAGGCACACACAATTCGGTCTACAACTTGAGTGCTTCATACGTCTTGCATACAATAGGGAAACGTCATACAACAGCTGGACAGTAAGTAATTGATGACTGACGTGGAAAAAATCAACAGAAATCCCATAAGTTATTGTGTCACATATTCGTCAAGAAGTATTTGCAGGATCGATTATCAAACGAAAGTGAAATCATGCAATTTCTTAGAACGTTTGAGCGGCACAATACAAACATTACAATGAGCTTGATAATTTAATGATAAACTTAAGGTAACATGTAGACTCAGAACTGAAGTTGATTCCTACCTTGACATTTAATGAAAACAATGCCCACCTTGGAGCCTTTAAACCACAAAAGAAATGTTTGTCATTTTTTTGCAAACAAATTGTGGCCATCCGGTCTCTGATGAATTGGAAAATATATATATACAAATAGAGCGCTGTTGATATGGAATTATGCACACAATACATTGAGAAAGAGAATGACATTTACAAGTGAAGCATTTGAAATATGTCTAAAGATGTATTGTTAAAAACAAAAAGGCGAAAGACACAAAAATGCCAGTCGGCTCGAGATGGCTGTAAGATTCAGCAAAGTGTACCAGGGAGAGCAGAGCAATAAGGACACCGATAATGTGTGGTCCAAAAAAGAGTGGGTCACAGAAATATCAACAAGATGACAGGAAAGAAAACTGAGATAAGCAAAGGGGAGACCTAATTAAGGTGCACAGCAAAAAATCCCAACAAAGTTCCCAGGATCAGCACCAGGAGTTTAACGAGTAGTTAAAGAAATAAACATGATCACATTGTATAAACAACACTCAATGCATGTCGTGTAGCATAAGCATGTTTTCTGTATTTGGATTAGTACGGCAGAATTCCAAAATCTATTGTGAACTTCGACAAGTCATTAAGGATGCTGAAAAAGGTCGGGAGATTTATTGTTCTGCACCTCGAAATGATGCAATATCAATTTTCACGCAGAAAAATGCCACAAACTTTGGGGCATATTATCAAGGGCTTATCGCCGCTTTAGCGGGACTTTTTCCCGCTAAAGCGGCGATATTTTTATCGCCCTATCAGCAAGCTGTCGCTAACAGGTGTTAGCGACAGCTTTTAGGCGTTAGCGACTGGTTTGGGTGCTGCTTTGCATGTCAGCGATATTTATCGCTAATGACATGCAAAGGAGGCGTTCCCAACTAACAGCGACAGAAAACAGTCGCTAACATATCTATCGCCTATTAGCAATACCCGCGAAGCGATAAAAAAACGCGCGCTAACCCCGATTAGCGCTTGTTTTTTAGAACTGGTAAAAACATGACTTAACAATAATAGTCAATGGGAGGTGGATTCTAAGGTTAAGTCCCCAGCCTTAGCGCTAGGATTTTATCGCTGGATTTCTCACGTTAATGCAGGGTTTCGCCGCTATTGCTGGATATTTTATCGCAATGGAGATAAACCTTGCTAATAGCATGTTATTTCCGCGGTAATATCCAGCGATAGCCGGCGATAAAAAAACGCGCGCTAAGCAAGGTTTGCGATAATTTTCGCAGGTTCTTGCTAATATGCCCCTTTGTTCTATGTGCAGTATTTACGTCCAAAATATTAGCTCTACCAGGGCACATCCTACATTGCAGTCATTCCACAATATTATTCCCAAGGGTTTATCACCCTTATTAACAATAAACCTCCTTTGCTCATTTCAGTCTCTCGGTCTAAATATTTACACAATAACAACATTAAATCCTCCACCTTGCCCTTGTGCCGGGGCACCTAACTTGATCACTAGGGTTACTATCTTACAGAAGATTACAAATATTGAGGATAGTTTGGGTTCAATCTCTTCCTCATAAAAAATGATTTATCTAGTATTGCTGGGTTACCATTAAAACTGGCCTTTCAGTTTTTCCTGCAGGGCCAATTTCTCCCATTTGTCCTATCTCTCTTCTCGTTGTAGTTAGGACAATATCTTTTTATGGGAAGGAGGGAGGGGGTGTTCCAGATGGGGCTTTGGTTGTGCCTATGCAAACATTATTTTTTCATAAGCACAGTTGCTTGACATCTGTTGTGGCATGAGACTTCCAAATGGAATATCATCTTCTGAGATGATCCCCTATAATTGATTGTGTACAGAATCCTAGTGTGCCACATTTTAAGATAAGGTAAGCTGTCTATGGGCAGATAGGGTAGGTTGGCTTTAGGAGAGTTGAAGTCCATATATATAACACTCCTGCCCTGAAGAATGAGGGTCTGATTCACAAATGTACACTTACACTTTTGTGTAAGTTTACGATTTTTTGCAGTCCACAAAGCAATTTTACGAGTAGTATCCTTACGACTGCCTATCATTTTGTGTGCCGAGTCTCTGCCATGAGTGCAGTCCGCACAAAAGTGTTAGTTTACATTTGTGAATCAGTCCCATAGTGTGGATAGCTTTTATCTGATTCAGACTGTGTTGCTGGATCCTCATAACTCATCTCTGTTCAAAAGGAGTCTATACTTCTTCCGGTAAAGTTTCCTGACTCCATTTCTATTTTACAAGCAGCATTCACCTTATTGCCAAATTAAATTAAATCGTATTTTCTAATTGACATATTGTAGTGACCAGAGTCAGTTAAATAGCTACGTTTAGATGTGTCATAAACTCATGTTAAGACTTATTTTTGCACTGAATGTGTCCCATAAAAATACCTTTATACAGATAAATCTTAGTCCCTGGTATAATATGGTACACTTTTGACTGGCCTGCCTGACTGAGGGTAATTGCTACCTCTGTAGCTGGCAGATCAAAGGAGGTACAAAAAAACGTCCCATATCTAGGGAGGATAATCTTCTGCCTGCGATAGGAAGAGGAGGCTCCATAAGCTACACAGGCTGGTGTGGAATCCTCCTGGTAATGAGACCTGCCCCTACTCCGTTTGCCATCCCTTTAAAGTAGTAGCTCTATAAAGGGTTGTTTCGTTGGAGTGAAGTAAAGGAACAGACCAACTTTGACCCTGTACTTGGAAAAATATGTCTTGGAAATGCCCAAAATAATCTTGGGGATAGGCCGCCTGTTGCCCAACCACAAAGGACAGGGGTGCAACCACTGTTAGTGAAGAATGTTGAATGCAGGAAGAAAGAAGAGGTGGCAAAGTTAGAAAAGGTGGGAGTCCCACAAGTGGCTAAGCGCTTCATCTTTTTAAAATCTTCCCCACAGAGGGAAGGTCATGAGAAAGAGAAGAACCTGGGCATCTTTCTTGACACAAGAGGGACCTTTATTAATCATAAAGAAGCATTGAAAATCAAAGCCCTGTCATTAGAAGTGGCCGCTGCAAAATTAGCAAAAATGCTATTAGGTCCCAGCCTAACCCCCATGCTGAAAGTAATGAAGGCTAAAGTAATCAACTCCCTGACGTATGGGCACGAGATCACTAAGGGCACAACCTGTACATTAAAAAATAAGTTGACAACAAAAAATTTTAAAAGAGCTTTTCGGTTGTCAAAATCTGCCTCGCCAGCCCAAGTGAGACTCGAACTGGGACTTCAAGATCATCATGGAGTGGAGGCAGGTGCATTTATCAAATTGTGTCACAGACTGCGCCGTGTCCGGGAGGGCTCCTTGGAGGCCCGACTATGGCAGGAAATACAGAAAAATCAGACCAGCCATAAGTTTCGGCAACTCCTGGATCGTCGTTTACAGCTACTAGGTGTAAAAGATCTCTGGGAATCAAATCCCTCACACCTGGTACTAAAGACCGCCATCAAAAAAACTGTTAGATTGTGGTCTTTTCACTCAGACAGGGCAATACTGTCAAAGAGGAGACACGCTTGGGCTGTGATTGCTAATTTTAAAGTGGGTGTCCAGCCGCTCTACCTATCAAGCACATATGCACTTTTTTGGAATCATAAGTTTTTAGCCTTGAGGATGGGTGACTGGCCCTTTTTGAAGAACCTTCCTGAATGGCGCCGGCCAGGCAGAAGCACTGAATGCAGGTTGTGTGGCTATCATTCCGAAACAATGGAACATTTCGTCTGTGCATGCCCTGCATTGCTTAAAGCAAGACGGTCACTGCTGCGAGGCCAATGTATTATGTTGGGAGTTCGTTCTTGTCGCCAAGCAATAATGGCCGCTCTTAACCCTGACAACACCAAGCTAAACATTGGGCTGACGAAACTTGTTTACAAAGCGTCAAAACTATTTGAAGCTACAATCACATCTAAATCCTCCTCATCACAGCATGGCGGCTGAGTTAACAGACTCAAGTATTAAATCAGAGACTATAAGAAATCCAGAGCAAAGTCCTTTATCAGAACATTATTAGCCCTCAATGGCCCCCCTAATTTTAAGTAATTTTATACTCACAGTTTTTAACATCTACTACATTTTTATTGTTCAATTTAGTCATGTTTTAAATTGTAAATGGTTTTTTTCTTTAAACCAATTCAATAAAGAGTTTACTATAAAAAAAAAAAGAATGCTGGAAGAAAGAAGAGGTGGCAAAGTTAGAAAAGGTGGGAGTCCCACAAGTGGCTAAGCGCTTCATCTTTTTAAAATCTTCCCCACAGAGGGAAGGTCATGAGAAAGAGAAGAACCTTGGGAAGAATGGAAGGACTTGCTCTGTATTGAACCACTGCCAGAAGGCCTGCTGAATGTGCACTCTCCTGTCAAAGACTGGAAGGTAAGAATGTCTGAAGTGGTACTCCTTGATTGGCAGGGGAAGTGGTAAATCCTTCCTGTAGCATAGCGCGACTCTGCACGGAAATGTCACAATTTGGTATCCCTTGATTGAAAATTAAGACTATTACTGAAGTGATAAGCAAGGTACCAAGGCCCCCCTGAAATAAGGGAATAGCAAACTCCCAAGCTAGAATATTCAGAAGTAGAATCCATTAGAAGCTCTAACTGTTGGAAGCATAAATAAGGGGCGAAAACTGTAGCAATAGGAACATGATTAATTACAAGAGAACACATGCATTGTTAAGCTTTCAACACTGGAGGCCTCCTTACATATGATTCAAATAGGAACTGACTTCACAGACTGTGCTCCAGGGGACAGGCCTAAGTGTCCCCTGCATTCCTTCCCCCCACACCACCCTCTCAACCCCCAGTGACTGGTTCGTTCACTGACAATTTCCACCTGCTCAGAGCAGGTGTGAAACGTCAGTGATTTTCTTTCCCCTAGAAATTGTAGAAAATTGCTGAGAAAAGGAGACAGTATTTCTGCATTCGAGCAGTTATTTCCCATTCTGTGGAAAAACTCGTAATCACTAGAATTTGGTGTGCTGGCTGGAATCATGGATTCTGCACCCCTCCCACCCTGTATGTGGTAACCCTGCAACAAATTCTGAAATACTCAGAATGAGGGCCTTAATAGCAGACCACTGTGCCAGTGGCGTAGCTAAACCCATGGCCGCCCCTGCATTTGCCGCCCCGCGGGCCATGTGCAAAGGCGGAGGGAGGGGTGCTGGTGATTTTGTTTGAAATGAGAAATACAGGCACGTAGTAAATATATTTTCTTTACTAGCGAGACATTTTGTACAAAGCATTTGAAGCCTAACTGTAAATGTATTGATGTTCATACTCGTTAGGAATGCACATTCAAATGCACATTCAAATGCACATTCATTGATTGGCAAAAAAGCTCTCATAAGATCGAAATTATATAGTTCACACCACATAACAACGTTAGATTCCTGTTTGAATAAACCGAAGAGGTGTGCAAATGAATACAGCGCCGGAATAGTGACTTGGTATGAAAAGTGTTGAACTTGAGTGTGATGCGAGTTCAACAACCAAGTTGTATCATCCTCCCCAGCCCGGGAGCATGCAAAATGAACACGCCTCACACAGAGCTCGTAAACGACCTCTTTATTCATTATCATGAAACTTCTTATTATCTCATAACCGTCAATAACCCCACCTTAACACCTTCCAAATGGTTAGTAATTCGTTCATTGAGTCTGCCCAGAACCGAGGGATCCCAGCTCTCATACTCTTAAGACACTACACAAGTTTCAAGCCAAAGACACTTTATTGACCAATAAACCTGATGCAGTTGTCAGAAAACCAATAATGGGTTGAGTGCTCTTCAGAAACTTGGTGCCTCCAGAAATAGAAATCTTTTCAATCTCAAAAGTTGCAATTGTTAAATTTCTATTAGTGAAATATTTGAAGACTGGGAATATAATGTGTTTCGTGTTTGTTTTTAGTCAGCCCTGTATTCATACAAACGATACCCTCACCTCTATGTTGGTTTATATGACTTGTGAGATGATATTTCATTGTAAACCAACAGTCATCATCAGTCTCTTAACCTCGGATTCTTTCTGACCTGCAGAGGAGGTATACATTTGACAAATGCATAAATATACCTGCAATTACATTGTATCACAAATTTCTCCACATCAACAAAAAAAGAGTGCATTGCCTAGTAGTGGGAGAATGAACAATAAATGAACACGGATATAGATGACTAGCACTAGCCCAGTCCAAATCTACTATTTGTCAAGGCAACACTGCAGTGACTACTAGCAGTATTTCAAATATTAATAGGAAAAAAGAACAATTTATGCAAAAACACACTATTCTATTTAACACTTTCCCAAAAATATATTGTTCACACACTCGTACGGAAAGTGCTAATTTAAGACAGGTCTCTGCCACAGTTTTGGACTCACTGGTGTTAATATATGAAGAGAAGAAGCAGTGGTATTTTACCACCTTTGACAGTGATAAATAGTTGCAGTGGTATTTCTAGAACTTTCTACACTAAACAGCAGAAACCAGCACAATTATATAAGAGCAAAACATCACAAAAATCAAACAAAACATTCAAAACAGAATGCAATTACAACCATGTTGCAATACAACAACACAATGAAATAATGCAGCACAAAGCACTATAATGAAAGATAGGGATTCTCTCCTAACCGCAAGAAAACAAGGGTGACGTATCAAATTCAAAATAAACTGGGGATCAATTTTTACTAAAGGCCAGATTTACTAACATTTTGCATTCTGATAGTGCCTCTTTTGAGGCAAAGCCGCAACTCAAAATGCTACTAGATACTTACAAAGCCACACAAGGGGCGAATTGTGCTGCCTTGCGTGGCTTTGTATTGAAATGTAATGCAACGCAGCGGCATGTCCTGCATTTGGTTGCATTTCATTCTGGCAGGCATTCCATGTGTGGAACATGGACGTTCCCATACTTCTACCCATGGATTTCACACAATCCCAGATTTACAAAGGTTTGTAAACCTGGGATTGCATGAAATCAATACGCCTCCCAGAAGATAGCGTAACGAGGAGAAAAATCTTTTTCTCCTCATTATTGTCTCTTTCTATGCGTACTGCAATCTGCAGCACACATTGAAAGAGGAAAATGCCTCTTGGGATTGTTTTGTGCAGAAAGGAATCCCTTCTTGCACAAAAACTATTCTCCTTGTAATGCAGACATCCTTGTATCCTGTTGCAACAGTGGTGCAAGGGTGCCTCCAATAGCGCTAGGCTGCCTGAAGTATGCCTATGCTATGAGAGCAAAAGTGTGCCATATTTAGTAGGTCTGGCACGTTTCTGCTCTCTCCCTTTAAAACAATGCAGCACAGCAAGTTGCCATGCTGCACTGCATTCAGTGAAATGTTAGTAAATCTGTCCCTAAATCATCGTGTATCTGGAGCCCACATCTAGTATGTTCGCTCTCCTGTGGTAGGGAGGTGATATAACTAAACTGAAAAGGGTCCCCGGGACTCACCATCCCCTGAGTAAAAACAGCACCTGCAAGGAACATTAAGTACATAATGGAGTCGCTGAACATAAAAAGAGACAACAGACTACGTCACTCTCTCAGCAGGGTGACCCAGCCCAGGAAGCCAACTCAGAAGACCAAAATGGGGACAAGCTAAGAAAAAGAGCTTCTCCCACACTGAAGAGAACAGGGGAGAACTGGACCTGTGCGCAACAGGACATGATCACAGTGAGAGAAGGTACTTGACAGAATGGAGTAGACAGAACCAAGAAAGAAGAGGAGGCTGGAACTTTCTAGGACAAGTTCTTTCCGGCTCTCTACCTCTAAAGTTCAATGTTCACCCACAAACCCTGAGAATCATTGCTTAGCTAGGTGTGTAGCCAGGGGCCTTGCAGGACAGGGCTACAGGTGAACTCATAAACCCCTAATTCTCTGAACATGGATAATTGGGGGAGGGTAGCAGAGGGTTTTCAGTTTTCCTTTTTATTTTCATGTTGAGGAGAATATTCTAGGAAGTGCAGAATAAGGCGCAAGCTCAATGTTTCCCATCAGAAGGGACAATATTGGTACTGATCCACAGGGGAACATTTCACCTGATAAGAGGAGCTGAAGGATCTTCCACAAGTTGGCTCACAGTTTTAGAAGTGGTGTTTAACCGAAGACACACAAGATAGCATGAGAAAGACAAAGGCCTAAGTACACTGGCTAACTGAGAGAGTTGTAATTGCATTTTTCTTCCTTTCACATGTTCTACTTACCATATATATTTTTTTGTTCCCAAGACTTGTGGCAATGGAGAAGCAGATACTGGGATGAACAAAACATGTGGTGAGTAGAACCTCCATGAGGGTTTTGCTCTAACAAGGAAAAAAAGATTTTTCGGTAACAAAAGACATATGTTGATTTCCTCTTAAGACTGGAAATGCATAATTTGATTTAATAAAGTATATTACTGTCGGAAAGTGCCTTTTTGCATGGGGGCCTGTGTGCCATGCGTACCATACACTGCATAAGATATAGTTAAGTCACCCTTACTGCAGGCCTTTAGATCTAAGGCAGGGTGCACTATATCCTATGTGTGGGCATATCAGCATGAGCAGATACGCCCCTACAATGTCCAGTCCATTCTGTGAGTCATAAAGAGTACATGGGCTGGATACTTGTCAACACAAGTTTCCTAGCTCCATAATGGTTTCACTGATTTCTAAGATGTTTGCTACCAAACATCTTGTCTTAATAAATCCTCACTGACGCCAGTGTTGGATTTATTAATAAATGCACACAAGGAGACCCTTTTAGAGGATCCCCTGAAGCCTAACCAAACACCTGTGGGGTCTTTGGCCAGCTTTCAACAGCCTGCCACCACCAGACATGTTTCTGACCTCATGGGGTGAGAGCCAGCGCTCACAGAGGACAGAAACAACACCTTCTCTGGGAAGGGGTGTCTCCAGGACAGGATGCTCTTCCCGGGCAGGAAGCTTCAAAGGCAATGCCACCTTTGAAATCCAACCCAGGAACCCCCAGAAAATGGGGGAGGCCAAGTCCCCTTTCCTGCTCCACTGTTGGCGGGGAGGAAGGTGGGAAATTAGTTAGATAAGGAGGAGGGTCCCCCCTCAGCCTGCACCACCCATAGGGCGGGGAAAGCAAGACGAACCCCTCTCCTGAAATTCCACCATCTTGAGATGGTGAGAAAACATCAAATCAAAGCTAGGGTAGTGCCTCTTCTTACAGGAAGTAGTCACTAGAGGGTGTAGACACCGTAAAGTTAGATAGCCCATTGGCTAGTTCCTGTCTCCTCTTGTAACACCCCAAAATTCAGTATTTAGGTGCCTCACTGACACCTGAACATCAGATTCATCAGACCAAGAAGACCAGGACAAAAGAAGACCTGCTACATGAGAACAGAAGCCCTGATGCAGAAAAAAAGGCACCAAACCCTGCCAGATGCAAGAAGGACTTGACAATCACTGCTGCTGTGTTGTCCTGAAACCTGAAAGGACTCCAAGAACCCCAGAGCAACTCCACCTTCGTGAAATTGCTGAGAAGCTCCCTTGATGTGAAGGTATCACTCCCCAGCGATCCCGTGAAGTCTGGTTTGTCAACTTGTGCTCCTTGATGACCTCGATGCAACACCAAAGCTACAAGAGGTACAACTGCTCCAGAGGGTCAGATCTGCCTCTCCACAAACTTTGGAGGCACCAGGACCTACTGAAGCTGCGGTGTACCAATACCCGGGGTACCGGACCTCCAACGGTAAAAAACAAGAAGAAGACACCACTTCGAACTCCCAAAGCACCAGAAGCAAGCACCGGTTGAAACACCTGAGACCCACTTCCTGAGTGGCCCAGCTGTCCCAAGATCACCTCTCCAATTTGCCTGCTCCTGACTGCGAGGACCCTAAAGACACACAGTGCCTGGCAGATCTATTCGCTCTGCACCCGGCCCCACTGGCCCCGGCATCGGCCAACCAGTTCTGCTGTTGTGGTCTCCAGGCCCTTGCGACCTCCTCCCTCTAAGGAGACCCAGAGCCTGTAAGTCTAACTTTGGACCTGGTCCCAACATCGATCTAAAACAAGAAGATGAACTTCGTGAAAGCATTGCCTGATATTATATGGATTTTTCCTCATTGATTCCTATGGTGCGCAACTGCGCAGAAAAGTGATATATTTTCCACACATTGAAAAATCGTAACTTTCCTTAGAACTGTGTTGTTGGTCTTAACAAATACGTAAAAATCGACTTTATTTTTACAAATTGATCTTGGATTTAGTCTTGAGCGTATCTCTCATTTATTGGCTCTGTGAGTACAACAAATGCTTAGCACTACCCTCTGATAAGCCTAACTGCCTACACTACCATAAAAAGAGCATTAGAATTATCTGCTTTTAACTCTGTGCATTTTCTGAGACTCTCTGCACAGTTTACTTCTTTGAAGTACACCATATATAGAAAGCCAGCTTCCTACAATTACTGACAGGTTATTGAGCTCAATGGACATTTTGTTGTAATCAGCGGCATCCACACAACATCCCCTTAATGCATCCGTTCACTTATCATTTGATATAAAACATTCTCTGGTACTCATTGTACTCACACATGTTAATTATTACAAACACTATACATTGCATTCAGTTGTATTTTCTTCATCACAGTTTTACTTTTCTTTACTGTTAGTCATGAAATCCTTGGCATGGTATTTCCACAAACATTTTGCCTTCACTCCCTACTATGCTGAACTCAGTTTTGTTAGCATTACATCTCCGTGCACTTGTCCCTGCTACCAGTACTAAAGTGCTTGTGCTCTCTCCTTAAAACATTGTAAATTGGATTACACCTAATTGGAACATTTAATTTACTTATAAGTCCCTAGTAAATGGTACTACAGGTACACAGAGCCTGTACATTAAATGCTAGCAGTGGCATGCTTTTATACCCTGTCTCTGGTACGCCACTAAAGCCTGTAGTGCAGTTTTAAACTGCCATTTTTACCTGTCAAAAATATACCTTCCTTTTATTATACATATATGGTAACCCTGAGGTAGGCCCCAAAAGCTCATAGGGCAGGGTGCAAAGTGTTTATAAAGTATGATATGTGTGTTTATGTTTTCCATGTCCTGACATTGAAAAATTGCTAAGCATGTTTTCCACTGTTATAAGGCCTATCCCTTCCATAGGCTAACACTGGGTTAACTTGTTACCTTTAATAAGTGTTAACTTCATATTGGAAGCAGGTACAGAAATTATTTTCACACTCAAATTAATTGTAATCCTCTTTAATGCTAAAGATGGATTTTAAGTTATGGTCCTGAAAATGGCACTCATAGAAAGTTAAAAGCAAAAGAAACAATTGATGGATGGAATGCTCAACAATGCAATCATTCACCCCCAGTCACAAAGATCTGGGTTTAATCCATCGTTCTTTTGCTCACCACGTCACCCCAGTTTGGACTCAGCCATATGCAAATCAGTCTTGACCATGTTCCTCATGGGAACAGTCCAGCCCGAACTGCAAAGCCAGGTCCTCCCTGGACCAAAAAGAAGCATCCTGGGACCGGTTTTGGGGCATCACCCCTCATCAGCCAGGCTAGCTTGAATCCAGTGGCACAGTGAGCGCGGGACCCACAGCTGGGCATACCCTTCCGACTTAGGGCGACAAAAGCAAAAGAAACAATTGATGGATGGGAATGCTGAACAATGCAAACATTCACCCTCAGTCACAAAGATCTGGCTTTAATCCATCGTTCTTTTGCTCACCACGCCACCTCAGTTTGGACCCAGCCATATGCAAATCAGTCTTGACCCTGTTCCTAATGGTAACAGTCCAGCCTGAACTGCCAAGCCAGGTCCTCCCTGGATCAGAAAGAAGCCTCCTGGGACCGTTTTCGGAGCATCGCCTCTCATCATCCAGGCTAGCTTGAATCCAGTGGAGCAGTGAGCATGGGACCCACGTCTGGGCGTACTCTTCCCACTTAGGGTGACAAAAGCAAAAGAAACAATTGATGGACGGAATGCTGAACAATGCAAACATTCACCCCCAGTGACAAAGATCTGGGTTTAATCCATCGTTCTTGTGCTCACCACGTCACCCCAGTTCGGACCCAGGCATATGAAAATCAGTCTTGACCCTGTTCCTCATGGGAACAGTCCAGCCTGAACTGCCATGCTAGGTCCTCCCTGGAATGAAAACAAGCATCCTGGGACTGGTTTCGGGGCATCACCCCTCATCAGCATGAGGGACAGGGACATGAGCGGCATGGTCAAGACTGATTTGCATGTGGCTGGGTCCAAACTTAGGTGGCGTGGTGAGCAAAAGAATGATGGATTAAATCCAGATCTTTGTGACTAGGGGTGAATGTTTGCATTGTTCAGAATTCCATCCATCATTTGTTCCTTTTGCACTCGTAGAAAGTTGGCATTTTTCTGCCCAAAGTTTCTGGGGTCTTTTTAGGAGTTTCGAGCTGCCTGGGCCAGTTAATGATTCCCCCATCAAGAAAGGGCCCAGACAGTGAACAATGGTACCTGGATGTAGCTGGGAGAGGATCTTCCTGGTAGGATGGCTGGGGAGGAGCTGTACCCTAGCTGGATTACGTTTCAAAGGACCTTGCCCACAGCACAAACAAAGGAACCTGACACCAGGAATGTCCTTGCCTTTGCCACCCTATGCAGTCTGGTGCCAGGTCCAGGGGAATGGGAAGAAATGACAAGAACCAGTTATGGGGAATTGCCCCCCACACAATCTGGGACCAGGTATAAAAAGAGGACCTTCAGAGCCGCTCATCAATACAGTCCTGAACCTGTAAAAGATTCAGAAGAAGGGCGCCCTGCTGCCAGAAGGTCTGCTTTGCTGCTTGAAAGACTGCCTTGCAGTCTGAAGAAGGAAGATTGGACTTGCTTGCTTTGCTTTTAGGCTGGCCAGAGAGACTCCAGGGGTCATTTGACCGACCACCTTGAGATCTACAGAGACAAAACAAGCTCCAGAGGCCGCCCTGTAGTTGACCTGCACCTGGGCCTTCCTGGATCTGTCTGAGCCCTGCTGCTGGCCTCTGCAGGAGTGAGTCCTGATCCCCAAAAGGTGCCCCCCTGGTCTTGGACCCTTGGCTGACAACAGTGAAAGCTGCTCCTGAAGAAAAATGTAGAAATCCTGAATTTTGTGCTCCTCATGACTACAAATGGGCTCGTTCGCACCAAGACTCTTCTGGCCACAATGACGACTAACATAAACTTCCAATGAGACCTGCTCTACAGTCTGACAGTGCCCATTCACAATGAGCTGCAACACAAGCACTGCATTTCACACTGACATGACTGTCTGCGATGATTCACCATCACAAAGCACCAGCGATGACTGGATCTTCACTCACGAGGCTGGCCTGGGCGTTCTACCTGCAGTTCTCCTTGTAACATCCTACATTGTGAATGGAACTTTTCGGTCCAGGATGTGAGAAAGTAACTTTTCAGCTGGATTAACCTGGTCTTTGTATCCATCTCATGCTCCATCGCAGTCAGCCTGAATTTGTGACTTTTTTCCAATTCAGTTCTACTGATTGTTTTTTGTTTGTTTTGGTGTACTTTTATACACTAAAACTTTCTATTTTTCTGAATTGTTTAGGAATTTTTCTTGTGTTGTGTTTTCACTTTTTTACTATTTGTGTGCTGCATAAAAACTTCACACATTGCCTTTAAGCCACTTTTTGTGGTTCACCCTGACAAGAAAGATTGTGGTTGTTGCTTGAGTGAAGCTCCCACCCCTCTCAACCAATAACCAATTTCTTACATATATATATATTCACTGAAAAAACCATAGGTTTTAGGGAAAGTTATAGTTAGTTGGACATTGCACTCGTCAAAACCCATGATATTCCCCCGTTATAGTTAGTTCAGCTAACTATAACTCGCGCCCCCGCAATGCACTGCTGATGACGTCACATATTACATCACTCATGACATGGTCAGTGACATCACTGATGACATCATGCAGTGACTGTGTGTTTCTGTAAAGTTTAAATATGTTTAATATATATAGGCAAAGGTGTATTGAAGAATGAGTGGGTGTATAAGTGTCTCAATGGATGATTGAGTAGGTGCGTGACTGACTCTACCAGTGAGTGATTAAACGTATCTTACTGAATGCATGGGTTACTGACTAAACTGTGTGAATGTCTGTATCCGTCTGTCTGTTGGTGTGTAAGTGGATGCATGGATTTGCGAATAGCTACATGAGTGTTTATATGGGTTATTGATTGGTTCTCTGAGTATCTGTATGGGTGGCTGAGTGTTTGTGTGGGTGGGGTGTGTGTGACTCTGTACATAGATGTGTGAGTGGGTGATTCACTGAGTGCATGATTTGAAGAGTGCATCTGTGATGGACTGTATGGGTGGGTGAGTGTGTGTATGGGTGTGTTAGTGATTGAATGTATATCTCAGTGGTACATGTTTGAGTAACTACATATGTGAAAGGCAGTATATATGTGAGTTGGAGTATGTAAATGGCTATAAGTGAGAGTGTGTGATTGTGAGAGTGGCTATATGGATGAGTGTGTGCTTGCATCAGTGATTGCATAGCAGCGTAAGAATGTGCTAGTATTTGTATGAGTAAGTGAGCTGGTGTGTATAACTGTATAGGTGAGTAAATGGGAGTGTGATTAATTATTTGCATGACTGACTAGGTGTATGAGTACCTCTATGGATGAGTGGCGGTGTGTGAGTGTTTATATAGGTGTATGAGTGCATATGATAGTCCTGTACTGAGTGACTGTAAGTATGAGTGACTGTACGGGTGAGTGAGTAGATGTGTGTGTGTAGACCTAAGAATCAGCGAGTGGGTATGTAGTTATTGGTATTGGAGTGTGTATGGTTTTGAGAATGGCAGTCTGTAATTTAGAGTGAGTGTATCAAAAGTTATATTAGGGTGTGAGAAGATGCATGAAATTATCACATGGATGATGTCATCAGTGATGTCATTTGAGATGTCATCAGTGATGTCATCAGTGATGTCACTGACCATGTCATGAGTGATGTAATATGTGACGTCATCAGCAGTGCATTGCGGGAGCACGAGTTATAGTTACCTGAACTAACTATAACGGGGAATTTCTATGGTTTTGTACGAGTGAAATGTCCAACTAACTATAACTGTCCCTAAAACCTATGGTTTTTTCAGTGAATTTCAAAGGTTTTTTAAATGCTAATTTCTAACTATAACGTGTCTGAAACCTATGGTTTTTTCAGTGAATTTCAAAGGTTTTTTAAATGCTAATTTCTAACTATAACGTGCCTGAAACCTATGGTTTTTTAAGTGAATTTCAAAGGTTTTTTAAATGCTAGTTTCTAACTATGCCTACAGAGGAAGGACATGTGAAGAAAGAAGAAAAACGCACAGAAAGAAGCAAAAGAAATGCAGAAAGAAGCAACAGAAGTCCACAAAGACGAAGAAAAGAGCAGGAAGAAGCAAGACATGTGCAGAAAGAACCAACAGAGGAGCAGAAAGAGGCCTTGTTGCAAAATCATCCTGTGCCCACAACTTTTTCAGACGGGTACTGGTGGTAACTGACTCTGACTAACCAGAGCCAGTGCTATGCTAAAAGACACTTAGAATACAGTGAAAACACCTACATACACTAGGGAACACTATGCGTTGGGGTACCCCTGTGATTAGCATGACTTCCTCTGTAAGTCCCTAGTACATAATAGGGCAAGGGGATTAAAACTACCTCTTAAAACGCGCTACGGGGCGCGTTTGCACAGTGGTGAAGGGAGGGGGGGCCTGAGGTGACATGTGTGCAAACGTGCCCCGTGGCGCGTTTTAAGTTGTGGGATTAAGTCCCCTTGAATCTTGAGGGTCTCTGGGGCCCAACTAGCCCACCAGGTACCTACAGTTAGCACCACAGAGCTGAGTTGCAGAGAGGTGTTCAGAGGCCACGCCCCTTTTTACAACACTCTGCAACGCAGCTCCGTGGCGCTTACTGGAGGTACCTGGTGGGCTAGTTGGCCCCCAGGGACCCTCAGGATTAAAGAGGTATTAATTCCTCAACTTAAAACGTGCCACAGGGCGTGTTTGCACACATGTCACCTCAGGCCCCGCCCCCTCCCTTCACCACTGTGCAAATGTGCCCCGTGGCGCGTTTTAAGTTGGGGGATTAACTCCCTTGAATCCTGAGGGTCCCTGGGGTGCAACTAGCCCACCAGCTACCTCCGTTAGCGCCACAGAGCTGCTTTGCAGAGAGGTGTAAAAGGGGCGTGGCCTCAGAACACCTCTCTGCAACGCAGCCCCTGGTGCATACTGGAGGTTCCTGGTGGGCTAGTTGGCCCCCAGGGACCCCCAGTATTCAAGGGGAATTCGTTCCCCATCTGCAAACGCGCCAGGGGGCGCATTTGCAGAGTGCTGCAAGGAGGGCGCGGCATCTCCGGCGCGATGCCGGACTTTTTTTTTTTTTAAGAAGTGGGGCTGTGTGGCCCCCCTTCTTTTTCTAATTTATTGGCCCTGGGTACCCCATCCCCTAGGGCCTGCCCCCAAATATTTAAAAAAAAAAAAAAATTTGGAAGGGGGCCACGTGGCCCCCCTCCTGAGGCCTTAATCGGCCCCGGGGACCCCATCCCCCAGGGCATGGCCTTTTTTTTTTTTTTAAATGTTTTGGAGGGGGGCTGCGTTGCCCCCCTCCTCAGGCCACTTATGGCCCCGGGGACCCCATCCCCCGGGGCCGGCCTTTGTTTTTTTAATATTTTTTTTTTCTATAAATTTAAGGTCCTACCGAGGCATAAGATGGCTGCCAACACTTCCTGGTTTGGAGTGTTGACAGCCAATTAGCATACAGCTCGTGATCGGGAGGGTAGCGCGGATCCTCCGCGGCCATAGATATATATGTGTTTTTACTTTTGATTTTCTCAGCAACTACTGAACGGATTTACACCATTTAACAAAAAGAGTTCTTTCTGAACCAAGAACTACCTCTTTGCCAAATTTGGTGTAATTACGTTCAGCAGTTCGGGTTGTAGCCGTGTCTAAAGTTTACTATGGAAAATTGCATGGGGAAAACACGTTTTGGGACCCCCTTTTTTCTCGGCCCCCACTTGCCGAATCACCCCGAGACTTTCAAGATAGGAGCGGACCGGAGCGCCCCATGAGTTTTGAAAATTTCGCGAAGATTCATCAACCGGCGCCAAAGTTATTGGAAATAGAATGTTGTGAATTTCCTATGGAAAATAGGTCCTAACTATAACTATCTACTGGCGACCGCCAGTAGATTATATATATATATATATATATATATATATATATATATATATATTCACTGAAAAACCATAGGTTTCAGGCACGTTATAGTTAGAAATTAGCATTTAAAAACCTTAGAAATTCACTGAAAAAACCAGAGGTTTCAGGGACGTTATAGTTAGTTGGACATTTCACTCGTACAAAACCAGTGAAATTCAGCCGTTATAACTCGCGCCCCCGCAATGCACTGCTGATGACGTCACATATTACATAATTCATGACATGGTCAGTGACATCACTGATGACATATCAAATGACATCACTGATGACATCACTGATGACATCATCCAGTGACTGTGTGTTTCTATAAAGTTTAAATATGTTTTATATATATGCCAAGGTGTATTGAAGAATGAGTGGGTGTATAAGTGTCTGGATGGAGGATTTAGTAGGTGCGTGACTGTATAAGTGAGTAATTAAATGTGTCTTACTGAATGCATGGGTTAGTGACTAAACTGTGTGAATGTCTGTATCAGTGTGTCTGTTGTTGTATAAGCTGCTGCATGGGTTGGTGAGCAGCTACATGAGTGTCTATATGTGTTATTTATTGGTTGCCTGAGTATCTGTTTTGGTGCCTGAGTGTTTGTGTGGGTGGGGGGGGTGTGTGACTTTGTGCATAGATGTGTGAGTGGGTGATTCACTGGGTGTATGGGTTCAAGAGTGTGTCTGTGAAGGGCTGTATGAGTGAGTGAGTATGTGTATGGCTGTGTTGGTGAGTGAATGGATGTCTCAGTGGTACATGTGTGAGTAACTACATATGTGAAAGGCAGTATATGTGAGTGTTGGAGTATATAAATGACTATATGTGAGAGTGAGTGATAGTGAGAGTGGCTGTATGGATGAGTGTGTGCTTGTGTCAGTGGTTGTATAAGAGAGTAAGTATGTGTTAGTATCTGTGTGAAGAAGTGAGGTGGTGTGTGTATAACAGTATAGGTGAGTAAAAGGGAGTGTGATTGATTCTTTGCATGACTAACTAGCTGTGTAAGTAACTCTATGGGTGAGTGGCGGTGTGTGAGTGTCTGTATAGGTGTATGAGTGCATATGATAGTGGCTGTATTGATGAGTGACTGCATGTATGAGTGACTGTATGGGTGAGTGAGTGGATGTGTGTGTAGACCTAGGAATCAGTGAGTGGGTATATAGTAACTGGTATTGGTGTGTCTATGGTTTCGAGAATGGCAGACTGTATTTTAGAGTTTGTGTATCAAAGGTTATATTAGGCTGTGAGGAGGTGCATCAGAGGATCACGTTGATGATGTCATCAGTAATGTCATTTGAGATGTCATCAGTGATGTCATCAGTGATGTCACTGACCATGTCATGAGTGATGTAATATGTGATGTCATCAGCAGTGCATTGCGGGGGCGCGAGTTATAATTTCTCTGGTTTTGTACGACTGAAATGTCCAACTAACTATAACGTCCCTGAAACCTGTGGCTTTTTCAGTGAATTTCTATGGTTTTTTAAATGCTAATTTCTAACTATAACGTCCCTGAAACATATGGTTTTTTCAGTGAATTTCAAAGGTTTTTTAAATGCTAATTTCTAACTAAAAATCCCTGAAACCTATGGTTTTTTCAGTGAATTTCAAATGTTTTTTAAATGCTAATTTCTAACTATGCCTACAGAGGTAGGACATGTGCAGAAAGAGGAAGAAAGGCGCAGAAAGAAGCAAGAGAAATGCAGAAAGGGGCAACAGAAGTCTAGAAAGACGAAGAAAAGTGCAGAAAGAAGCAAGAGATATGCAGAAAGAACCAACAGAGGTTCAGAAAGAGGCCTTGTTGCAAAGTCATCCTGTGCCCCCAACCTTTTGCTGACTGGTACTGGTGGTAACTGACTCTGACTAACCAGGCCCGGAGCCAGTGCTATGCGGAAAGACACTTAGAATACAGTGAAAACACCTACATACACTAGGGTACACTATGAGCTGGGATACCCCTGTGATTGGCATGACCTGCCCTGTAAGGCCCTAGTACATAATAGGGCAGGGGGATTAAAACTACCTCTAACTCAGAGGTGCAGAAAGAGGCAAGAGAAGTACAGAAAGAAGCAAGAGAGGTGCAGAAAGAGGGAAGACAAGTGCAGAAAGAGACAACAGGGGTGCAGAAAGAAGCAAGAGAGGTGCAGAAAGAGGCAATAGAAGTGCAGAAAGAGGCAAGAGAGTTGCAGAAACAGGCAAAAGGGGTGCAGAAAGAGGGAACATGTGTGCAGACAGAGGCAAGAGAGGTGCAGAAAGAGGGACGAGGGGTACAGAAAGAGGCAAGAGGGATGCAGAAATTTGCAAAAGAGGTGCAGAAAGAAACAAGAGCAGTGCAATAGAACCAACAGAGGTGCAAAAAGAGCCAAGTGAGGTGCAGAAGGAGGCAAGAGAACTGCAGAAAGAGGCAAGAGAGTTGCAGAAACAGGCAGAAGGGGTGCAGAAAGAGGGAACAGGTGGCCAGACTGAGGCAAGAGAGGTGCATAAAGAGGGAAGAGAGGTGCAGAAAAGGCAAGAGGGATGCAGAAATTTGGAACAGAGGTGCAGGAAGAAGCCAGAGCAGTGCAGATAGAACCAACAGAGGTGCACAAAGAGGCAAGAGGGGTACAGAAAGAGGCAGGAGGGGTGCAGAAAGAGGAAGAGAACTGCAGAAAGAAGCAACAGAGGTGCTGAAAGAGGCATGAAGGATGAAGAAAGAGACAAGACAGGTGAAGAAGGAAGGAACAGAGGTACAGAAAGAGGCAAGAGTGGTGCAGAAAGAGGGAAGAGAGGTGTAGAAAGAGGCAAGAGTTGCACAAAGAGGGGTGCAGAAACAGGCAAAAGGGGTGCAGAAAGAAGCAAGTGAGGTGCAGAAAGAGGCAAAAGAGGTGCAGAAAGAGGCAAGAGAGTTACAAAAAGAGGCAAGTGAAGTGCAGAAGGAGGCAAGAGAACTGCAGAAAGAGGCAATAGAGGTGCAGAAAGAGGCAAGTGAGGTGCAGAAAGAAGCAAGTTAAGTGCAGAAAGAAGCAACAGAAGTGCAGAAAGAGGGAAGAGGGGTGGAGAGAGAAACAATCGGGGTACAGAAAGAAGCAAGACCGGTGCAGAAAGAAACAAAAGAAGTGCAGAAAGAGGCAAAAAAAGGTGCAGAAAGACGTAAGAGGGGTAGAGAAAAAGGCAAGAGAGGTGCAGAAAGAGGGAAGAAGGGTGCAGAAAGAGGCAAGAGGGGTACAGAAAGAAGCAAATGAGGTGCAGACAGAGGCAACAGACGTGCAGAAAGAGGCAAGAGAGGTGCAGAAAGTAGAAGAGAGTTGCAGAAAGAGGCAAGAGAAGTGTAGAAAAAGAAAGAAATGTGCAGAAAGAAGCAACAGAAATGCAGAAAGAGGCAAGAGTGGCTTGCACACCATTAGTACCAATTTAACACCCACATTTAGCAATAAGTAACAGGTGACCATTCTAGGTTTGCAAAGGGCCTTCCACCACACTGTAACACTTGTCGCTGTATTTTTGGTAACGTTTGAGCCGTTTGAGCTAGAAACAAGGCTTTTTTTGTTCAAATCTGCAGATTAGGGAGCAGATGATGAATTATGTGGCTAATGCGGAAATGTATAATTGTGCGAAAGTCGGTGCAGCGAAACAGTCGCATAATTCCAGTGGCCCTGCTCATACCTCTGACTAGGTCCACAAGTGCTTCTCAGTGATTCCTTCTTTTTTTGTCTCACTGAGTTCATAGTTGAGCTTCCGTGGAAACGAGGAAGACTAAACCTGAGGTTACCACTCCACAACACAGACTACCATACCACATAATTACTCTCGATAACACATAATCCCACTCTACATCATTCTTATACACTAAACACCACATACTTTCTATCCACATAATTTCACAAACAGCAAACAGCAATGTCCCAGGGGTGGGCACCCCAGGACATTGCAGGAGCCGGCCCTTGGGGTTGGGGGTCCCCAGGGCCAACAAGGGCTCCAGGAGGGGGGCTGCGCAGCCCCCTCCCATCATTTGAACAGCCCCGGGGAGGTGGTTGTCCCCAGGGCTTGAGGGGTCCGTGAGGCCCCCCACACACAAAATTAAGCCCTGGGGAGGTGGCGGTCCCCTGGGCTGCGGGGGGCCGTATGCCCCCCGTGCATAGCTAAATAAAGCCCAGGGGAAGTGGTGGTCCACAGGGCTTTGGGGGGCCTGGGAGACCCCCCACATCAAATTAAACAAGCCCCAGGGAGGTGGCAGGCCCTGGGGCTGCGGGGGGCCGTGTGCCCCCCACATATAATTAGCATAGCCCTGGGGAGGTGGTGGTCCCCGGGGCTGTGGGGGCCCCCGCTGGCCCCTGCTATATAATTTTGGCATTGCCCCCGGTACCTGGCCCACCCGGGGGCTCATTAAAATGAAGCCCGCGCTTCATTTTTTTCTTATTTTCTCGGCAGGATTCGCACACCCAGTGCGAACTCTACCGATTTGTTTTAAAGAAAAATGCTTTTTTTGGGCCTGGGGGTCCCTGTGGTGTTTCTACCCCGCCCCCTTTTCTTCACTTTTCACTTTTTTTCCCCTTTATCTTGTGACTCAGTTAACACATTCTGCTTTGGAGTGTTGGCAGCCAATCAGAAGTCAGCTCGTGCTCGGGAGGAGTCACGACTCCTCCTCGGTGCTCAGATATATAACTTTTTATTTTTTGAATTTCTCAGGAACTACTGAACGAATTTACACCATTTAAAAAAAGGTCACTGTTTGAACCAAGAGCTACCTTTTTGCCAAATTTGGTGTAATTCCGTTCAACAGTTCGGGCTGTAGCCTGTTCCAAAATTTCCTATGGAAATTAACATGGGTAAAACACGTTTTGGGACCCCCATTTTTTCTCAGCCCCCGCTTGACAAGTCACCCCAAAACTTTCAAGACAGGAGCTGACCTGAGTGAACCATTAGTTTTGAAAATTTCGCGAAGATTCCTCAAACGGCGCCAAAGTTATTGGCAAAAGAAAAACGCATTTTTAATAGAAATAAGGTCCTAACTATAACTACCTACTGGTGACCGCTAGTAGCTAATATATATATATATATATATATATATATATATATATATATATATATATATATATATATATATATATATATATATATATATATATATATATATATATATATATATATATATATATATATATATATATATATATATATATATATATATATATATATTACAACACAATCCTTCAGGTCAAAGGACAAACGGATCGCACTCCCATAGCTTTTTGCAATTTTTGTTTTATTTTCTTTACATCCTCATTTGCATGGTTATAGGCGAGACGATCTACGCGTTTCGGTATCTACAAATACCTTGCTCACAATATATATATATATCCGCCGAAACGCGTTTGCCAGGTACTTCCAGTCCTCTCTTTGTGTCAATACTAGCGATCCAGTGGGGTTCCTCCGGCCAGCATTTAACAAATCTCGCGAAAACTTAAAATTGAACTGTCGAGCATGAATCTGGCACTGAAGAAGGCATCCGCCGAAACGCGTTTGCCAGCTGCTGCGACCAGAGGACACGTTATTTGATGTGCCTACTGGTGGTAATAAAGTCTTTGCCGTGAGCCAACTCGAGCTATGTCAGACCCGTTTTTATCCATGAAACGGGATTGGAGTTATATGTGAGGCAGAGGTCGGCTCCGCATCCTGACAAGCCTCTCGTTTTGGAGCACCGCGTACAGCCGGCAAGATGTGGTGGAAGTGCATGAGGCTGCACAACGCAGCACCCCCTGGCCGTAAGATGTTGTGGCAATGGGGAGAGAGAGCAGATTTACTGCTGAACGAGCTGGTTCTCTGTGAGGCATACCGCCACCGAGCCTGCCAGTGAGAGGAGTGAACAGCACAACGGCTGACATCTGTCAGTGCATTATTGTGTGCACGGGCCAGTCACTGAAACAGGTTTGCGAATTGGGCTGTCCTTGTACATACAGCAGGATTACCGGCGCAGTGGGCTGTACAAAGAAAGAGAGGAGAGGAGTGATTCCTGCTGCCCACGCCTGCACCTGAAGGGGGGGACTGCATGTCCCAGGAGTTTGCGCTACTATAGTGGGAGGAGCATGCACACCGACTCGCGCACATAAGCACGCCATCAACTCCGTGGCGCGGGAAGCCGTGATTCCTGCTGCCCAAGCCTGCACCTGAAGGGGGGACTGCATGTCCCAGGAGTTTGCGCTACCATAGTGGGAGGAGCGCGCACACCGACTCGCGCACATAAGCACGCCATCAACCCCGTGGCGCGGGATGCGCATGGGCGAAGCCCGGGCCAAGGGCGGGCCTGTCCTGCGCCCGTCATCATCAGAAGGAGGCAGGGCAGGGACACCCCCCGTGGTTGTGGGACCCGCGAGCGGTACTACTAGCGGTAAGATCCCAATTTGTTCTTGTCACCCGTCTGATGAACTCAGCTCATCGACCCCCCTCGTGAGGTAACACCGTTCATTTAAGACTCTAGGACCATTGAATTGTGGAGCCTAAAAGAGTAGCGGATTGTATTGCCTCCACCGGGTAAAAATTCTGGGTGGACTTGACAGTGTACTCTCCTCCTAACCTTGGTAAACTCCACCTGCTTGAGACTAACTGAGGACTAACGGTGGCAACGGCGTTCCAGCCTTGCAGTGCAGCAGAGCGACGAAGTTGCGAACGGACTAGTAAAGTAAAAGCTGGGGTGGTACAGGTTTGCTTGCATCCCGCATTTGCCTTTGATTCTGCACTTTTTGGTTATAGCTTTTTAGCTGATTTGAGGTGCCTCACGCTAGGCGAGGGCTATCCGAGATCTAGTGTGTCGTGTCCTGGGGTCTACGATAGTCAGCACGCAACACAATGGGGAAGAGGGTATGCCCAGTGAGAGCTAAAATCTCAAGTGCATCTTCACTACCCCCGACATCAATAGACAAAATCTTCCAGAGGGCTATAGGGGTGGTGGATACCGAAATTGAGTTAACGGAAAGGCGGTTATCACTCACCCCTGACATATTTATCGCACCGTCTGGTCCAATTACACTCCCAACTACGCCCAAATCCCAGCTTGAGGAACACCTCCTGTCTCCGCCCTTGGCTGCTCCAAACAAGAAAGCACCACGCAAGAGTAGAAATACTACTAGTATTCCCAAGGTCGGAAAACGCAAACAAACAACTGAGGTTGGGCCCAAAAAAAAGAAGTTTTGTGAGGGTACCACAGACACCATAGAGGGAAACAAAGAGCAAGAACAAGATCGAGGTAGATCCCTACCAGTTAGTACTGATGTAACTTATCCGACATGGGCAGTGTCTCTGCTGACAGACTTCCAGAACAACTTGAGGGCCATTATCAGAGAAGAACTGGCCCCTCTTACAAGTCGCTTAGAGAAATTGGAGAAAGTGGTAGCAGCAGGGGAAGCTAGACTAAGTGATTTGCAAACCCACACTACCAGTAAATCAAGAAGTGAGTCTGATAGAGAATGCCAGGTGGACAGTGTGGGTCCAACACCGCCATCTGGGTTGCTGATACACGCACATGAGATTCCCCCCATTAGCCATGAGATGGGAGAACAGAGTACTAACAGGCGCGAGAGGGACAGGAATGCCAGCTGCAAGTTCAGAGCTAAAAACAGACTGGTCCCCCCTAGGCATCGAGACAACTCTACCCTCCATGACCAAGCCATGGATAGTAATAAGAGTAGCCAGCAAGTACAAGAACACAGTGAGGGGAGGCAAGACAGTACTAACTCAAAATCTCCCACCATAAATCTCCCACCTGCCTGCGCCCCGTATGTAGCTATATTGACAGGTGTCCCGCCTAGTGAGTCTAACGCTAAAGAAACCCAACTCGAGCTTAGGAATAAATGCCTGTTCTGGCTTGCAAGGTATAAGCGTTTTGATTATGCTAGAGCAGGCGAGATTATAATGACTCGAAGTGTAGGGTGGGTGGGTAAATGTCGAAAAAGCGAACCGGGAGAGTGCGTAATTATCAACTTCAAAAACCCCAACAATGTTTCCAATCTACTTAATACAACCCCCAACTCCCACAATGTTCCAACTGGGATGAGACTGCGTACCCTGGTTTTCTTCTACCCACAACAACAAACACTACCAAGAAGTTGTATACCACCCTTAATTCCAGCAAAGGGTCCGGGGCCATTACTTGAGGGAATCCAGGTGGCACACAATAGGCTCCTCCCATTTGGAATTTCGGTGAGCAATAGATATGACACCTTGGAGGAAGTAGATTGACTGGGGGAAGGATCATCACAGGTTGGGATTTTAGAAATGGTAGGACACGATCCCACGGGAATAGCGGGGTGTGGCTTTAATCGACTACCTGAGGCTAATGGGAAAGGCCCCCCCCCCAGCAGTTTGTATCGTCCGGAGTAAAGAGACAACCAAGTGGGGTCTTTGACGCTATAATCCCGGTTACTGAGGGTGACGCAACCAGAGAAGGTGAATACAGTAGGATAATAGAGAGGTATTGTGCGGTACACCCAGATGTCTTTCCATCTTCCAGTGTGGGGGCCATTGTGAGTGTGAGTGGGGATACAGGGCAAGACAGTGGGTTGAAGATATTATCATGGAATCTGGCAGGACTTAAAAATAAACTTTCCTGCCCAGAATGGGGTGACTTTGTTGACAAACATGACATTTGCATCTTCCAAGAGACATGGGCGAGAGAAGAACTGCAGCTGGTGGGCTTTGCCACCTTTAACAACTTGGCAACCATGGCGGGTAGGGGGAGACCATCTGGCGGCCTATCCATCTGGGTGGGTACTCACCCAGGTTGCAGAGCGGAGCAGATGCCAACACCCACAAAGGACATACAGTGTGTCTTGCTCTCCTTTCCCACTCAGGTAAAAATTGCCCTCATTAACGTATATTCCAACCCTGTCATAAATGGCCAAGAATCTTCCACCATTGACCATCTAGGACATTTCATCCCAACACTGGACTCAGGGATATGGCTGATTGTAGGGGGTGACTTCAACTGCCATTTTAAACCTCTTACTGACCCAAATCATTCTCTCCCCATGGAGGAAGATCTCTACTGGTCTATACCTGACCCCCAGATCACGCCCATCAAAGTATGGTCACCACTGGCAATGCAGCTCAATGCATTTACCTTAGCTCTTTTGTTAAGGGCATGTAATGGGCGGACGAAATCTGCCCGACCGGGACAGCTCACTTTTAATAGAGTAGGGCATGCCTCCCCACTTGATTACATCATGATGGAAACAAGATCATGGGAAAAGGTATCTGATTTCTATATTACACAGAGACAGGACAGTGACCATAATGCATTGAGTGTGATTTTAAAACCATGGGATCTTGGCATTCATAAGCCCCTTTCCGCCCCTATAAATGTGACCAGTGCAATAACACTTTCAAACAATAGAAGAAAAGTTAGATGGGGCCATATACAACACTGCCCCCTCAGGCTGGCCAAAGTATACCAGCTAGCGATCCCAATGATAACCAAAATGGGGGAGCTAGCACAGTTGGAGGGTCCTACTGTGGAGCTAGATAAGGCAGGGAAAATCCACGTAGAGTTAACCTCAAAATTAGCTGACGTGTTCTACCCGGTTGTGCGCACAAGGGAGAGTAATCATAACAAATGCTCATGGTTTAATGAGCATTGTCGAATGGCCAAGCAAGAACTCGTGGATGCGGTAAGGGCGAAGGATAGGCCACAAATCAAACTCGCCAGAGACAGGTATAAACAGACCATCCGGCAAGAGAAAAAAAATTGGGAATTAGAGAGGTGGGAATCTCTCAGGACTGCCCTTAATGAGAAAGATTTGAAAACTTTCTGGGCAATAGTGAGTTCAGGAGATAGGGATGGGAGATCGGCCATCGAGCCCAATATAGCGCCTGAAGTTTGGGAGACACATTTTGGGGCATTGTATGCTAACAGAGAAGGTGGGACTGAGAACATTGATACGATTAGAATAGTATCAGAGACCCATCCGATGGGAGTAAGGGAGATCAGTAGGATAGAAGTGGAAAATGCCATCAACAATCTCCAACGTAACAAAGTGCCAGGTCTAGATAAATTACCTGACGACCTTTTTCGGGAAGAACCCAAAATATGGGTCCCATACTTGTGTGCCCTATTCAATGCAATTTTGAAGGGCATGGATCTCCCTGACACATGGAGAGGGGCTGAGATAGTCCCCATATTTAAAAAAGGCTGTCCCCTTTTGCCCTCCAATTACAGGCCGATCAGCCTTATTGACATTTCTCAAAAACGTTTTGGCCGGGTGCTTCTTGACCGCCTCCAGGGTTGGCTGGTAGAGGACCAAATATTAAGTCCCTACCAGGCCGGCTTCAGATCAAACATGTCAACCGTAGACCAGATATTCAAATTACAACTACTTTTCTGGAAAATGGTGACTCTAGAGGGTTAAAGAGAATAGGCGACCTGGCAGCCTTGAGACCACTGACTTATTGGCTACGCTTATGGACTACTCCACAACTAACTGAATATCGCAATTCCCTTCGGGAGGTCCTAGCACTTAACGGGGCCAAACTATTACCTTGGTTCAGACATATCGCCAGATGGTGTAAACTATTGAACCTGATGGGCCTGTGGGAGTACCCAGAAAGGGCCACTAAACGTGACATCCTGACCCTTAAAGCAACGTATTGGAGGGTAGTAGGGGAGCATTATACAAGTAATCAAACAAGCGGACAGCTAACATCCAACTTTTAAACATTAAATCAAGCCCTTTGTTTGAATCTTTTCTTGACTTGATTTCACCCCCTTTTGCTAAAAGCTTGTATATTAGGTTTAGATATGGTAATCTGTTATTGAAATTTACGGGGAAAGAGGCGATCGGCCTAGTTTTAGACATCTGTCCTGCTTGCCGTGAAGTTGTCGAAACAGAAGAACACATTTTGTTTTTCTGTCCAAAGTATCGGCAGTTACGCAGGAGATGGATCAGACCTTTATGCCTCAATCTGGGTGCTAGGCAGCACCAGTCTGCGTTTAGGATTTTAAAAACTGACACATCAGGGCCAATAGTCTTTGCTCTTAGCCGTTTTTTATTTTCTTTCTGGCTGATCCGCAAAAAACTTTTATTATAGTAATGATACGATCTTTTAACCCTTTTCCTTCTGATGCTGTACATATATTTTAAATATTTAGCTTGGTATGCATGGTTTCGCTTTTAATTGTTTGGTGGCTGCTTTAGTGCTCCACTTTAGCTGACCAGGTCGTTTGCATTTATGTATTTACGTACCCTTGTCTTTTTAACTTGTTTTGGGATGTCATTTGTACTTGTGTTCGAATGGTTTAATACTATTTTTAATTGTATATATATTTATGTTTTACTTTTTGTACACTTTGATGGTGTTTTGTACAAATGACCGAATAAAGTTATAAATGGAAATGGGTGGCAGCCTCTACCTTATATTTGTTGATCTGAAGTCGGCCTTCAATCTTGTGCCACGGGAGAAACTCTGGAAGGTGTTGAGTGACCTTGGGATCCCCGCCTACCTTCTTCACATTATAGTGAGGCTCCACTTAGAAAACTTTGCACAAGTGCGGTGCGGACAATATGGAGAACTCACGTCCCGATTCCCTGTCCACAATGGGGTGAGGCAGGGATGTGTCTTAGCGCCCACCCTATTTGGTCTCTTTATCAATGGGCTTATTGATCACCTCAAAAAAATTAAGGATAACGACGCCCCTAAGCTAGTCTCTGGGAAGGTCCCAGCGCTGATGTTCACTGATGATACCCTGCTACTTTAAAAAACACCAATGGGTATCCAGCGGACATTGGATGGCTTTGCCAACTTCTGTAAGCTGCGTGGGCTGGAGATCAATTTAGCAAAGACTAAATTCATGGTCTTCAACCCCCCTAAAATGACTCGCCCAAATCCCTCACTATATGGCACTCCTTTAGAAAGAGTGAAGATTTTTGATTATTTGGGAGTCACCCTATCAGAGCATTTTGATTGGGGGCCTCAGTTGGCAAAAGCAAGACTCAGGCTAACCCAGACAGTGGGCGGTATAATGAAACTACACAGAACTTCAGCTTTTAAACCAGCAGCCCCTGTGGTGGAAATATATAAAGTACAAGCAAGAGGGGCCACATTATATGGGGTGGAGCTGTGGGGGCACTGCTCTACCACTAACTTGATGAAGGTAGAGAATAACTTTGAGACAGCTTCTAGGCCTCCCGCGTAGTACTCCCCTTACTCCCCTTCGTATGGATCTGGGCATTAGGCCCCTTGATGAAGAGATAGCCCTGAGACCCCTTACATTCTGGCGGCGACTATGGGTAACTCCGGAGCTCGCAGTCTTCAGGGCTGAGCTAAGGGAGCTCCTGTCCATCTGTGCTACTAAGAAAATTCCCTGGCTTTGCCACATAAGGGACCTTGCTCTTAAGTTAGACAAGCCGGACCTCTAGAGGACACCTGAGACATCATGTGTCATGATCTCCAGGCTGGAACTAGTCAGACATTATAGACTAGCCAAATTAATGTCCACGCAAGCTAGCACCTCAAGTGGTCGTTTAACAGCAGAGATCCTGGCAGTAAAAGATGTATACAGTAAGGAACATTTCTTGGACTTTATCCAAACTCCACTTGCTAGGATGCTGTATATGCAATTTAGACTAGGGACTCTTCCACTATTTGCATTCACTAGCAAATGGGAAAAAGAGCAATTGGGTGAATGTCCTGCATGTAATTATAAGGAAGAGTCGGAATTGCACGTTTTGCTTCTCTGTCCTGCCTACCAGACGCCGCGCAAGCGATGGATAATTCAATTGTGTAAGAACTTGGGCTTTGTACGTTGCGTAGAGGCATACAGAGTTTTAAAGTACGACACCCACCCACCAATTGTCTTTGCTGTATCTCGATTTTTAAATAGCATGTGGCACATTCGGCGGGCCCTTCTTAAGCAACCAGCAGGGGGAAACTGAATTTACTGAATCTGTGTTGGTACACTAACCATGTCAGGGGTCTTTCACCTCAGCTTTATATCTCCATCTTTGAAAAATCGTAGTTTACTCTGACCTGTTGATAAATGTTTGCACTGTAACTTTTATGGTATGTTTTAATTCTTAATTTTATAATCTTTTTAGATTTTTATTTTCTGGCTTTTATCCGATAACTTTTATACACCAGGATGATTTTAAGCAATCTAAACTCTTTTAATTGTATTGTGCATATAACTTTTGTACTTTAATGTGTACTTTTATGGCCCTAGCGGCCGAAATAAAGTTTATATTGAATTGAACTTACTTTGTGGAACTTTTCCATTCCTCTCTTTGTGTCGATACCAGCGATCCAATGGGGTTCCTCCGGCCAGCATTTAACAAATCCCGCAAAAACTTAAAATTGAACTGTCGAGCATGAATCTGGCACTGAAGAAGGCATCTGCCGAAATTCGTTTGCCAGGTGCTGCGACCTGAGGACACGTTATTTGATGTGCCTAGTGGTGGTAATAAAGTCTTTGCCGTGAGCCAACTCGAGCTGTGTCAGACCCGTTTTTATCCATGAAACGGGATTGGAGCTATATGTGAGGCAGAGGTCGGCTCCGCATCCTGACACGCCTCTCGTTTTGGAGCACCACGTACAGCTGGCAAGATGTGGTGGAAGTGCATGAGGCTGCACAACGCGGCGCCCCCTGGCCGTAAGATGTTGTGGCAATGGGGAGAGAGAGCAGATTTACTGCTGAACGAGCTGGTTCTCTGTGAGGCATACCGCCACGGAGCCTGCCAGTGAGAGGAGAGAACAGCACAACGGCTGACATCTGTCAGTGCATTATTGTGTGCACAGGCCAGTCACTGAACCAGGCTTGCGAATTGGGCTGTCCTTGTACATACGGCAGGTTTACCGGCGCAGTGGGCTGTACATCGGGGATCCTAGAACAAAGAAAGACAGGAGAGTACTTACTTTGTGGAACTTTTCCAGTCCTCTCTTTGTGTCGATACCAGCGATCCAATGGGGTTCCTCCGGCCAGCATTTAACAAATCCCGTGAAAACTTAAAATTGAACTGTCGAGCATGAATCTGGCACTGAAGAAGGCATCCGCCGAAATTCGTTTACCAGGTGCTGCGACCAGAGGACACGTTATTTGATGTGCCTAGTGGTGGTAATAAAGTCTTTGCCGTGAGCCAACTCGAGCTGTGTCAGACCCGTTTTTATCCATGAAACGGGATTGGAGCTATATATGAGGCAGAGGTCGGCTCCGCATCCTGACACGCCTCTCATTTTGGAGCACCGCGCACAGCCGGCAAGATGTGGTGGAAGTGCATGAGGCTGCACAACGCGGCGCCCCCTGGCCGTAAGATGTTGTGGCAATGGGGAGAGAGAGCAGATTTACTGCTGAACGAGCTGGTTCTCTGTGAGGCATACTGCCACCGAGCCTGCCTGTGAGAGGAGTGAACAACACAACGGCTGACATCTGTCAGTGCATTATTGCGTGCACGGGCCAGTCACTGAACCAGGCTTGCGAATTGGGCTGTCCTTGTACATACGAAAGGATTACCGATGCAGTGGGCTGTACATCGGGGATCCTAGAACAAAGAAAGAGAGGAGAGTACTTACTTTGTGGAACTTTGCCAGTCCTCTCTTTGTATCGATACCAGCGATCCAATGGGGTTCCTCCGGCCAGCATTTAACGAATCCCGTGAAAACTTAAAATTGAACTGTCGAGCATGAATCTGGCACTGAAGAAGGCATCCGCCGAAACGCGTTTGCCAGGTGCTGCGGCCAGAGGACGCATTATTTGATGTGCCTAGTGATGGTAATAACGTCTTTGCCGCGAGCCATCTCAAGCTGTGTCAGACCCGTTTTTATCCATGAAACGGGATTGGAGCTATATGTGAGGCAGAGGTCGTCTCTGCATCCTGACACGCCTCTCGTTTTCGAGCACCGTGTACAGCCGGCAAGATGTGGTGGAAGTGCATGAGGCTGCACAACGCGAGGCCCCCCGGCCGTAAGATTTTGTGACAATTGGGAGAGAGAGCAGATTTACTGCTGAACGAGCTGGTTCTCTGTGAGGCATACCACCACCGATCCTGCCAGTGAGAGGAGTGAACAGCACAACGGCTGACATCTGTCAGTGCATTATTGTGTGCACGGGCCGGTCACTGAACCAGGCTTGCGAATTGGGCTGTCCTTGTACATACAGCAGGATTACTGGCGCAGTGGGCTGTACATCGGGGATCCTAGAACAAAGAAAGAGAGGAGAGTACTTACTTTGTGGAACTTTTCCAGTCCTCTCTTTGTGTCGATACCAGTGATCTAATGGGGTTCCTCCGGCCAGCATTTAACAAATCCCACGAAAACTTAAAATTGAACTGTTGATCATGAATCTGGCACTGAAGAAGGCATCCGCCAACACGCGTTTGCAGGGTGCTGCGACCAGAGGACACGTTATTTGATGTGCCTAGTGGTGGTAATAAAGTCTTTGCCGTGAGCCAACTCGAGCTGTGTGAGACCCGTTTTTATCCATGAAACAGGATTGGAGCTATATATGTATATATATGTATATATTCAGTTCACCGTTCACTGCACCTTCCCTTCCGCTGGGAACAAACGGATGCAAACCCACGTTTTCGTGCTGCAATATTAAGTTTATTGTTGAGTCACCACAATCGCCATGACGCGTCTCGGCCTGACTCGGCCTTGATCACATGACGCGCTCTTAAAGCCATATTCCTCCTTTTAAAGTGCTAGGTGCAATCACACATGATGTATAGAAATAGACAAAATACTTATGTCTTATTATCATATTAAATAAGACTGTGCAAATCAGCAATACATAAATAAATACTTAAATAGATAAATATGTGTATAGCGGGTTAAAATCCACATTGTATAAATACATATAAAAACAATTCTATGTAAAATACATAAAACTCATTTTCACAGTATTCAAAGTTTACCATTTAAAACATAATGTTGTAGGTAAAAACGGTAGGAGACATATGTTATGTCTATATAATACAATATTATACACTTACAGGTACATGCATCAACCGTTTTTGCGAGCGCAAACGGTGCGATTCGCAAAAATCGGCTGTTTGCGCCCGCAAAAAGGGCATTTGCGATGCATGAAGGGTCAAGGCACTCGCAATTTGAGAATTCGCAATTAATTGCGAGTTCTCAAACTGCGATTGCATTTAAGGAATCGCATTTTGCGATTCCTTAAATGCAATGCAAGAACCACTTTGAAGTAGCGATTTCGCTAGTAGGGCGCAAATTACCATGAAGTTGAACTTCATGGTAATTTGTAAAACTTTGAAAAATGCACTAAAGTGCATTTTTCAAAGTTGTAGGTTACACACACACATGTCATTTGGACATGTGTGCGCGCAACATTTGTGCACAGATCAATTTCAGGGGTGCAACAGGGTGTCCTTTGACACTCTTGCATCCTTGAATAGCATGCAATTTGCGAGTACCAATTGGTACTCGCAAATTGCGCATGCAATTTCCCATTCATTCCTATGGGCCTGTAGGCAATTTGCGAGTCACAAATAAGGAATGTGTAGGAATCGCTATTTTTATTGCGATTCCTACATGCATATGCTTTTGCGAGTCCTTAATTGCGATTCCTTAATAATCGCAATTAAGGACTCGCAAAATCCTACCTTGATGCATGTGCCTGTAAGTGTGAGTGCATAATTTTCTTGTTTTAACCCTTGCAGATTGGATTATAATATTTGCACGAAAACAGTTTTATTCATAAATTTAATCTTTATGATATCTCTTATTCTATACTTTTATAAAGTGCTCAGTGAAAGATAAAAAAACGTGTGCTACCCCTGAACATAAACACGTTCTTGGAGTATACATACCCAAATTGTGTGGAGTGTTGATATAAAATTAAATTGAATAATAAACTGATTAAAGCCTAAAATGCTTACTGCAGCATGCTGAGAAAAGTTTGATTTGAGATGAGACAGTAACAAATGGTAATTTGATATTTTTTAGTTTTCTACATGAAATACTCATACTATGGTTACTTATCATATTCATTATAACCAAGTATGGAAATCCTCACTGGAATTGTGTCCGTTGGGAGTCTTGGTATCAAGTTCCAAGATGTATTGTGTTTCTAGGCGCCTAAGTTTCGCCTCTCTATTTCCCCCTCTCCTGGACATTGGAATGGAGTCAATTATAAAATAAGTAAGATGGTTCAAGTCGTTGGCATGCATATCTTTGAAATGTCTTGCTATTGGGTACGTGTGGTCGTTGTTGGTGATTGCTCTCATGTGTTGCAGTATTCTCTTGTGGGCCTGTAACTTGGTACTGCCCACATACTGCAACCCACAAGAGCACTCCAACACGTAGACCACATACTCCGTACGACATGTAAGGAATTTCGTTATTTTAATGGGATCTTCTGCAAACGGTGTTTTATAAACAGTTTTATTCACCCCATATTTGCAGGCCCTACACGTGTTACACTTTACAAATCCCTTACGAGCAGTAAGCCAGTTGGTCGATTTTGTAATCTCCGGGCTACTGCTAACCAAAGAATCCCTCATGGACTTTGCTTTTCTGAACGTGATGCTAGGATGTTTAGGCAACACTTTCCCGATTACAGGATCACTTTTAACCACTGGCCAATTTCTATTTATGATTTTTCGTAGAGCATTCTGTTCTTTGCTATATGTTAGGATAAGTCTAGTTTCACTCTCTGTTGTGTTGGCCTGGTCATAGTTGTTGCGGATTTTCTTGGTTAATAAATCCCCTCTGTCAAAGTTATTGGCTTTTGTGATGGCTGTATCGATGGTTTTTACATTATATCCCGCTCCGAAAACCTCATTTTACTGAGTTGTTGTGCCTCTGCTAGGCCAGATTCAGTGCTGTGCGCACATCGTATCCTCAACATATCTCCATATGGTATACTGTGGATGAGGTGCCGAGGATGATGGCTTGTTGCGTGCAAAACACTATTGCCTGCAGTGGGTTTACGGTAGAGTTTAGTTTCAATTTTTTGATCTTTAATGTAGACTTCCACATCAAGGAAGTACACATTAGTGCTGCTGATGGTGGCAGTGAATTCAAAATTAATGTTGTTCTTATTGACGTTGCTCACAAACTCTAGGGCTGTTTCCTCTGTCCCTTGCCAAATCACAAATAAGTTGTCAATGTAACGTAACCACACTTTGACATGGCTGTCTACAACTGATTTGTATTCCCTGTTTAGGACAATCTCCTCCCACCAGCCCATGTGGAGGCAGAGTAGCTGGGTGAAAAACAAGCCCCCATAGCTACTCCTCTTACTTGTTGAAATACCTGATTTGAAAAAGGAAATAGTTATTGTTAAGGCAATATGAAATCATTGCAATTAACATTTTGTTGTGATGAGCTAAATACAACGGTCTAGAGTTCAAATAATGTTCTATTGCCCTAATTCCATCCTTATGATGGATGCTGGTGTAGAGGGATGTTACATCAAGACACATGAGTAAATAACTAGAATCCCAATCAAATGTTCGTAATCGTCTTAGAAAATCTCCTGAATCTTGAACAAAGGAGGGTAAGGTTTCCACATAATCTTGCAGGAAGAAGTCAATGTACTTGGAAGGATTTTCCAACAATCCACCTCTTGCAGGGATTATCGACCTGCCTGGCGGTGTTGTGATGTCTTTATGTAATTTTGGAATCAGGTATATAACAGGCACATATGTATATATATATATATATATATATATATATATATTTATCACAGAGTGCCAGTACCCACTCTGAAGTCATAGTTAGGATTCCCAGAAATAGGATTTCCTTAGAGTTTGACTGTTAATAACTTTGCGCCCATTTGACAAATCTCCATGAAACTTTGCCAACCTATAGCTTTCTCTACATTGTCAGAGGATGCAAAGTTTCAAATTGGTTCATTAAGGGGGTGCAAAGAAAACAAGCATTGGTAATGCATCGGTTTCGCCTATGTAATGAATAAAGAGCTGTTTTCATCAATCATCGTCAGGGAGAAGGAAATAGCTCCCTGACAGATAACACAGGAGTGGAGAGAATGTGGCGCAGTGGCCAGAGCTTATGCCTTGAGAGCTGGGGATCCCAGTTCGAGTCTTGGCAGCGCCGCGCAACATCCTGTGATTCTATGCAGATCACTTAATCTCTGCGGGTGATAAATTGTTATATAAATATGCTGCAATAGTAAAAGGCAAAACGTTATGAAAATATAGTTCCACCAAAGTGGATGTTAACAGTATTTCGGCAGTGTAAAACTGATAAGAGAAGCAGGGAGTAACAAGCATTTGTAAATGCAGAAAAATATGCTACAGCCAATAGAAATGGAGGAAAGGTAAGTGGCACACACATAACCAATGAGAAGCCAGGAAAGAGAGGAGGTGCGATGTAAGTCCCTTTTAAAATTATATTAAAAACAATAGATTTTTCAAGCACAGCGCAAGCGCTGTGCAGGCGAAAACTACAAAGGGGCTCCCAAACACATTATTCTCCCATTTGGCAGAATTATAGATTATGGTTATGCAGATTATCATTTTTGGTAGTACTGGAGGTGGGGTAAGTATTTCTATAGGTATACAGCATTTTAACTTAGTTAAATGTGTCACCTTGGAAGTTCCAAAAATGTTTGCAAAACTATGTTGGTACATGCTGATGACTAGGCATTATGTGATTGGCTAATGACTGTCTTTCTAAAAGTGAAAGGCAGACATGTTGGGGCAGATTTACAAGGACTGGCGCATCTCTGCATATTAGCAGGGATGCACCAGTAGAGATGTGACGCGCAAAAATACCCTTGCGCCACCACAGATGCATCGCATGTACAATGCGGCACACCGTGGCGCAAGGATAGACAGATGCATGTCGCATCTTTTGTCATAAGGGCAGCGCATTGCTGGAGTCATGTCGCAAGTGCGACGCAACTCCAGCAATGCTCAGGGGCAGCCTATACTTATTGTGCTGCGTCACTCCTTACGCCTGCTTCAAGCAGGCGTAAGGTTTTGACGCAGCGGTGTCGTAAAAGTGACTCCGTGAAATATTGTAGATTTCACTGCGTCACTTTTACGAGGCTTTCTTGCGACGGAACGCCCACCCTGCATACATTATACCTGACGCAGGCATAATGTATTGCACGGCTTTACAACATGACGCATCTCCCTAGATGCGTCACGTTGTAAATATGTCGCAACGTGGCGCATTGTTTACAACGGCGCTGCGTCGTAAAGAAGTGACGCAACGGCGGCGCAAATGTGTCGCAAGGGGCTTGTAAATCTGCCCGTTGTTTTTAGCACGATTTGGCTGACTTCCTGGGTTAGGGCTTTAGACACAGGAAGGCATTGGGCTTTATGTTTTTTCCCTACCTATTACCACATTATACAAGTGGTAATGGGTAGGGAAAAGTATTTATGCATTTCTATATATTTTAAAAAATTGTTATGGAATACTGCAGCACTACCTAGGAAGTATCAAAGTACTTGATTAAAAAATAATTAAAAATACATTTGTAAAAATATTGAAAATGCACTGTGGTACACTATATTTCAGAAATATAGTGTACTACAGTGTATTTGACATTTTCTCCACATTTAATTCTTTAGATTTCTACGAAGCACTGTGGTAATACCTACAAATTACCATGCTACTTAAAAAAATGTAAAGACATGAAATATTGTTTAAAAATTGTATACATTCACTGTACTACACAATATTGCTCATATATATTGTACCACATCCTGTTTTTGATTTTTTATATATATTTTAAAATGTTCCTGTAATTACTGCAGTACTTTAAAGCTACTAGCATGGTTTGCTGTAAGGTGTTTTAAAAATATATATAAAAATATACATACATTTTACTACATATTATCACTTTAATAAAGTGGTAATAGGCAGGAAACAATAATAATACCTATATCTAAAGCCCTAACCCAAAGCGCAGCCAAAGTGCACTGAAAACTACAAGGCTGACTATTACGTTTTTGTAAAGACAACTATTAGCCAATCATATACTGCATTGTCACAGGCATGTACTGTGGTATACTGCAAAGTTAATTTGGTATACTGCTGCACAATATATAACTAAGTATTTCGAGACTTACAACTTTAACAATACTTAAACTACGCACACCTACAATCAGAAATGATGACTTACACAACATAATCTATAGTCATGCCACATTACATCTACATCCATGCACCCACTATTATGCTATGTCTATTTAAAGCGCCACACTCTACTTTGAGCAACTCCACTCCATGTTACTCCACTCTACAAGACTGTACTACACTTTGTGTCACTATCCCATGCTGTACTCCATTCTCTGCCCCTACATTACACTGTAGAAGCCTCTACTCCACTCTATGCCCCTACACTCCACTGTACAACACTCTAATCCACTCTACGACACTTTTCAACAGTGTACAATACACCACTTCACTGTACTGCACAAGATGCCACTCCAATTTATCACGTTACTCAGCTCTACGATACACCTTTTCACTATACTGCATTCCATGTCACTCTACTGTACAACACGTCACTTGATTCTATGACACTTTACTCCACTGTACCCTATGCCACTCATCTCCTTTCCACTCTACTCCACTCTATGACACTACAGTGTATGACACTCTTCTCCACTCTACTATAGGACACTACACTTAATGACAATCCACTCCACAACACTAAACTCTACGATTTGAAACACATTTTTATTAAAAGAAAAAAGCATGAAAGTTTAATGAAGAAAACAAAGCTTAAACCTTTGTTATACTTAGGAAAACTCTATTTATTCTTTCTATATAAACCAAACTTAAACTATCCAAACATTAGAAATTCTAAAATTACAGTTAAACCTTAAATGTATAATGTAATCACCACCTTTCAATTACATTTCCTTTATTTATTCTTTCTATACAAACCAAACTTAAACTGCACAAACATTAGATATTGTAAAGTTATACTTATACCTTAAATTTATAATTTACCCACCACCTTCAAATTATTATAACTCGTCCATTTCCATATACAGTGTAGTGAACACAGTAGCCACACTACATTAACTATAACTCACCACTCTACCTTGCACTGTGTTGTGACAAATGATGTGATTTTCGATGTCATAAGCGTTGTCAAGAATGCTATAATTTCAGATGGTACAAGTGATGTATGTAATATAAAAGGGTATAACCAGTGCACAGAGAAGACATCTTTCGGTCCCACCTGACCCTGATCATGTCAGACTCTCTTCATTGTTTATATCTTTTATCAGTGATTTCCCACATTTCCACTTTAGCCTCCCACTGCATGTAAGTTTACCTTTGTGAATCTGGCCCTCAGTGAGTTATTATGATATGTGACGGAATTATTTTTTTTAATTTATATATCGATCTGCCACAAATCGGTAAGGAAATGTCATGTCTTGGGTTTTTAAAGGTTTGCATCTGAGGAAATCCCATCACTTGTCAGGGCAGTTAAAACTTAATTTAAGTATTTATTCCATTAGATAACAAAACTGAACAATTAATTTTACTAAATTTATAGTGCATTTGTCGAGATTCAAAAGTTCACTGCTTATCAAATAGATATCCTTTCACTAAGCTCTTAGAACTCCTCATTGTCCCTTAGTAAGATTTAATGGCAATATATAATGTTGTAGTTAATAAGATGAATAGACCAACAGTATAACAATGTAGTGATCTAGAGAAATATATTGCATAAAAAGGGATGTTTTCTAACTGATATTGTACAATTGAATAGCACTTGAATTGGAAAGGCCATGCTTTATGAGTGAGATAGCAATGCTTAGTTAATTTCACATAACATTGTAGAGTTCATTCAGAAAATATTCTGACTCTTGGAGGGACGGTTGGTGCTCAGATGAGACTTTTTTCACTGCTTATAGAGAAGTTTGATGGTGCACAGAGCGATTGATTATGAAATGAGGAAGCATTGTATGCGTTATTTATATAGCTCCTCTAAATTTTTCAGAAGCTGCATCTCAGGAAAGCTTTAAGAGCCACTGCCTGATGAAGCCTTCAACCATGGTTTTGTCTTTTCAGCCAGTTGAATTGAAATTGAGAATCAATAGTGTAAGAAGGTAATGGCAGATCAATAATCAGCAGAGGTGCTTATGCCCAGATTTACAATCAAAAATATAATAGTCTGTATGATGATAAGCAGGTCTTACTATTTAGACCATGAGAACAAGAACACTGCACGTTATTCAGTATGTTGCATCATTCTTGTAACCCTTATAGGAACATTCTCTCAAAAACATATCTTAATGAAAGGAAGCCTAAAATAAGTGCAAAATCAGATAACATGCACTGCAGTTTTCTTACAAGGACAGATATCTGAATGCAATGATAGTGGATTTTGTTGGTGATAAAGATTGACAGAGAGAGCAAAGTCTGATGTTTCAGAAAAGCATCCCAAAACTAGTAAAAGGATAATACTACTGTATTATGCAGCATAGACAAAGGCTATAATGGTTGTTGAAGGCTCTCTTCCTGAGTTATAGGCCAGATCCATGGGCAAGGGCTTACAACAAGGGAGAGGTCCGTAACAACTGGTATAGCCCAAGGAAGAAGGTCTGTATTGGTATTAGAACATTCCATTCAATGCTGGTAGAATGGAGGAACAGAAATTCGAGCACTGGAATTGTCAACTGAATATTATTGCTTTACCATAACCAGGACCACTGGAATTATGTGACAGGGGAGGCCCAAATTATGCTGCAGGGTTGCATAAATTATGCAGCATGAAAAGGCAAAGTATGTGGCATTATGCAGCACATTTTGGAATAGTATTAAATCATTATTGTGTCATTCATGAAATTGTTAACACGTCTGGGCATTGGTTGCACCTCATTAATACTAGTTTAATACCCAAATATGGCAATAAGCAACAGAAAGGTGACCAGTCAACCCTTGCAATGGGCCTTCCACTGCGCTCAAACACATCACTGCGTTTTTACTAACTTTTAATCCATTTGAACTGGAAACAAAAGTTTTGTGTTAAAATCATTATGCAGCAGATGATGGATTATGTGTCAAATGTGGCAAATCTATAATCATGCAAAAAACACTGTGGCTGCACAGATGCATAATTCCTGTAGCCCTGAACATAACCGTAACCACGTCAGCCATGTATTATTGCTCATGCTAATATAGCCTTATAGCCCGCCGTAGCGGGCTATACCGGCCATTAAAGGCCCCCTCCAGCGTTAAAGGCCCGAGCCGAAGGTGAAGGCCTTTAACAAGGGAGCAGGACTTTAATGGCCGGTATAGCCCAGCTACGAAGGGCTATAAGGATATTAGAACATTCTGCCACTAGAGGGCACAATGTTCTAACAAATAAAACAAAGGCCTCTCGGACCGCGAGGGAGTTTAAATCCCCTCGGGCTCCGAGAGGCCTTTGTAAAACAACATTGGAATGTTGCTTTGCGGGCTTTTACCGGCCCATAGAAGCTCTGAGCAATCCATTTTATTTAATGGAGTGCTCCCCATTCCAATGTTCTAAATGTGCTTAAAGGAAATGCTCGTTTATAATGTTTTTTGCCTATTTGACATCTTGGCTTCTTAGACAAGTCCTTCATTTAATGCAGGGCCCAGAGACAGTGATTCATTGGAAAATACCTTTATGCTTGGCGGACCAGGAGCGATCAAAATAGGAAGATGTAGTTTAAAAGTATCCAACAATAGTAGTCCAGTGAAGGTAGGCCTTGTAAACAATGATGGCTGATACAGTCAAGGATTTGTAAGTGGGGACTACAGTTGTGAGGGGGATAATAGATGATCTGCTTTGAAGGTGTCAGGGGAAAAGACTCAAGTGGCCCGCACATCAGTGTACTTAATGGTTGTAAAAGCAATGTGGTGAGAGACGTTTCCTAAATTGCAATGTGATGCCTTTTTCAAGTAACATTTGAACAGGTGTCATGTATGCTATGATCCTTCCACTTACTTCCCGCCCTGAAATACGCCTAAGTGAACTTCTAGGGCCACATTGGGGGTGGGGGTGGTAAGCAGTAGAGGATCCATGAGGGTGTAACCTCACAATGGCCGGGTATAATTATTTAAGGTTACAGTGTTCCCTTGTGCAGAAGGGAGGGAAGGGGCAAGAAATCATATTCCCCTTGGAAAACATGAAGGGCACCCTGCATCAATTATCTATTTCAGCATCAAGTGTACACTAAAGGATATAACCATAATATAATAAAACATTTATCAAATATAGGAACAGAATCCAGTCTTTTTCCCAAAACAATGTTTCATAGTCAGTTCTTATCTCTCTCTTTGCACTTGAGCTGCAAGGTCTTAAAATGATGTTCTTTGGTGACCTAATACCTTGTAAGGGGCTTCAGTTTATTCTATCCTTCCATCACATCTGAGGAAGATATTTTCCTATTGGTGTGCAAGGCTCCACAGACACTGACTGGGATGTATCAATAACTCTGACTTCCATGTCCTAGAGAAAGGTGTCCAGCTCATCCTTCTTCCTAAAAGTCTACCAGGCCTTCCTGAAAGAGTCATTGCTGCTGAGGATGTAACACCAGGCTTTTCTTCCTCTTTATCATTGTTTCATGAGGGAAGATGACTTTGATAAAGATTCAGTTGTTGTCATTGAGAAAGGGCCTCCTCCTCCTCCATCTTGAAGCTGTCAACCTTTGCCTAGCCTGCTTGTGTCAAAGGAGGCATTCAAGAATGTATTGAGGATGTCCAGAGAAAGGTGAGGGCCTGAGGTGCACACCATGTACCCCCAGAAATGTTGATTACAAAAATACTGTGATAGAAAGATATTTTGCAAATATATGAATATCCCTAATATTGACTTTTAAAAATAAAATTGACTTTTTATACAAATGACAAAGACAATAAAAATATCTGTAATACAACTATTGTTAAACAAATTTCAACAAACAAAAAATAATGCAAATTAAAATATTTGGAACACACAAAAACAAAAGCAATGCAAACTAAATATCAAAAAGTAAATTATGAAACACTAAAATATCAAGAAATAAATATTCTGAAGTAAAATACTAAGGGCCTCATTATGAGTCTAGCAAACCACGGATCGCCATACTCGCTGGGGCATGGCGGTGGCAGTCTTCTGACCGCCCTATTATGACCAGGGTGGTCGGGCCACCATGGGACCACTGCAATGGTGGCGTGGTGATCTTGAGGCCGTAATAAGTTTGGCGGGACCGCCGAGGTCCCACCAAATATATTACAAGTTTCCTCTCCACTACGGTTATCATGGCAGTGAGCCCTACAGGGCCCCCTGTTGCCTCAGTGCCATGAGGTGCATGCAGGGGGGCACATGTTGTGCCCCCCTGTGTGCATGCACCCCATTTCCTGCACAGCATGGACTGCACCAGTCCATGCCCTGCAGGTACTGATTTTGATGTTCCCATTGCGGTGCCTATTTCATAGGCACCAGCGTGGGAACGCCAAAGAACTGCCTGCCACACAGGAGAGAACACCTAGTCTGGCAGGCGGTTAAACCACGTGTTTGGCAATGCGGGAGAGGGGCGATCCCGCACCACCAAACTCGTAATGGGGCCCTAAGGGCCGAATTATGACTATGCCAGTCCAATGGACCACTGAAGCCACAGTGGTAGTGCAGGCACTACCGCACTTGCAGTCAGACTGACCTATTACAAGTTGGGTGATTGGACCACCATGGGACGGCCCCAACCGCTAGGGATCAGAGATCCCTGGCGGTGTTGCAGCATTTTTGAGGCTGCAATAGGCTTGGCGGTGTCGTTTGCGGCACCGCCAAGCATATTATGAGTTTCCTCTCCACCACAGTTTTCATGGCAGTGAGCTCACCATGAAAACTATGGTGGAGAGGAAACAAGGGGTCCCCCTGTTGCCTCAGGGCCATGGGGTGCTTTCAGGGGGGCATACGTTGTCCCCCCCCTGTGTGCATGTACCCCAGTTCCTGCATGGCATGGACTGCAGCGTCCATGCCGTGCAAGAAATGCCTTTGATGCTCCAATTGCGGTGCCTTTTTCAGAGGCACCGCCGTGGGACCGCCAAAGAAACGTCTGCAAGTCACGAGAAAACTCATATTCCGGCCAGTGGCGCTCTCACAGGTTTGGCAGTGTGGGTGTGGGTCGACAGCATGGCGGACCCGCTCCCACACTGCCAAAGTCGTAATTGGGCCCTAAATCTTAAAATAAAATGTTTACAAAAAATAACATATATATAAAGACACAAATTATTCAAAATGTGCACATTTCATATAAAGTACAAAGAAAAAAAGCAAAGCAAAACCGTTAACAAATAGAAATGAAGCCCAAATTAAAAAAGTATATACATAAAGAATAGAAAAACAAACCAACTGCTGCATCTGAATCCAACGTGTCAGGAGGTTGTCATTCTGCCGGAGAGGAAGGCTACCAAGAAATACTTCTGTGAAGAAAAAAGTGTTCTAAAAGGATATATTTTTTTAGGAAATGACACGAGGGGTCTGCTACCAGTTATCTGTAGGAGTTGTGACATCAGTTGACACACATGTCTTTTCTCGCAGTGACTTTTCTGCAATTTATCTTGAAAGTTTAGAATTGTTTTTTTGGAGCACGTTGCACATGTGGCAGGCATCCTACACATTTATTGAACTCTTGCCACACTCCCCTCCACCATACCTTCATATATCCTTGTGTCATTTACAAACATTTTATTGATGATGATATCTGCATGCAATCATATTAATGCATGTCCGGACGCAAGCCTGGATGCTCAGTTTTATGAAATACCATTGAACTGCATGCCATTCACTATCATGATAGGGCCCATGCTTGTGACTAAGCTTAATATGTCGCTATGCACACTACCACACATGTGAATGTTTCCTCTGATGGAACGAAAGCAAATCACACTCCGTACACCTCTTTGAACATGTTTTTTAAAACTCTCATCTGGGGACTCATTACCCATGACTAATTGTGTAGGGTTCACGTTTTGTTCTCTTTTTATCTATAGAAAGAAACATTTAGGATTGTTTTGATTTGAACTTGCCCCTGATTGATCAGGCTAGGTAAGACAACTTTCTCTGTCCTGTATTTTCCTTTTGCTCAGTCAGATTATCTACTGAGTTGAGACCAACCTTCTGTATATCTTGCTCTGTAGGTTGCTACCAAATGTCTGTACTGATGAAGACTGCGGATGATTTGTCTAATTCGGGGTCGAAACGTCAACATTTCATATGCCTACCCATATCATTCACTGTTGGATATTCAAACTCAAATGCTCAATATCATTGTGTTTGTAACAGTTTCAATCTTAAACTCCATGGATTTTGGCAATTTGTTCATATTGTAAATACTCAAGGCTCAGTAATTTTCACATCTCACCCGCTGTCATTTGGAGCATTTTTTTTCTGTTTGACTGCAGCATGATGACCAGTCTCTTGAATTCAATGCTTCAAATACATATCTAAAACATCTGCATTTTTGGTTGTACGTGTTTCTTCAAACATTCTATGTATTCTTTCATTCCTTTCACAGCCCATGACTAAACCTCTTTTTGTCAAAAACTGTTTCTAAAAAATGATTTCGTTGTAGAACACTTGTTTATTCACAGATTTATAACCCTTGTTCTAGGGAATACAGGGTGCCCCTTTCTTTTGCTAGTAGGAAATACCTCAGCAAAGGAAAACAGCAAAACATTTCAAACTTCGCAAAAGTACATATCTGATCATTAAATAAGTAAAGATCTACAGTAATTATATTAGTTTTCCCTAACTTGGTCCAAAAGCTTTAAAGTGAAAAATGAAAGTCAATTGAAAATACACATGAATAAAGTAATTATAACAATGAAAATATTAAACAAATGTTAAAATTGATATTCATAAAAAGAATAAGCACAGTAAAAATAAAAACATCCATTATAGATTGACCACTTCCCTCCAAGTCATCCCACACCTAGATTATTTTATAATAGCCCAGGGCATTCTTGATGTTGTGGTCATATTTTTCTTGCATCAAATAAATTAAACTAACAGCCCTTAATAGTTCTAGATAAAAAGTTCAGGAATGCAGAGTGTGAGAAATGGAGTTGTTGGTTGACTGGGGTGGGACCCCTGGTCAAGCAACAGCTACAATCCCTTGCAGAGTGAACCACAAAAAGTCACTAAATAAACCTGTGCTTAACCTTGGATAGCGTGGCACACAAGCAGTCAGTCTTAACTTAGAGGCAATGTGAAAACACATTACAAGAAAAATCTCAAACCAATTTAGAAAAATAGATTATATATTAATAAGTTATTTGACACCAAAACAACATAAAATCTATGAGTAAACCGGAGATATTGATTTTTAAAGTCTTAAGCGAAAATAGTGCCACAAAGCAGCAACAATGGATATCTGGTCGCGACAATCCGGTACTAAGTCAAAAGGTCCGGCTGACCACAATGGAGCGTGGGCCAGCTACAGGGACCAGGCTTGGCCTGCGGAGCAAAAGTATCTTAGTCTGGGATGGGTCGACGAAGAGGATTCTGTCTACAATGCGGATGCGGAGCTCAAACAAGTGAATGCACCAGCATCGATTCATGAGGGGTCAATGTGCTTGTCCTAGTCCCGCAGCAGCAGCAATTTTTTGGCTTCAAGTAACGCAATAGCAGTGATGCACCAGTTCTAATCCATGCAACGGGGGCAATGAGTTGTTTCAGATCTGCGCAGTGGTGACGATGCATTGGTACTGACACAAGCATTAGTAGAGATGCACCGGTTCTGTCTCCGCAATGGGGAAGATGCAGCACTTCTGTGAGAGCAAGCATCTTCCGCCTACCTCCAAGGGCCCAGGACTGGGGTGCCACCACTTGACAGGACAGGCACACAAATGGCAGAGTCCAGGTGCAGAAGCAGGATAGTTGGAAGTCTTTTATGTCCCTGAGATTTCAAATCAGAAGGCCATCCTTAGATGGAAGGGGTGGGGTGGACTGCTCTGCGTCAATCATCCAGCTGTCATCCTGTACCAGGAAGATGAGTGGTCCAAGCCCACTACAGGAAGGGAAGGAGCCCAGACCATGGAGCCAAACCAGGAGAGGGCTCCTTTGAAGTGTTTCTGGGGTAGGCCCTGGCAGTGATGTCCGCGAGGGGTTGATCTGAGCCCCCAGAGCACATGTGGCAAGAGACTCCTGTGTGATGCCATCTTAAAGTATCCCAGAAGGCTGTGCAGGGAAGTTGGGACAGGGGAGGAGAGGTGATGAGGCACAACAGTATAGGCCAAGGGTGCATCCCTGCTGAAACCTCCCATCCCCACTTAAAAGCTCCTGTGCACAGGAGAGTGCTCTCTTGGTTGTGCTTTTCTGCTGAACATTGGGACTGGAGGCTCATGCCATGGACAATAGGAAGGAGGAACCCTCTGACTGACATCTGGTGAAAGGACTCTAACTTTGATTGATGCCAGGACCAGTGGTGCACTCCCCAGGACTCAGGAAGTGGGTGCTCAGAGGAAAATTAAAGAGAAAGCTGCAGGGAGATTGCAAAATTAGCTCCCTGCAAAGTTTGTCAACTTTGAATACCTGAATAAAGTGCTCCAGGTGGCAAAGGCTTGTCACCAGGAGCAAAACAAGACTAACAGCATCAAAACTGGCCCGTCAAGGCCCAAGATATGCCCTTGTGGAGTTTGGGAACCTTTGACCTATTATCTGCCAAGCAAGGATCTCGCAGAGCTCCATGGCCGAGTCCTTTGATTCCACTGAAGTGGGCCAGGACCCATGGAAGTCACCTTAAGAAGTGGAGCTGGGAGAGGGCATGTGTGGGGACCCCTCCCTGGTGCTCCCAGAGGCCTTGGGACCCCTTCCACTAGGCCGATTTCATGAATGGGGGCCCGCGACCCCAACTCTGGACCCCGAGTGCCAAGTGATGCGGGGAAGTGCTGCTGTGCTTATTCGAAGCCGGAAGGGCCAGGGAGAGCCATCACACTCCCCCATGAGAAGCAGGAAGGGGCCCAGAAACCCATCCCCTTGCCTCTAGCAGGAAAATGTTGAGGGAGCACCATCTTTCTTCCCTGTGAGTGTGGGTAGGGGGCCCAGGGCGTGTATGGAGAGAAAGGGGGAGTGCCACTGCACCGCCCGTGTGGGCTGACTTCCCCACTCCCCACACCCGTGACTGTCCCCGAGCTCCCCCAATGAGTAAAGTGGCTCATTAGGGGGGCATTGTGGTACTGGGCACCCAGATAAAAAGAAGCACGGCTCGAGGCCGCTTAAAAGAAAAACAATACAAAAAGAAGAAAGGAAAAGCAAGACACAGCTAACCCCAGCGCACCGGGAGAGATGCTAATAAAAAATTTACAGCACTTGCAAGGAGCACCCTATAATACCCTACAGGGCTTGTTCAGTTTGGCCTATTTTTGCCTTGTTTCTCCATTTGCGGTGGCCTCAGGATGACGGGGTCACCATCATTGAGGTCATGAAATGCAGGGGTAGCTGCAGGAGCAGTGCAGTCTCCCCTCAAAAAGATGTTAGGATTCCCCACACTAAGTTGGGGGTAGTCCAAAAGAATAACCACCAGGATTTTCTTGCAGTTTTCAAGCACTCCTTTTAGAAATGGGGGTCTCTAGTTGGCAAAGGTTTGCACCTTTGTCCAAATAGGGACCCTTCCTTCTAGTCAGGATAAGAGGGATACACTACTGAAATAACCCCTGCTCACCCCCTTGGTAGCTTGGCACGAGCAGTCAGGCTTATCTCAGAGGCAGTGTGTGAAGCATTTGCACATGACATACAGTAATACAGTGAAAACACTACAAAAGGACACCACATCACTTTTAGAAAAATAACCAATATGTATCTGTGCAAACAAGACCAAAACGATAAAAGACCAACATACATTATTCAAAAATATGCACTTCTCAAGAGTAACTTTAAAATGCAGTTCCTTGAAGCTGGTAGCTCAGTCCGGGGCTACAGCGGTACTTAAAACAACAGAATCCAACAATTCCAGCCGACTGCATCAGTGCAGACCGGTGTTAGTGTCAGCAGACTCGTAAACAGTACATTTGGCTCCGGCCGACGACGTCAGTGCGGGCAGGTCATGGCAACCATTGCGGTTGCGATGTGAAGCATAGCAGTGCGGCATTTGGTGCCCTCAAGTGGCGGTGCAGGCAGCAGCTTGGTGAAGGTCGTCCAGTGGCATCGGTGAGACCAGGGCTGCAGTGCGTAGTGAAGCGGTGCTCGTTGCGGTGCTGACAGGTCACAGTGCAAGCGGCAGTGCCGGTTGATGGGAGCTGGCATCGATCGGCCCAGACTGTGGTGTGGGATGGAGTGGTGCGTCGTGTGACTTACGAACGGTGCCCCCAAACCCACGGTTCCAGAGGCAGTACCTCGAGGTAAGTAAAGTCTTTGCTGTCCCTGAGACTTCGTGAACAGGAGGCAAGCTCTATTTCAAGCCCTTGGAGATACTCAGCAACAAGTGAAGAAAGTTCAGTCCAGTCTTTTCAAGGCCCAAGGCAGATGCAGCAACTGCAGGCCAAACCAACAAAGCAACAACACAGCAAAGGTGCAGTACTCCTCCTGGCAGTTCTTCCAGCTCTTCTTCTTGGCAGGTTCCTTGATCCAAGCGAGTACTAAAGTTCTGGGGTCTGGGTCCCAATATTTATACTCTGTTTCTCTTTTTTCTCTTGGGCAGGGATTGTCTGTGCTCAGTCCAAACCAGTTTGGTCCTCTCTGGTCCAGCTTACCGGTCGGAGGCAGAGACAGCATTGTCCAAGGCAGACCAGGCCCATTAATGTGCAAGGAAATCTCCTCCCACTACTCTACATGCAGCCCAGGTCTATTCAGCCAAACCATGACTCATCCTGGAAAGACAGGACACACCTCGACCCTCCCCAGTGGCTGTCTGAAGAGAATGCACATCCCCAGCACCCGTCACTCCAAAGCCAGACAGTCAATCCACAACCCAGCAGAGACACACAGGATGGCTAAGCAAGAAAATACCTACTTTCTAAAAGTGGTATTTTCAAACACAGGACATAAAAATCATCTTTACTAAAAGATGCATTTCTACATTCTGAGTTAACGCATACTAAACTCAATTTCTCTATCTTGTCCCAATGGGAAGATATACTTGTAAAATGTTACAAAGTATTCCACATTCTATTTAATGGGACAGATAGCCTTTCAGCAGTAAAAAATGCAATATACTGTATTTCACTTCTAGAACATGTCACACACACCAGTACATGTCCTACCTTTCAAATACACTGTACCCTGCCGATAGGGGTACCTGGGGCCTACCTTAGAGGCGACTCACATGTAATAAGAGTGAAGGTTAGGGCTTGGCAAGTGGGTGCGCTTGCCAAGTCAATATGGCAGTAAAAACTGCACGCAGAAACTGCAGTGGCAGGTCTGAGAAACCTTTGAACGGCTGCACTTGTGGGTGGCACAATCAGTGCTACAGGCCCACTAGTTTCATTTGATTTACAGGCCCTGGCACCGTCAGTGCACTTTACTAGGGACTTATCAGTAAATCAAATATACTAATCATGGAAACACCAATTCATAATCCAATTTACAATAGGATCACTTGCACTTTAACACTGAACAGGAGTGAGAAAGTGTGCAGAGACACTAAACCAGCAAAAACAGAGTCAAAACCGGGAGGTCAGAAAGGAAAATGACAGGGGAAACACGCCAAAGATGCCAGGTCTAACAACTCCCAACACTGGATCTTTTGCTCTACAGAATGGAGTGCTGCGCTTTCTAGTGTCAAAGACTATGACTGCTGTCCTTGTGACCTAAGAGTGTTCAATACAAGGTTTCATGTTATGTAAACACCCTCTAGGGGTGAAAGGTGGTAACTGCACATCTTGTAATTATAAAAGTGATGCTCTAGAGGGGATATGTCTAAAGTGCGTATTCATGCTAGGAGTGCATATTGAGCAACACCCTCTAGGAGTGAAGGTCTATAATTGCACGTTGTTGCGATTATAAATGTGATGCCATTTAGGGGCCATGGTTAAATTGCGTTATTAATGCTAAACGTTATGATGAGTACACAGATCTCCCAGTCATGCCTAGACATTTCATCTTGCTAATGCTTTATTTAAATAATGAGATTGACAGCCACTTGTGAGCAAAGTAGATATGCTTTATTGCCAGTATAAAGTGCTCTTAGTCATGGTTATATGTAATTATTGCATTTATTCCAATTATGAAATGCTTGTTGAGATAATGAGGTTAACAGCCACTCGTTTTGATGCCAGTATTAAGTGCTAAAACTCCAAGTTAAGTACAATTCTTGCATTTAGGGACCCGCTAATGTTTAGACATGCTAGTTGTGGTACTAGACCACCCTTTGGAAGGGGCAACAATGTTTATGTATGGTATTTCCATTAGCGTGTTCATATTTGTAAAATGCTGCATAGTATTGCGTAGTGTGTGTGTAATAAATGCACCCTTTTTTCTTTCTCAAAAGAAAATGCACAATCTTTTATTGAGTGTTATTAGTGTGAATGGTGATTGCTAGCCCACACCACCTCCCTTGAGTAGGCCTTGGACTGCTCTGCTTCACTACCCTGTGAGAGTCAAGTGCCACAACAGGATGTTTGGTTCCCAGAGGAGGACAAATGTAGATCCATTACTTGTGCAGGTAGCACACCTAATGATTCATTTTCTAACAGGTTGTAACTGCCACGTCAACATGGCAGTGTAGCACAGCATTAAGGATGCAATAGCCGGTCTGGGACAAGTTTTAGAGTGCTACTTAGGTGGATGGCACAATAAGTGATGTAGGCCCACTGGTAGCATTTAATTTACAGGCCCTCAATATGTGGTATGTCACACTACAAAGGTCTTACAAGTACATGTAATATGCCAATTAGGAATATGCAAATCAAACCGTGTTTAGGGAGTGAGCACAAGCACTTTAGCACTGGTTTGTCTTTGCACCCCCTTAATGAGTCGCCATGAAACTTTGCATCGTCTGCCAATGTAGAAAAAGGTATAGGTCTGCAAAGTTTCATGGAGATTCGCCAAACTGGCCCAAAGTCATTAATGGTAAAAAATCTGAGGCATTATTAGCTCTTCCAATCCTAACTATGACTACAGAGTGGCTTCACCGCTCTGGAATATGCAAATAAATATATTCACTGAAAAAAACAAAGGTTACAGGGACGTTATAGTTAGGAAAAATAATTTAAAGAACCTTAGAAATTCACTAAAAAAACAAAGGTTACAGGAATGTTATAGTTAGTTATATAGTTATAATTATCTCAAGAAACTATAACTTGTGCCCTAAGGTAACTTTAACGTGCGCCCCCGCCATGCACAGTTTTGTCATCAATACTTTTATTGGAAATGCTACAGTGATATTCTCAATGAAGTGATAGAAGATGTCATGACTGATGTGGGATAATTTGCAGCGCATGGTGAAGGTGCGATTTATAGTTACCTTAGGGCAAGGTTTAGGAGGTCTTGTAAATCTGGGAATGCTTAAAAAACCATGGGAGTTGTCTGCAAACACCCACGCAATCCCCATGGAACGCCCACCCAAGGCAACATAATTCAACATAGCGATTTGTGCTGTGTTGCATTAATCTAGATTTTGGAACCACTCAAAGCCATGCAAAGTGGCCTTACGTGGCTTCAAAAATCTGACTTAGGGTTTGCGCCGCTCTTGCTCCACATTGCATGGTACAAGAGCAACACAAACCGGGTTATAAATATGACCCTTAGTGTTTACTCTTGCTTAGGGGGAGCCTTGAAATTGTTCCTGCCAAGCGAGAGCAAACATAGCGTTCCCAGTTCAGGCAGAGAAACTGCTACGTCCGCGGGTGGGCAATCTGGAACATAGCAGGAGCAGGCCCTGGGGGATGGGGTCCCTAGGGCCATTAATGGCTTCAGGACGGCGGCCCCCTCACCATTTAATGCATGGCCGGGCCCCAGTTGATGGGGTCCCCGGGCCCGAATGCAGCCCGGGGAGTGTAGCCCCCTTCTTCTTTTTTGCGAAGGCCGGGCCATAGGGGATGGGAAGGGGGCCCTGTAGAAATAGATAGAAATACAGATATAGATATAGAAATAGATATAGATATATAGATATATATTCACTGAAAAAAAACAAAGGTTACAAGGAGCTGATAGTTAGGTTGACGTTTTACCCACATAAAACAATGGAAATTCAGCAGTTATAGTTATACTTATAGTTATACTTATGTTAATAAACTATAACTTGTGGCCTGAAGTAACTTAAAGGCACAAGTTATAGTTTCTTCAAATAAGTATAAATATAACTGCTGAATATCGATGGTTTTGTGTACGTAAAACATCAACCTATGGCATCCCTGTAACCTTTGGGGTTTTTTAAATGTAAAGCAATATATAATTACTGTACATTAATACAACCACTGCCTTTGCCCATGTGCAGCAGAGGTTAGCTACCTGCCAAATTTGGTGTTAATCCGTTCAGTAGTTCGGCCAGTACTCATGTTAAAAAAATGCAAAATCCCCATAGACATTGCATGTGGAAAAAGTGTTTTGAGACCCCCCTTTTTCTCACCCCCACTTGACGGATCACCCCAAAACTTTCTATGCAGAACTTTGCGAAGTAGGGCACTTTTTAAAACAAAATCTTGAAGATTCGTCAAACAGCACCAACATTACTAGCAAAACAAAAAGCACTTCGTCTATGGGAAAAGTTGGTCCTAACTATAACTACCTACTGACTATCACCAGTAGGTAATATAATGATCCAGCGGGTTACTAGCAACGAGCATTCATACACCAAATACTCACTTGGGCCCATACATTCATACTACGCTAGCAATTTCCGCTGGTGGGTCAGTTGTACTCTTTATCAAATCCCTGCTACCAATTACTTTTCTGATTGAAGAGTAATGACTTACCAATGGATCCTTTGCCAATTGGGAAATTTAAAATGAGTGACATTTATTACAATTCATAATCTTGAAATAATCACTGAGTCAGGAAGTTTTAAAATGTTTATCTAAAAGATTTGGCAGAGTAAAGTACAGAATTGCATGATACTTAATCGCATATCAAGGATGAAGTATAAAAATCAATTATCGATTAATGACGGTCCCTCAGAAAGGAGAGGATAGAGACAGCAGCGCAACTAAAGGTTGCATTTATATTTACCTAAAGTGCGAGAACCAAACCCCTTGGCCAAGGAGTTGGAAAAGATAGGACCCAGGAAGGATGAAGAGCAAAGACCTCCTCCAGGTTCAGGACAGGACCGGTGACCTCTCTATCAACGACGCCTGCGTCGTTCCCCTCTCTGATACTCGACTTCTCCTCGATTCTCCCGTGCCTTCCTTCTAATGGACTCCGCCGCCCCCACCTCCGGACCTCTCTGGACAGCGGTTCAGTCTGCAATCGATCAGCTTGTTCGGTACGCCTGTTCTTCTGTGTCTGTCAGCGTCTAGTCTAGAAGTCTCTCTAATTAACTAATTCTATATCTATTATACCCTTCTACGCCCATGTACCTCCCATTAATGTTGCAAAAATATGGGCCCACTACTTCAGATTGGACAGGGACAGGGGTTGATCCTCACACCATATCGATTTGGTTCAATTTCTCAAAGTCCATTGTTTAGAAATACCGCCCATCACAATTAATACATTTGCTTTATTTCCCACCCGTCTCACGAAAAATATTATACAATGTTCATGTAAATTGTTGCTTTTCAGTAGGAACATCATGGGTACAGCATTGTTGGCCATCAGGTCACGGCCTTGGACGTCGTCCAGGTTGACTTCATCCTTTTCTCTCTGGGCAGCCACTCAGGGCGCATGCGCAGAACCATTGTCTCTCGAGTTTCCAGTTCACTAACCCCAGGCCCATTTTACGAACTAATAAAAGTCAAAGAAGAAAATATTAAAATCACAAATAAAATGTTTCACTGTATTCCCACTCTTTCTACTCTATTCCCATTTACTTATAAATTCTATCCCGCATTAATAGCGTTTAGAATACCACTGTTAATTGCAACATAAGAGCAAGCTGTAGCACGTGAAAACATAAAGCAGCCATTTTACTTCACACTGCGCAGAAGCAAGAGTTTCCCACCAAGCAAAGAAAGACGTCATACCACGTGATATGGTTGAGACATGCGCAATAGAGTTTCCCGCGCTTTAGCGGCCATTTTAGAACAGACAAGCGTTATTTGTTAGTTTAAACACATAAGCAAGCTTCCTCCTTATTTATGTTCGTGTATGCAAGAGTTAGTATGAACAATACAAAGTTTAATAAATTAATACTATGAGAAGATTGTCTCCGAGCAAGTCTCATTTGTGAGTCCTTGCTCCATCAATCCCCTCTCTGATGGCGTTTCTGAGCCATCAAATGCTACCCACAACCAGATGCCAACTTTTAGCATAAAATGGTTTCATTTTCGTTTTTACACTTTCTATTTTTCACATCCCCTTTCAGTTTCTTGTATAATTCACTTCTCATATCTTCAAGTTCAATTTCGTCAAACTTTCTTTTCTTTCCTTTTCCTGTCACATTATACGATTCATTCTTTCTACAACATTTGCACCATATTATTATTGTCAATACTATTATTGCTATCCCTGCTAAGGGTACTAATATTTGACCTATAAGTCCTTTCCCTACATTAGCAAACCAGGTACCAATTGACGCAATACTATTTGTCAATCTTTCCCATACACTATCGACTTCCAGTGGTTTTAATTCCTTCTCAAGTTTCGTTATATTCTGTATGTATGTTCCAATTTCTGCACTTTTATCAGGTATGTAAGTGCAACAGTGTTTCGTCTTTAATAATTTGCAGACTCCTCCCTCTTTTGCCAATATAATGTCAAGAGCAAGTCGATTTTGCATAACCATAGATCGAATCGCAACCATCTCCACATTAATCATTAGAAATCCTCCAGCAGTGTCTGTTGATAAACGATCAACCACTGTAGATAATTTACATATTTTCCTTGAGTTCAGAATTATCCCCACTGAAGGTATCAATGCACCAAATATATCACCTACAATTTCTGAAAAACTAGCTCTTTTACTACGTTTTAATTCACTATTATTTTCATTGCTCCCAGTGTTTCTTTTTACGTGGTACATCTTTGGAAATACTATTCCAAAGTAACAACTTCCATACCACCGTGCAGGAAGCCTAAAGTAAGCCTTATTCCCACACACATAATAGATTCCAGGAAAAACTGAATCTGTTCCTCCTTTTAGTCCCCAACCTCCAAGAATTAAGAAATTGTGCTCACATTCACTGGTACCGATGAAAACATTGTTATAATCAGTCTTTAACCTATGTAGACAAATTTTCCCTGTTTTTACAAAATCCAGTGCCATAGCAGCTTGAGCCTTGCCAGGTGTGTAACTCCCTTCTTTCTCAGCCCAAGGTGGCAAATGAGCCTTATGCTCAGAAGCTTTCTTTTGGAAATCTTGTCTTCTATCTTCTACTAAATTCAAAAATATCTTTTCTTCTTCATGTAACAAACATGTTAGATTGCTTCTATGTGCATGTGTTATATCTATCGATTTCATTGTTAAGAAAAATTCTCCCATAAATTGTGCATCTTGGCTACTAAGCACTGGGTTCATATTCTTTCGAATTGGAACCTCAGAAAATATCACATCTAGGTTTGAATAATAATACTGAAGTCTGCCTGTTCTATAAAATAAACTAGCCAATACACTACATGATATGCCATAAGTTAATGGCAAGTGATGATATGTTAACCCTTCTGCTACTGATTCCGGTAACTTCATACAGACATAACAATTACTAACCTCCATGGTATCTACATATTGAAACAATCATTTTGTGAAAACATTCAAACTAGTGTCGTTATCTGTTACTTCATGATGTAGTTCTGATTCATCTTCTGCCTCTAAATTTACTCTATCACCCTTTAAATTATCTATCCTTCCCTTCGTTTCGTTGTTAATCTTCTTATCTGTTATCATAAGGTAGGGAATTGCTACAATCACGACTAACCATACTATAAGCACCATTACCAGACTTCATATGCATATTGCACAGCATCTTTTACAACATTTCCTTTTTGGTCTCCCAGAAACTCTATCGTCAGACATTTTGACAAGGAAGATTGCTCTTCTTATCTATTTTTAAGTCTTCTTATATTATCAAGGTGGCTTTATTTCTTTTTCATAGGACAGTTCCGCACTGGTTCCTTCGTCACCACTTTCACTTGATTCTGAGCTTTCGTAGTCTTTGAGAATAATATAAGTCCAATCAGGACCTTTAAATTTGTTGTTCACAAGTTTCAGTCTTTTGCTTCTTCGTTTTTCAGTTTTACTTTCTTGTCCCGTTTGGCTTGTTACTTCGTTTACTTGTTCTGGATCTTCACTTCTGGTTGTTATGTGGTATTTTACTCTTTTAATGACACTAGGCCAATGATCACCTTTTCTGATTTTCTTTGTTTGCACTGTCTCTTTACTTTTTATTTCTTCTTCAGAAATTCTTTTATTTTCAGGTTGTGGCACAGTTTGTTTTTCTTCAACTACGGTTTCTTCTGCTATTTGTTCTTTTTCAGGTGTTATTCATTTCTCTTCAGCTGCTCCACTGTGAGTCTCTAGTAACGGATTTTGTTCTTTATTTACGTCTTCTTGTTCGAGATTCTCGGGATCTTCTTTTTGAATGTATTTCTCTGGATCTAACTGGTCCTGATCAGGGCTTATTGCACTTTGTACTTCTGCAGCATGACCGTGTTCTTCTAAACCTGTCTGTCCCTGCTCAAAATCTGTTGGTTCGTCATTATTTTGAGCCCAGTTTCCTCTCCCTATCTGGTCCTGCTCAGGTTCTCTTATTGTGTCTTCTTCTTCTTCCTGAGCTGCTTCTTCTTCACCTATCTGATCTTCTTCAATTTCTTCTAAATTTGCTTGACTTCTTGTTCTGTGGTAAATTTCAGGAATTTCCACCACCGGTATCCAGTCCTGACTTGTGCTCAGTTGTTCTTCTTCAGCTTCCCTCGAATCTTGTTCCTGAGATTCTTCAACTGGGCAACCTTCAGCTTCCTCAGTGATCGATACTATCTGAGGATTTTCTTCTTCAGGATCTGGTACTCTTTTGGTGTGGCTTACATGAATCCAATTAGGAAATCCTGCACACTTCACTGCCGTGTTTGTGACCAGTATGACCTGACAAGGTTCGCCCCACCTAGGTGATAGACACGTTTCTCTGGTGTGATTCTTCACTACCACCCAGTCACCGGGATTCAGATCATGTTCTTGTTCAGGCTGCTTGGAAACTGCGTCTTCTCCAACCTGGTGAGAGACAGAACGCACTAGGTCAGCCAATACTTTGCAATAATCCAGAACCATATCATCAGATATATTCAGCAGTTTATTTGTGGGAACATGTGCTTGTCTCATTGCTCTTCCCATCATTATCTCGTGTGGACTCAATCCAGTATTTCTATCAGGAATGCTTCTGAGTCCCATTAAAACAAGTGGCAATGCATCCGGCCAATCTAATGATGTTGATGCACACATTTTTCCCAGTCTGGATTTTATCGTGCCATTCATTTGTTCAACCACTCCAGAAGCCTCTGGACGATATGCACAGTGCAATTTTTGCTCAATTTGGAATGCTTCACATATTATCTTAATCACTTCACTGTTAAAATGCTTTCCTCTATCTGATTCCAAAGTTACTGGGAAACCAAATCTAGGAATGAGTTCTCGTAGCAACAACTTTGCGACTGTAATACTGTCATTCCTCCTGGTAGGGTAAGCCTCCACCCACTTTGAAAACAGACACACTATGACAAGTACATATTTCAGCCCTCTACATGGGGGTAACTGAATGAAATCAAGTTGCAATCTCATAAATGGACCCTCCGCCTTTCCAATTTTTCCAAACCCAATTATTGTTTTTCTTCCTGGATTATGCATTTGGCAGGTTAAACATCTCTGGCAAAGACTCTCTGCTACGGCCCTAAACCTTGGATTGTACCAATTTTGTCTGAAGAGCCTAATCATTGCATCTCTCCCTACGTGTGTGTCTCCATGATACATCCTGGCCATTTGTGAAAGCAGACAGTCAGGCATGACTGATCTGCCATCGGCACAAATCCATACATCATCGTCTGCCCTTTGAGAACATCCCATTTTAATCCATGTACTTCTTTCATTCTCATCAGCATCATCTTGCAATCGTTTTACATCATTCCATGTTTCAGGAGGTGCATACAACATAAGTTGGCAACTGATTCCCATTCTTTCCACCCTTTTATTTACTGACAATCTATTTTTGGCGCAATGTTGAGCCACAAGATCTGCGTAACTGTTGCCGACTACCACCCAGTCATCTCCTGACTGGTGTGCGGCACACTTCACCACAGCCAATTCTTTTGGTGATTGTATTGCTTCCAATAGTTCTTTTACGAACTGTCCATTTTTAATGGGGGATCCTGAAGAAGTCATGAAATCCCTTTGCATCCATAGTTGGCCTAAATCATGCACAACCCCGTAACCATATTGGCTATCTGTAAATATAGTTACTTTTTGATTCCTCCCAATTTTGCAAGCCTTTATTAACCCAATCAATTCAGCTATTTGTGCAGATTTGACTCCTGGTAAATAGGATGCTTCGACTATTCCAGTTAATTCACACACTGCATATGCTGCAGTTAGTTTTCCATCTTCATGCCTTTGGCACGAACCATCAACAAACAGCTCCCTGTCTGGCTTCCTGAGTGGTAATTCCTGAATATCAGGACGTGGTTTCGTGCATAACTCTGTGACTTGTAAACAATTATGTTCCTCTTCGTCATTTTTAACTTCCTCATGATATGGGTCTGGTAGTAAGGTAGCAGGATTTACTATTGTGCACCTTACAATGGTCACATTTTCAGCACCCAGTATTATTCTTTCATATTTAGTCAGCCGACTAGGAGTAAGATGCTGAGTTCATGTTCTTGTCAACAGAATAACAACCGCATGTGGAACAAACACTTTTACAGGGTGTCCCATTACAATTGACTCACTTTGTTCAATGCTCAAACAGGTAGCCGCCACTGCTTTTAAGCAGCCTGGCAACGCGGCTGCCACTGGGTCCAATGTAGCAGAAAAATATGCTATAGGACGTCTGTCTAAACCATGTCTCTGAGTTAGGACTGAAAGTGCGCAATTTTCTCGCTCATGACAGAATAATGCAAATTGTCTCTTATAATCAGGCATGCCTAGGGCAGGTGCTGCACACAGAGCATTTCTTAATTTTACAAAAGCTCCTACGCTCTCATCATCCCATTTAACTGGGTCTTTTGCCTTCTTTTTCGTCATTTGAATTAAGGGCTTTGCTAACAGAGAAAATCCTAGTATCCATTGTCAACAATAACCTACTATTCCGAGGAACATTCTCACTTCCCGTTGGGAGACAGGCATTTGCAATTTCTTGATTAGTTGCACTCTTTCAGAGGTTATTCTTCTTTTTCCCCTCTCAATTTGGTGTCCTAAATATTTGACTGCTGTTGTACAAAACTGTAACTTTTCAGGTGAAACCTTATGCCCTTCTTCAGCTAAGTGATTTAATAATGCAATAGAGTCAACAATACAGTCCTCTCTAGTGTTAGATGCCACCAGTAAGTCGTCTATATACTGCACTAAGACTGAGCTTCCTGGCATCACTAGTTTCTCTAAGCACTTTTTCAATATCTGATTGAAGATGGAAGGACTCTCCGTGTACCCCTGAGGAACACGATTCCATACATAGACTTTGTTCTCAAATTTAAATGAAAAAAGATATTGGCTATCTGGGTGCAAGGGTATTGAAAAGAACGCTTGGCATAAATCAATCACAGTAAACCATCCTGCACTCCAAGGAATCTGGTATAGAATTACGGCAGGATTGGGCACTATAGGACAACAGGGTTCCACGATCTTATTTATTTTGCGCAGGTCTTGAACAATCCTATACTTTCCACTAGGTTTCTTCAAACCCATGATTGGTGAGTTACAAGGGCTACTCATCGCTTCTTTTAATATTCCCTGTTTTACCATTCTGTTTATTTCCTCAATGACTCCTGCTTTTACTTCTGCACTCATTTTGTACTGTCTGGTATTTGGGAAAATTGCACTTTCCTTTACAGTAATTTTAACTGGGTCTATTTTGGCCATAAGTCCTACTTCCTTTCCCGTGAAATCCCATACTATGGGATTTACTGTAGTTTTTAATTCTTCTGGCAACTCGTCTTTGGTAATCAAAGAGAACATCTCATCTACTTCTGTACCTTGCTTTGCAATCATAAATTTATATACATGGTCTTCATCTGGGGTCTGAATTGCCACACCATGCGGTGTGCAGAAAATTGTGCAATTCATTTTACACAACAAATCTCTGCCCAGTAAGTTTACTGGACTAGAATCACACACTGCAAATTGATGCATTTCTCTAAAATTTCCAATTTTAACTTCCATTGGTTCGGTAAGAGGTGTTCTAATCTTTCGATTAGCTACCCCCACTACTTGGATAGCTTCTCCAGAGAGAGGAAGGTCTGGGATGTCTGCTGTTCTTACAGTAGACCTGGTAGCACCAGTGTCCAAAAGGAAGGTAATATCATTACCTTTCACATTCCCTTCAACATATGGACCTGACTGATCTACCGGTAAGGACGCGCCAAGTACGCACTCCTTCTCCCCTCTCTTAGGCACCGTCATAGACTGTACGGACAGAAATCGTCCTGTAAAAGAAATTGTGAGGTTACATAATCATTCTTACCACTTCCTCCTTGATATCCGACGTCTGTACCGTGCTTTGCTCTGCTTACATTACCCTGTATAGGTGCTGGTGGTAACTGACTCTGAGGATTAACACCCTGCTGTGAATCATTCTGCGTCTGTGGATTTAAATTTTGATTTGGGCTATTATTATTCCGAATCTTTTTACATTCATCCTTCCAATGTCCCAATTTTCCGCATCCATGACAAGGAAATTTCTTTTTAGCCTCTTCTCTGCTCATTCGTCCTCTCATTTTTCCACCATTCCCAGTGTCACCATTCGTTCCAGAATCCTTTCCCTGATTCTCACTTGGATTATCCAAGTTAATTCCCTGTTTCTCAGCCATTTTCACCTGAGCCCACATTACTTTCTCCTGTAGTTTCTTGTGCCTATCCTCAATGTCATCTCCACAATATTTTGCATATTTCAAGATCTCGTCGATCGGTTTCCCTTGCCAGCACAACATGTGCTGCTTAATCATCTGACAAATCTCTGTCTTTAGACCGTAAACACATCGGTAGACAAACTGACTCATGTTTTTATCTCCAATATCCTCAAATCCACTATACTGTTTGAATACCTGCAATAAACGTTCATAGTAGGCGTGTACCGATTCACTGGCTTCCTGGGTAGTTCTGTCTATTTTCACCCAATCTGTTTCTTTTGGTGGTATTTTCCCTTTCAGGTAAGTTATTACCTGCTGATACTTTTTCATGACATCATTTGACGGGGCACCTGTCTTTGGATCTCTAGGATACTCTTCACTGGGCCAATCAACTGTGATTTTGCAATCTGTCCACAAATCGGCAGGTACCACTATGTCGAACAAACCATCCAAATCCTTCAACAATACCTTTGACACCTTCACAAACCTCTCAACCTGCTTGTACCATTCAATTGGCTTTTCTCTCAACTTTGGAAAATCATTCGTAAATGACAAAATATCCTGTCTGCTCCATGGGACATGTACATATCCCCCTCCTGGAACTTCTCTCATCGGGTACATTTGATCTGCTTTCCCTGTTTCCTTCATTAAATATTCAGAAGTTGTTCTACTGTATCGTGCCTCTTCCTTTTTCTTTGTCCATCTAACTTTCCATTTATCTAGGTCTCCCCATTTCTGCAAGACTGTCATTAATTCCCTTATTTGTAATTTTCTTCCAGAGGCATTCATGTTTTCTAAATCTTTGTCTGAAAAATCTGCTCTATAGTGTTTCTGTAACACTTTTGACTTCCCTATTTCAATTCCCATCTGCAGAGCTAAATCTGATAATTTCTCATGGAATATCTTTACATTTCTTGTGATACTTCTGCACACGAACAATAGTTCTTCTTCATCGTACAGTATTTAGGCGATCTACCCCTACATTTCCTGCTATTATTTCTTCTAATTCGACTTTTAGTTTATAAATGTCCATAATCCTTGGGGGTGAACTGTGTCTCTCTGATCCTTGTGCCCATCTTTCTAAGTCTTCCGGAGTAACTACTGTGGCACTTTTGGTTCCTGATGATGTTATTATGTTTACATCTTTCGAGCAACCAGGTGTAGCTCTCCTGGGGGTACAATTTGCAGATTCTCGAATGGGCAAGTCCATTAATGAAATCACAGATTCACAATCACTAAAGTGATCATCAACTATTACTACTGCTTCAGGTTTAGGAACATTCACAGGTGTAGGCATAACTAGAGGTTTGGGATAATTTACCTTGTCCCCATATAAGGGAACTCCTGGACCAATTGTTACAGGTATGGTCAAGGAATCAGGATGTACATTCAACTGTGTTATTTTCTGTATTAATTCTGCTTTGTTTTTATATATGGCTTCCTTTTCTTTATCGTGAAGTACCCTACTAGCTGGGGAATCATGCAATACTTGTGGTATCAATGGTGTCCTTAACAGTGGTGCACTTGGGGTGCATCCACTTGTCCCTTCCTGATATGGTGGCGGGTTCTTTAATATTTCTTCCATAAATTCATCTTCGGAATCTCCAAAACTAGTCAAGTGTTTTGTCTTTTCTGTGCATTTGCTCCCTATCGAATCTTCTGCCATTAATATTGGATACAGACCTTCTGTAAGCATTGCTCTTCCCCACTGTTTTATCTGACCGTCCCTTGACTCATTTTGGTACCTAGGAAAAAATCCCCGATAACCCCTACTACTTCTGGATCGGTCACGTTCAAATGCCTGTTTCCCACTCCTCTAAGGCTTCGTATTGGGTTAGTCTAGGTCTGGGCTCTAAATCATTCATCCTCAATCTCAAATTTTGAAGAATTCTCCTATTGAAAGTACCATTCTGGGGAAATGCTAATATTCCATCATTTCTGGTATATTCCATCCAATTTTCTATCCATAAGCAAGTATGATAACCTCTCTCCATCATCATGAATGAAGCAGGCGTTTTAGCTGGTGGAATGATAATTCCTTCCCTAGTTTTGATTGGTTTATCCTTTTTAAAATAATTCTTAATCTTTTGTAGAACTGACATTTTTCTCTTCTCTCCGTACATTTTGGGTAAGTCTCGATGTATAAAATTATACTCTGCAAAGCCTAGGAATCTCCTATCCGGACGAATTCCTATCAAAGTTGGATCACGTTTTAACATACGATCTCCACTATCCACTAGGATTTCAGCTTCTATGGTAACAACCAATCAAATGCTTGCTAACTTTTGTCTCTGAACCAATCCTAGCGCGGCCTTTCTGTGACGTTTGTCTGCCAACCCCTCCTTTACAATCTGCGCCTTTCTGTCCCTCGCTGTTTCGACCAATCCCAGCGCGGCACCTGTTACGTCAGTATTACTCCTAACTACTGACCCCTCCTTTACAAGAGTCTTTCCACGCCCGCTGTTTCAACCAATCCTAGCGCGGCGTTTTGTGACGTCAGTTCCCTCTCCGGCAACTGACCCTCCCTTTACAACTCTCGTACGCAAAACTTTATTTTCTTTACGACTTTAATTTAAAATTCAGTAACAACATAAAACATTCGCTATCGTGCCAGTTTCTCTAAATTGAAAAGATAGTTTCGTTCACACTTAGTAAAACCTTTCTGTTTACTAAACATACACTACGAGTAAAACCCTTCCGTTTACTCTTCCCTCGAGCATCAAAATACCTGTTACTTCTTCAATGTTACCCTTTCTAGGTGATATAACATCAAATTTTCACCAGCATATTCCTTTGCTATTACTCATATGCACGGAATCCCTAACAAGTACTGATAGGCCTGCTTAACTTTTCAGTACTATTTCTGCCTGACAGATAACCTCACTGCAGTATGGTTTCCACTTACCATCCGCTATTCAATTTTCCCCCGGGGATTTCTGGACAAACATAAAACAAACTTTAAACAATAACGGATGTTAGTTCATAGAAGTACAATTCTCTTTACCCAATTAACAAAGCACAACCATCCTCTGATAACCAGAAAACTGATCCAGCGGGTTACTAACAACGAGCATTCATACACCAGATACTCACTTGGGCCCATACATTCATACTACGCTAGTAATTTCCGCTGGTGGGTCAGTTGTACTCTTTATCAAATCCCTGCTACCAATTACTTTTCTGATTGAAGAGTAATGACTTACCAATGGATCCTTTGCTAATTGGGAAGTTCAAAATGAGTGACATTCATTACAATTCATAAGCCTGAAATAATCACTGAGTCAGGAAGTTTTAAAATGTTTATCTAAAAGATTTAGCAGAGTAAAGTACAGAATTTCATGATACTTAATCGCATATCAAGGACGAAGTATAGAAATCATTTATCGATTAATGACGGTCCCATAAGAAAGGAGAGGATAGAGACAGCAGCGCAACTAAGGTTTGCATGTATATTTACCTAAAGTGCGAGAACCAAACCCCTTAGCCAAGGAGTTGGAAAAGATGGGACCCAGGAAGGATGAAGAGCAAAGACCTCCTCCAGGTTCAGGACAGGACCGGTGACCTCTCTACCAACGACGCCTGCGTCGTTCCCCTCTCTGATACTCGACTTCTCCTCGATTCTCCCGTGCCTTCCTTCTAATGGACTCCGCCGCCCCCTCCGCCGCCCCCTCCTCAGGACCTCTCTGGACAATGGTTCAGTCTGCAATCGATCAGCTTGTCGGTCTGGAGCTTCTGCCTGTCAGCGTCTAGTCTCATCTCTTCTCGTCTGTCCTGTCATCTGTCGTGTCCTCTATCTAATTAACTAATTCTATATCTATTATACCCTTCTACGCCCATGTACCTCCCATTAATGTTGCAAAAATATGGGGCCACTACTTCTGATTGGACAGGGACAGGGGGGTTGATCCTCACACAATATTGATTTAGTTCAATTTCCTAAAGCCCATTGTTTTAAAATACCGCCCCTCACATTTAATACATTTGCTTTATTTCCCACCCGTCTCACGACAAAGTTTATACATTCTTCATGTACATTGTTGCATTTTAAGTGGGACATTCATGGGTACAGCAGTATTGACCATCAGGTCACGGCCTTGGACGACGTCCAGGTTGACTTCATCCTTTTCTCTCTGGGCAGCCATGCAGGACGCATGCGCAGGATCATTGTCACACGAGTTTTCAGTTCACCAACCCCAGGCCCAAATTTACGAACTAATAAAAGTCAAAGAAGAAAATATTAAAATCACAAATAAAATGTTTCACTGTATACCCACTCTTTCTACTCTATTCCCATTTACTTATAAATTCTGTCCCGCATTAATAGCGTTAAGAAAACGACAATTTAATTATAACACGAGAGCAAGCTGTAGCACGTGAAAACATAAAGCAGCCATTTTAATGCACACTGCGCAGAAGCAAGAGTTTCCCACCAAGCAAAGAAAGACGTCACACCACGTGATATGGTTGAGACATGCGCAGTAGAGTTCCCGCACTTTAGCGGCCATTTTAGAATAGACAAGCGTTATTTGTTAGTTTAAACACGTAGGCAAGCTTCCTTGCTACTTATGTTTGTGTATGCAAGAGTTAGTATGAACAATACAAAGTTTAATAAATTAATACTATGAGAAGATTGCATCCGAGCAAGTCTCATTTATGAGTCCTTGCTCCATCAATAGAAACAACCCTTTACTGATAAGCAGCCAGTGGAGATCTTCATTTTAGTTTTGATGGACGCTCTTGGGGGAAGATTCAAACCTAATGTAGGTGCTGAATCCTGCACCACCTGTAGCCACAAATCAAATATTCAGGGGTGCTAAGATACAAGAAGTTTTCATAGCCCACCCTGTGTGTGATTTAGACATGGATGACTATGATATGAGATGCTTCTGGCAGGAATGGAATAATGTAACTGTTTGGTAAAGAGAAGGTGTCAATACACTTGAAAATCAAGGATTTTGCTGATTCTACAGGCACTGAAGTGACACTGTTAGAAATGGGGATCTCTAGTTGGCAGTGGTATACACCCTATCCAAGAATGGACCCTTCCTTCTAGTCAGGATAAGGGAGTTACACACCCAGATAACTTCTGCTCACCCCCTAGCTAGCTTGACATAAGCAGTCAGGCTTATCTCAGAGGTAATGTGTGAGATATTTGTACATAACACAAACAGTAACACAGTGAAAACACTACAAAGGGACACCACACCAGTTTAGAAAAATAAAGTATCTTCATCCAAACCAAACAAGACCAAAACGACAAAAATCCAACATATACAACTCAAATTATGATTTTTAAAATGTTTCGAGCAATTCTGTTCATAGAATTCTATGGATGCAATGATTTTACACAAAGTATCTCAATTGCGTCAAATTCCACAAGGCAAAACAGCCGCAGAGGAGGGAAATGTCGGAAAATACAGCGATGCATCAGTTTCTGATATGTCAATCATGGAGAACCAATCAGAATTACAATTAACACAGACAGCACTTGCACGTTAGCACTGATCAGCAGTGGTAAAGTGCCCATAGTACCTAAACCAGCAAAAATGAAGTCCAGCATAACATCAAAGATACAGGAGGTAGAGGCAAATAGACAGGCGAAACCATGCCAAGGATGCGAGGTCTAACAGAGACCTAATTCTTGAGGGGTGGGGGGCTCAACTGATGGATTTTTTGCGGTTGAAAAGTATTTCCTTTTTGTCCCAGATTAATTTGAGGCAATTCAAATTCATCCAGTTAGAAATTGCCTTCATGCACAGACAGAAGCTGGTACTAGTTTATAGCAACTAGGGCCTGATGTCAAATTTGAACAATGTGGGGCTTCATGCAGTCTTTGAGAGTGAGACCACAATAGGAATGTGTAGTAACTGACTCCAGGTAGCCATGATGTCTTTCAGGTAGTTTTATTGAGTTAGTTACAAGTAGATGAGTTGTAGAGTAACAGCCCCACCAGGAGCAGTCTTCCTGCTGCTCAGCCCATACTCCAATTGACACACTCAAGCATCCAGGCACCCAAACATTCCATTTAAGACTCTCACACCAACATTCCATGCATCACATTCACACTGGCTGAGCAGCTAGGGAGTAAGTAACCAGATAAATACAACACAGGTTACTACAGAATGGCATGGCAACAGATGAGTAAGGGAGAAAAGAATGCTTTGTGCTCTATCGGAAAAGAAGAAGGACAACCATTTCATTGCCTCTGTGCAAGTGACCTTGCTACTTTCAGAAAGCTCCTGAAAACATGGCTTTCACTCAATCTTAAGTGATTATTTTCTGAGGGACAGGTTTCTTGCCTTTGTTTCAGCATTGCTAGTGCTAACATGCTTCTCGAGGTTGTTCTTGTGCTTTACAAATGCCAAGTTCATTAATTCATCTATTCACTACATTAAAAAAGCTGTTGGTCAAGGTGGTAGAACACAGTGTCAAATATGGTTGAATGGGCCAGCAGGACAAAGACTGCTGAATTACCTTTATTCGGTCACATCTATAGGTTAATATGTACCTCCTTCTAAAGCTCTTTAATAGTTATTTTGAGTGATCTGCTTTAACTCTATTTGGTTTCCAATGGCATGAGATGTGGAGATGAATTGTCTATGGATCAGTCAAAAAGCTCTGAGTAATGTCTGTCCCACTTCTTGGCACCACAGATTCTATTACTGTCATCTAGTGTGCACTCTTTTATCCTCCATGTTCCAGCTCTCAGATCCTACAATTAGAATAACTTGGCTCTCCTGCTATTATGTCAATGCAAAAATATGGATTACTTCCCCTTTGAAGTTACATTCAAAAGCTCCGTACCTAAACATTTTTCTTCTAGACAACTCCTAAAAATGTGCATGTTTCCTAGATATGTTTGCTTTCCTTCGATGTTTCTGAATATCTAGAACCAATACTCTTTTTGGCAGCAGTGTCCGCAATAAGTACAACATGAACTCAAATCAAACACTGTGAAATGTAGAAATAACTATTATCTGGTCAAAGAGGTTTAATTCGTTTTTATGCGATTGTTGCTGCCTAACTTTCGCGTTTACACAATCCCAGCTGTCTTTCCCCTGAGGGACCATATGGGCACAGCTGTCGACCTAAAAAGGAACAATGCAAAAAGTGATTATTGGCCTTCTTTAGAGTCTGGTGGACATCTTGTGCCACATCTCTGTCTGCTAAACTGTCAGTCTACCTGCTCTATTGAGAGTTGGGGGATCAGTCTTGTTTATGTCGATGCAGCATCGACTGGCAATGTGATTGGAACCATTGACTGAAAGTCCATCTGGGGGCGCATTTTCCTTCATTGCGCCTGGCACACCTTTAAAAAGGTGCGCCATGCGCAATGAAGGAAAGTGCACCGCATTATGAGGAATGCGCTGCCCCCAGGGCAGCCACACACTCGTGATGCCCTGGGGGCAGCATATTCACATAAACTACAGAGTGGATGCTTTACAGCGGCTCTGTGTTTCCCTGTGCAGGGCCTGCACTTTTACTGGGGATTAGAGATTCCCTTGAAGGTTGGTGCAGTCAGTGACTGCCCCCGCCTGCAATGGGATGTCTGGCAGTCCATAGGACCCCCTTTCCCCTCTCCAGAGGGCTGCTCTCAGGGGGCGCACTGACAGTGCGCCACCGCGCCTCCTGAGGGCTTCTTTGCCTCTGCGCCCGTGTCCGTAATACGGCACGGTTGCAGAGGCACAGGGATTCCCTCATTTGCATGGGGCACAGCCCGCTGGCGATAGGGCTGGCCCTTTATGTGTGCCAGCGCTATTGGTATTACAGAAGGGGCCGCACAAGCGTCTGGTGACCACACATGGAGGATTACATGCCTTAAAACCACTAGTTATTCAATTTACATGCGTTTACTGCATCGCTCCGCGCTGCTTTCCAGAGAAGTTGAAGTACATTATTCCTTTCATTAAAATGTAAACATTCGTATTAAAATCAGCAATTTGTGTGAAATCGTTTTCCACGGCTTTTGTTTGGTTTTGTATTAAACTCTACACAAATAGTAACAGCCGTTTTGAAGTTCTTCGTCTCTGTATTTCTTTTGTATCATGTGTCAAACCTCACACGTCTTGTACTTGATATGATAATCCCGGAAGGCAATGTGTTTGTGGCTGTGTCGGTCCGTGCAGATGGAAATGGTACAGAGGAATAATCTGCGCGGCGGAGATATTAAAAGCACACCTATAGCTATCTGACTCTGTTCGCACTCCAGATGTTGTGACCTCGGGGCAGCAAAAGCGCTCAGATTTTCACAGAGCCCTTTGAACTTTTCTTCGCTCACTTACTGAATGATTGATGTTGAACCTGGAAGGCAGCACCGCTTACATGAATAAACATCCCGCCCTCTGCCCCTTTGGGATGTTTACAGCTCACTTCGAGGAATATTAATCATACGATCTGGAAAGGCGAGACATGGCCAGAGAAATTGCTTAAGCTGCTCTTTCCTCTCAGAAACTCTTTTTCAGCATGGGTTTGGCGAAAACCACGGCAGTGTGCATCTTTTCAAGGCGACTCCAAAGCCCTCCATTTTCGAGGAAGATGTGCTATGAATCGATTCACAAAAAGTGACTGCAAATTGTTCACCAACTTTTTGCGAATTTGCGATCAGAAACCATTGATACATAGCATTCTGAATCGCAGTTGGAAAGATAAGCCCTACTAAACATGTCCAATTTGCGATTCCGAATGCATTTCTAAAGCCATTTTGCGATTCAGTAACCACTTACCTTATCACAAAATGGGTTTAGAACTTATTAAAAAAGTTTACAAACCCTGGGGCAGATCTACAAGAAACTAACGCAGCGCGGTGCCGCAAGTCATTTTTCTGCGCTGCGTTAGTTTCGAAGCACAGGGATGCGACATATTTACAACAATATGTTGCATCTCTGTGCTTCCCCCTGCGCTGGCGCACAAACTGCTGCCATGCGCCTGCGCAGGAACCCTTGCACCATGGTGCAAGGATGCCTGCGTCGTGGGGAGATTGTTTTTGTGCAGGAAGGGGCACCTTCCTGCACAAAAACAATCAATTGAGGTGATTTCCTCTTCCAATGTGTGCTGTAAAATGCAGCACGCATTAAAAGAGGAAAAAAACAAGGAGAAATGAAAACAGTTCTCCTCGTTGCACCTCGCTACGCCACCCCTAGGGTGGCGTAGCATTCTGAGCATTTCCAGATTTATGATTTCTCGTAAATCTGGAAATGCATCAGTGGACATGGGTGTTGCGTGGGAACACCCACAGCAACACCCATGTCACGCCCCTAACACACAAAGTGTTGCGTGAACAGGGGTGATATTTACAAGCACAGGTTAAGTCACGCAGGGTGTCTTTACCTGTTCTTGTAAATATCACTAAGCAGGCTGCGCCACCGGTGTGTCACGCAACGTGATGCACCGGCGGCGCAAGGGGCTTGTAAATCTGCCCCCCTATGAGTTGGTGAATGACAGGGTTTGCGACTACTAAATGGCTTTGCTAAATCAGGCCCATAGAGCCTACTGATGGAGCTTATATCTCATTTTCTTCAACAGGCCAGGCATCCAATCATGTGGCTCAGCGTTTATTGTATTACTGTTTCAGCATTCATCTGTGACCTCTGAGGACCTTTTGTGTCTTATTTATGAGAAGTGTTGCATCGCTGCTACAACGCAGCGATGCAACACTTCTCAGTGCGGCCTCCTTGCGAACACCATGGATGCGCCATATTTACAGTACGGCGCATCATGTCTCAGGGAGTTGCAGATGCGTCAGTATTACTGACGTATCTGTAGGCGCAAAAGTGACGCATTGCTGGGGTGTGTCTCAAAACAGACGCAACTCAAGCAATGTGTGAAAGGGCATGCATCACCCATGCTCCTGCCATGAGGCAGGCGTAAGGTTTTGACGGAAAGGCGTCCTAGAAGTGGTGCATTGAAATCTTATTGATTTCAATGCACCACTTCTACGAGGCTTTTTTTGGGGGAACGCCCACTCTGCATACATTATACCTGACGCAGGTATAATGTAGCGCAGGGTTTTACAAAGTGACACATCTGCTTAGATGCGTCACTTTGTAAATAGGGCGCAACATGGCACATTTTGTACACCGCCGGTGCGTCACAAAAAGTGACACACCTGGTGGCGCAAAAGTGTTGCAAGGCCTCATAAATAATACCCTTTGTATTTTTTTCCGGATGAAGCCATATTAAGCTTTTTTGTACAATATTGCTTCCACTCTGCATTACTATGCAATCCAGGCTCGTGCCAACCTGCATGGATAAACCTCCTTTTATTTCTGCTCCACACAAGGCTGCAAGCGATTTCGCCGGCCATGCTTTCCAGCAAGTGTTCAAAAATGCACGGCGATATAAATGAGTCAAACCCCTACATTATTGATGATATAAAGACAGAGAAGCTGGAGAATTCGTTAATTTGTTTGAGGCCTTTGTGGGTATGCTCGAGGGTCGTTTGCTTTAAAGCTGGGGAGGTATGTTCGAAAGCACTTCTAAGGTTGGTTTGAAATAAAAATCGACCTTTTTTAGAGTTAAAAAATCACCAAATTGTTTCCAGAACATATTTGACAGTGTAAACGTCGTTTGAAAAGAATGACACTTTATCTAATAAATAAGAAATTTTGATCATTTATTTTTTCAGATAAATATCATAATAAGATTCCCGATTTTTAAGGCAATGCAGGGACTATTGTTTCTGCATTGCCTATAGGGTGAATTAGAAAGAGTGTGAAATAGCACACATAGAAGGTTTAAAGTACAATGTGAAAGAAGGGAAAGGAAGATGGCGGAGTAGCGCCGCTTGTCTCTCCATGCCTCCCCCGCCGAGCCTCCTGTGTCCCGACATCTAGCGCTCAGCATACCTCTACCTGCTCATCCCGCTTGTCCCGTATGTTTTCCTGGATTAGCGAGGCATACGGTTAGCCGTTTGGTTTTTCCTGCGTCTTTTAGGCGTCCTGAAACGGCAAATGTGCCGCATCTCCTCTGCTTGCAAGGGAGTTTCTGCTTTCCGTGCCGCATGGTGGTCTTCGCAGCCGGCTCCATTCCAGGCTTTCTGGACTTCCCCGACATCACGTGCATTGCACGCATTGCCCTGGCGTCTTTTACGACTTCCAGGGAGTGTTTCTTCATCAGTTGCAGTTACGGAGCTGCGAGCTGCCATGGCCCCACCTCGCACCAAAGGTCGCCGAAATGAAAATACAAACCTGAGTGCAAGTGCAAGTGTGGTTGGCAAAACTGCTAACAAGGAAAAGGATAAGGATAAGGGCATTGACAAAGAAGGAAACGGCGCAACGACTTTATTAATAGGTGAGCAGAGCCTTTGTAGTTCCTCTATTGATGCCATTCAGATCCATGCTGATACTGTTATTTCCACTAACTCCAGGGCTGAGTCTGGCACAGGGACACAGCTCGGTAAGCCATTGCTGAAATTACTTCAGTCAGGGAGAGCAACTGAACTGCTTCGGTCACGTGGGTCTGAAAACTCCATTCCGGGCGTTATGAAAGCCGAAGTGCTGAATGCTGCAATATTAGATGTAAGAAGCAGTGATGCTTGTTTGGTCAGCGCTAGGGCCACGCCTGCTGCTGTGCGTCATCTATCTGCACTTCAGGAAACTGGAAAAGCACCCAATCTAACTAATTCAGCAACTAGTTTGGCTGGTGATTTTGTGTTGGAGAAAGACAGTCTACTGGGTAAAATAATGGATAGCCCCGCAACAACTATGGCAATAACTATTGGACATAATGATTCAACTATGCAGGAACGCAAGGATCCATCGGAGATTCCAGATCAGATAATAGTGGGGGAAACCCCCAGAAGGGGAGCAGCAGGGATAACTGCAGGAATAACTGCGGCAGCTCCGGCGTCATTAGTACTGACAGTGAATCACAGTCGGAACAACCTGAGCAAACAGGGCAACATGTCTATCATCTCACCGATTCATTCGCTGATACCGTCTCTGATGTTGGTGCAGTTGGACCCTGCAGCACCTCGACGGCTCCTGATATAGGATGGTTCAATATGGCCCAAAGCTGGGAGGACGTCCAAGATAACCAAGATAGTGCCCCTGGCAGAGGGGGCAGAGGTGTGGTGAAAAACGCAAGAGTTAACACTCCTAAAATCACCAAGATATGTAAAGGTGGCAAAAGTGGGAAAAACCGAGGTGGGGGCCGGGGCGGGGGTGTAAAGCAACAAGTGATTGATACAATGGGGCGATTAAAGGAGGCTTCAACTAGTACTTTTAAGTCCGGTCCTGGAGCTAGCCCATTGCGGAAGTGGGTATCTTCAAAAGGGGAAGTCAAAAACATCATCTCTAGGCTTTCTAACGTCAGCAGTACAGCAACTACTCCTACAGAACTATCAGAGGAGGTTAGTGCCGATATTAACCAAGCAGATGGTGGGGGGAAAAATCTGCATCTCCCGTCAGTAGCAGTCCCCCGATGCCCCCAGTCTTCTCCCCAACAACAAACTTTCTAGTGCCACTAACACCATCATCGGTGCCAGGATCAGCTCCAATAGTTCCCATAGCTAACAATCTGGAGCAGACAGGAGAAGAACCATCACTTTTTAGTATCATGCAAGCTTTATGTGCTTTATGTAAACAGGCGAGCGACGACAGCAAGGAGATTAAACAAGCTTTGGCAGAGGTAACATCAAAAGTTAGCCTGTTATCCTCTGAAGTGACAGACTTACAGCAGCGAGTTGCTACAGTTGAGGAATCTAATTCGTATACAGTCAATCAGGTAAAGATCCAGGACTCTCAAATGTTGTTAATGAAGTCCAAGATCGAAGACCTCGAAAATAGACAGAGGCGTCAGAACCTACGGATCTTCGGTATTCCAGAGGGGAGGGAAGGCAATGACCCACGGACTTTCATAGTTAAAGTTTTGCAGGAGGCCTTCCCGGATCTTGGGGACTGGGATTTGGACACGCAAGTGCAACGAGCACATCGATTACCATTATCAATTTCCCAAGGAAATCGTGCTAAAACTAACTTTGCTAGACCTATTCTTCTGCCTAGGCAACTTCTTGCTACGCCAAGCTATATATTTCAAGGCGCGTCCGTCATCTCCAGTGAGGGTGGACGCAATGTCCATCTTTGTGCGGTCCGATCTCTGCAAGGTAACCATGGACAAACAATGGAAGCTCCGTCAGCTAATGGATCCTTTCAAAAATGTATGCTCACAAGTGTTCCTACAAGAACCTGCCCGTCTTAAGATTGTAAAATACGGACAACACTTTTTCTTTAATGAGCAGGACGCAAAACAAGCTCTTTCAAGATGGCAAGCAACCGGCAAGGATTGACTCTGAGATGAGAGAGGGTTTTTTTTTCTTTCTCTCTTTTTTTTTCTATTGAAAAAAAAAAAAAATCTCTCTCTCTCTTTTTTTTCCTGGATTTAATATCCAAGACTCATGATGTTCTACGACTCTGACAATGGTTGATGTCTTATTAGATACAGGTTACTAAGTAGTATTGGCGGGTCGGGTTGTGCTGGGTTGCTCTGGGTGATGTGGGCACGGGGGTGGTGGAGGGGAGATCGAGAGGGTGTCTTCAGCATGCTGTCAACATGGGACAGCCAAGAAGGGGGCGATCCTTTTCGTAGATACTGGGGTGGGGGGAGGGGGAGAGAGGGAGGAGGAAGGGGAGGGGTGGTTGGGGAGAGGGGGGTGGTGGAGATGGGATTTAAAAAGCCACAGTTTATTGGATTTTACATGGGCAGAGCACTGGAGGGAAGGGCACGCACTTGGGGAGAGGACGACGGGACCAGGTCTACACTTATTATCCGATGTCAGAAATTAAATGTATGTGTTGGAACGTAGCCGGGCTCAATCAAGCTAGTAAGCGACGGTTAGTGGCAGAAGAGCTACGTGTATTTAAGCAACACATATTGGGACTGGCGGAAACGCACATCGCATACAAAGATAGAGCATTGCTAAAGCAGCTGGGGTATGATGTTATCGTCTGCACATCACAAACTATTTCTATTCGGGGGGTGGCTTTATTAAAATCTAAGAGATGTGGGGCTGTTGTCCTCCGATCTGTGGCCGACTCTAAGGGGAGATGGGCTATCTCACAGATGTTCATTTCTGGGCGTACGTTTACAATATGCATGGTATATGGTCGGAATATCGACTGCCCGGACGTCATTCTTCAGTTAACCTCCGAGCTCCTCGAGTGGTCTGGTGAAAAGATCGTGATGGGAGATTTCAATTGTATTTCGACAGGAAAATCGATACTACTAATGTTGCTGCACGCTTCAGAATGTGCAGAACCAGGACCGCAGTCTTAGAACTTCTTCATTTGCTCCAGTTGGAGGACTCGTGGAGAAGGCTATTTCCAAATGTACCGGGTTTTACTTTCTATTCCGCACCGCATAAACATTATCCAAGGATAGATATGATATTTGCTGGTAGGGCTATTCTAGAGAATGCGCTTGTTACGGTATGTCCCAAAATCACATCCGATCACAATCCGGTCATGCTAACAATGCAGCTGCAGCCTAATCTTCACGAACCTGCTAGAGAATTTACTTTTCCTAGGCATCTCCTCAACAACTTGGAATATCTTGATTTTTTAAAAACTATATTAGAGGAGTATATAGATAATAACAGGGGCACGGCTACTATTGCAATAGTATGGGATTGTCTAAAAGCATGTGTAAGAGGCGCCACGCTGCAATATGTTATTAAACAAAATCAACAGGATTTTTTCCATCTGGAGCAAGAACAAAAACGCTGTTTAGATCTTGAGCGCTTACATGCAACAGCCATAGTTTCTAAAGATCCCGCTGAACAACTGATGTACCAGCAGGTTATCGAGGCTAGAGCCAAGATTATGAGAAGGCTACAGGACAAAGTCGCATATAGTTATCATAAGTTTCGAACAAATCAGTACGAATATGGTGAAAAAGTGGGTCGATTGCTGGCTAATCAAATCACTGATCGAAGGGCTAAATCTTCTGTCAAATCAATTAAAGGGGTAGATGGTTTGACCTATACAAGATCTACAGATATTTTAGAACAATTTAGGATATTTTATGCTGACCTTTATGGTGATTCTGGACACTTTGATCAGCAAGCTGCCTCGGCTTATATACAGGAGTGTGCAATGCCGGTTTTGGACTCTTTTTATTCTGAGCTTCTGCAAAAAGATGTCGGGGTTGGGGAGGTTGAGGAAGCAATCACAGCGCTGCCCGCTGGCAAGGCAGTCGGGGAGGATAAGATCCCACTGGAATTTTATAAAGTCTTCAAAACTATATTAGCCCCATTATACTTAGAGCTTTGTAATTCTATTATGGAAGGCGGTGAAGTCCCCCTTTCCTGGAATGGCACGAATATTGTCATCTTTCCCAAAAAGGGGAAGCCTATAGATGAAATTGGTTCTTACCGGCCAATAGCACTGATAAATGCTGATGCAAAACTTTTTTCGAAAATTCTTGCCACACGATTGGCCCCCATTATTCATCTGTTGGTCTCCGACCAACAACACGGCTTTGTCCCCGGAAGAGACACGGCGGAGCATATCAATACTGCAATTGCAGCATTTGACATCTCGGGGCAGCTAGGTCAGCAGCTGGGGATGTTGATGTTAGATGCCGAGAAGACCTTTGACCGAGTAAGCTGGGGAGCTTTATGGACAACAATGACTTCCATGGGCCTCGGTCAAAGGTTTATCTCAGCTGTACAAAAAATGTATAGGAGCCCAACTGCAGTAATTAAACTTAATGGTCAGTCATCCACCTGTCTTACAATACACCGGGGTACGCGGCAGGGCTGTCCGCTATCCCCGTTGTTGTTTGCTATTTATATTGAGCCATTCATCAAACACCTATTATTAAGTGCTGACATAATCCTGTTTACTGTAAATGGGATAGATCTTAAATTAACTGCATATGCGGATGATATCGCGGTATTCTCGAGTCAGCCGATAAATGGTCTGGCTGCTATAACCATCGAGGCACATCGATTTGGCTTTTTTTCTGGGTATAAACTCAACTTGAACAAAACACAGACATTACTGAATTTCCAACTTGATAATCTCCCAACGGCTTTAGGCGTCACAAAAAATGCAGTATACTTGGGAGTTACTCTAAGTAGTCAAGTCAGGGATATCATATCTTTGAACTACGAACCTCTCTTGAGGAAAGTAGTTGCTAACTTATGGTGCTGGCACTGGCTCCCACTAAGTATATATGGGAGGTGTAATGTCGTCAAAATGAATGTTCTCTCGAAATTTTTGTATTTTTTTCGCACCATCCCATTGAAGGTGCCTCAAACCTTTTTTAAGCGCTTGGATGGCGCTGTAGGTAGTTTTATTTGGGGATATCGGCGTGCCAGGAGAGCTTTACGATACATAAAATTGTCATTCAAGCAGGGTGGCTTTAAACTCCCAGATTTTAAGTTATACTTTTGGGCCGCGTTCACAGGGCGAATACAGAGTCTTGTCAAAGGACTCGAAGTCGGTCCCACCTGGCTTTCATACCAGCTAGCTTGTGGATCTGACTCTGGGTACTTGCTTTATAAAACTTCCAATCCGAATTATTTTAAGAGGGTGTGATTTAAGATAGTAAGGGACATAGCTAGTATATGGCGCGAAATCTCTAAGGCATACAAATTCCCTGACTTGCACTCTTATACTGTATTATGGGGGAATCCTCTACTGCCGAGTATATTTTACGATCGTGTTGGAAAAGAATGGCAATGTAAGGGTGTCACTCGGCTGGGTCATCTTTACGATGGGCAGGGTTTTCGATCCTTTCAGTCTCTGAGAGAGGAATTTAGCCTGCCACAAAAATACTTCTTCAAATACTTGCAAATCAGGGATTATTTTATCCGAGGCTTAGGTATGTTAGAGCTGGAGCTATCTGGATCTTTTCTGAGGTTCTCTCTGCTTTTTTGGGGCAGCCAGACGAGGGGCCATCGGCAAAACCTATCAGAAACTAATTGGGGGGTTAGTGATGATGGCACACAGTTAGCGGCTAAATTAAGTCGGATTTTTAACTGTAATATTACTAAGGAGGAGATGAATGAATCGCTGGAAACAATAGACTCGGCAGTAACCTCAGTTAATCTGAAACTCCAGCAAATTAGATTCATCTTTATGCTTTATTATACTCTGGAGCGAATATCTAAATGGGCTACCAGCTCAAACAACACAAAATCATACTGTCAGAAATGTCAGGAATTTGCCGCGGACCTATGCAATATGTTCTTTTCCTGTCCTAAATTGAAGGAATTTTGGGCTGGTATCACCCTCGCTCTCGCCGTCTGGGCTGGGTACGATAAAGTAGTCACTGAGAAAGAGCTGGCCCTGGGAATGTTCTCAGAGTTAGGCTGTCTTACTAAATCCTTTGCCTCTATTGTATCAGCTTGTGCCCGCTTATGTATAGCTCGCTCTTGGATCCAGAGCAAGGGTCCAAGTGTCAATGAATTCTGGGGTTTATTAAGAGATATCTACGAAATGGAGATGGCATTAGCGAAAGCCAGAGGTCCTCGGTCTTGGCGTAAATTTGAAAGGACATGGCCTTGCCTTCAATGGGATTGAGAGTATAATTTCAAATTTTTTGCAAATTGTAATTTGGATATTTCCCTGTTTTCCGTGCATGCTTTTATATGCTCTCTGGCTTTGATTCTCTTTGGTCCCCCCTTTTTTTGCTTTCTTTTTTTTCTGCTTTTTTCTCTCTTTGTTGTTCATGATCATTATTGGTATAATGGTATATTGTTTAAGAAATCTTCTGTCCATGTTACTTGTTTCAATTTTATTTCTGTTTGTGGCTATAAAAAAAAAAAAAAAATAGCACACATAAAGATGGATACACTGTTTTAACTCTATTGCAGAGAATATACAAACTGGCCAGATGTACGACCACGAAAATTAGCGATTCGCAATTTGCGAAAAATTACGACTCTCAAATTGCGAGTTGCTAAATCTAATGTACTTAGAAAACTGCCCACCAAATTGTGAGTCACAAATGACTTGCATCGCTATTAGTGATGAATCAATTTGCAAGTCGCTAAACAGTCTATAATAGCGACCGCAGCAGCAACTTGCGATTTGCGGTTGCAAATAGCGACCGCAGTTTAAAAAATAGCAGAATCACTTCCTGGGACAGCAGAAGGACCACAAAACAGGAAGTGGTGTCCCAGGATGTTGGAAAGTGGATTATTAGTAGTGGTAAATACGCATCTACCACTGGCAATAATGCACCTAACACAATATAGGGCTCAGAATAGGTCTCAGAAAATGATTCCCATGCTCAACCCTTGGTAGCTTGGCTGGGAGCAGGCGGCTTAACTTTAAAGACAGGTATGTAAAGCATTTAAAAACACCAATTCAGTAAATAATTAAGAAACAACACACAATGAAAATCCAACACCAATTTATAAAGATAGGAAATATTTTTATCTTCAAACGACACCATAACAAAAAAAAACAATGGAGGGAACAGGAGATATGAATTTTTAAAGATTTAACACTAAATAACACATGGAAACCTATAGCGCCTATTGGGACATCTGGTCACGCTAGACCGGGACAAAGTCAACGTTTCAGGCCGACCGAGATGGAGCCCTGCGCGTCTACCCCTTACGGTAGGTCTCGGTCAAAGTTTTTACCTTTTGACTTTGAAACTTTTCTGGAGCCTTTATCCCAGGGTCCCTCAAAGCTCTCAGCCAGTCCGGATTCAGTGAGGGTTCGCCGGCTTACCTTGCAATGAACTCCAGATCAAACTTATTGAAGTCAGACCTACAGAGCTTTCCAGCATGATGAACCAGAGATCTAGGCTTGCTCGCATTTGAAGGTGGGCGGCTTGACTCTCGCGATTGGTCCCTGTCAACTCTTCTACCTTTGGACTTAGAAATTTTTACAGAGCTTTTTCTCCCGGGGCCCCTCAATGCTCTTCACCAGGCTGGATTCGGTGAGGGTTCGCTGGCTTGGGTTTCCTGCACTACTGACCCGGGCGTATTGTTGGCCATCGCAACACGAAGCTCTTCCGATTGTTACGACTGGAGTGGATTCTGATTCCATTCGTCTAGGGGCGACGTCGGTAGTTAAACACTACTGCCTTCTGATTCCTTAAAATTACTCTTTGCTCAGATCTCTATGGATGTACGCCTTTTAAAAATTAACGTGTGTATTCCGGCGTGTGATACTCTAACTGCAACTCCAAATCTATGAGTCGGGAACCTCCCGCTCATGTAACCACGTATTACTCCATTTGATACTTGTGAGGGAGTTACTACATACAACTGAAATCAGTCGGAATATCATACTGACACTTTATAGGGACACTCACGTGCTCCGGCCGGAATTTGACATTCAACTCACTACATCTGGGCTGACCTTCGCCTTGCTTATGAAAGTGGGACCTGTTTGGTACAGAAGTCTCTTGCCCTGACGAAGTTCCTATAAAAGGAACGAAACGTGTTGGCTGTTGTCCTGTTGTTTTAACCTAAAGAAGAATAAAGATATCTGAATAGAACATATTGGCTGTTGTGACTCCATCCCTGGTGCTGCCTCCACTCTTTTTCATTTTGATATTTCTGGATCTCCAGTGAGACCTAACTGCGGCAGGTCTCGGAGGCTACGGGCACAGGACTTTAAAACATTGTGGACATTGAAACTGAGGTGCCAAACGTTTAGTCAGCTGCAGTTTCGCTATATTTTGGTGGCTTGGGTTTCGACCAGCTCCCAGTCAAACTGTGGAAATTGGACCTCCGGAGCTTTTCATCGGGACAAACCTGGAGGGCAGGCTGGCTCACGGTTGAGGGTCGCCAGCTTGGCTGGCCAGTTCGAGTCGGTCCACTTATGGAGCTTTTTTCCAAAGTTACTCCAAACTTCTGGAACATCTTCCTGAAGTTCCTTTGAGGGTCCCAAAGAGCCCAATACTTACACCAAGGGTCTGGAAGCTCCAAGATGGTCCTTGAAAGTTTGGGACTTCAGTTCCCACAATCCACTTGGACAAAACCCTTACAAATTCTCTGGTAGCACTCTAGGCTGGGGATCTTGGTGGTGATGGTCCAGGTGAGCTCTGTTTACCTGTAGCTTGCAGGGAGTCCAATCTTTAGTCCTTCTGAAGCAAGTTAGGTCCACAGGGCTGTAGGTCCAGATTGTGCAGCAGGCACAGTCAGTCTGAGTGCTGGGACTGGTTGGTGCAAATCAAACTTCTCAGCATGGACCCTTCTTCTTCCTCTTGTTTCAAGCAGCAGATGTGAGAGGCACTGTGTTCTCTGGGGCCACACAAGAGGGCACTCCTGTTCAATGAGGTGTAGGGCAACACCCCTTAGCATGACTATTTCATCCAAAGTGTGGCACAATTGTCGCCCAGAAAGCACTATTTCTCAAAAATTCAATATGGCTGAAGTCTCAGTAGAGAGACAAGAGCTGGCTAAACTAACCTCCAGGGTGGCTCATTTCCATATTCTCCCTCCCCCTGGCAACTGCACATTCCTCCTTAAACCTGTCATCTAGCTGGGTTCAAAGAGTAGGGGAGTAAATGAAACTGGCTTCTTCTGCCTGTCCCTACCTTCTTTTGAAGGTCATGGTATACAACCCCTTCCCCTGGCATTCCTATGCAGCAGAACCCTCTCCTCCCAGAATGGCTCTTTCACCCCAGGGGCTACTTATCACTTCATCAAAGCAGCCTGGGTAATCCACTTAACTCTGACCAATCAGGGCAGATCACAGGAAGGCTGAATTTTGCCTTACAGACAAGAAGATCTTATAAATTCTTGTCTGTACATGTTAGGATAAATTCAACAATAGCATATTGTTGGCTTTATCAATACCATTCTAACAAGTCCTTGAATGATATTTTACAGGCTTTCCTGGTGGGAATTATTAATTAATAACTTCTTGCCATGTTAACCTATGTGGCTGCGGATTTCCAATGGGGAAAATGAACTGGGTCATTTATCCAATACCAGATCTTATACAACATATTTTATAAGGACCCGCCCAAATCTACAGGACCCCCACCCCTGGAACACCTAGGGGAGACTTTAATGGTTCTGAATATGTCATAATATTGCAGACCCTCACTCCACAGTGCTCCTAGTATGAAATTCTATTCTGGTAAACACTTTACTACAATGTGAGGATTGAAATGTGCAATGTCACTAACCCCAGGTCATATAAAACCTATTTTATGAGGGTCCACCTTATAAGTACCTGACCCCCCCACCCCTGAGACATCCAGGGGAGATCCTGGGGGGTACCTAATATGCCAACAATTTGTAGTTTATAAATAAACACCAAAGTAGAGTGTGGGCACAATTTGCATTTTAAAAGTAGTCCTGCAGCACTGGGCCACTTTTAAACTGACCTCAGGCCTCAGCAATGCACACATGCAAGTGCAAAAAGGCTGCTGGCCTCTAAACTGTCATGCCCTATTATATACTAGGGACTTAAAGGTAGTTTTAATCCCCCTTCTCTATTATGTACTAGGGCCTTATAGGGGAGGTCATGCCAATCATAAGGGTACCCTAACCCATAGTGTATGTAGATGTTTTCACTGTATTCTAAGTGTCATTTCAGCATAGCACTGGCCCTGGGCCTGGTTAGGCAGAGCCCAGGGTCAATTAGAGTCAGTTGCCACTAGTACCAATCAGCAAACAAAATGGGGGTGCACAGGGCACAGGATGACTTAGCAACACAGGAGGATCCTGATCAGCAGTCAGAGCACATGGTAAGGTGCAGCAGAATAAACCTACACTGCAGGCAGGCTCCAAATATACCACTAAAATGGCCAGCAAGCAGAGAGAGAAGGCAGCAAGGGAGCGCTGCTGCAAGCTGATATTTTCATAGAGGGAATTGTACATCCCCATTGAAGAATGCTGCAATACCATGAGCAGCCTTTTGGACATGCATCTCAGATTGTTCCAGAGTCTGATAAGCGGACAATTTAGAGGGAGATGCAGCTGCGCATCAATGCCCAGGTCCATTGATGATATAAAAAAGGTGGTATGACCTGTGCTCTCAGGCCAAGGACAGGATGGCAGAATAGCTGTGTGATGTCCAGGGAACAGGAGAAGATCCACCCAATGTCACCCCACCCTCAACTTCAAAAGGAATGGTGGAGAGTACACTGGAGATAGAGGCAGGGTGTGGCTTTGGGTCCCTCAACACATCTCATCCCCCCCCCCTGGTAAGTGCAATATGTTTTCTATATCAGCATTCCTGAATAAATCCTGCTCTCCACATGCATGCTTCACACCCTCGCCAGGATACACTTAGATGCTCTATTTACATGATCAAAAAGTCACAGCTGGTGCATTATGGGAAACGTAGTCAGTGACATAAAGTGCAGTTAAGGTTTGACAATATAGTACCAACACTGAGATAGTGTCTCTCTCTTTTTGCCACATGGATACACCTCTGGGAGGAGAGGAAAGGCCTGATGATGTGGGGCCAGATGGAGGAAGGACAGAATGGGGCTACAGGGAGTCAGCCAAGTTGTTCCCATGTCCAGTGCAGAGTGGCATCCATCTCTCCACTGACTTCTGTGATTCAGGTCCCAGCATCCCACCAGCCATCCTCAACCAGACGCAGTCCTGTCACCAGGGTCCGGCACCTGCATCAAGCACAGCAGCAAAAAGGCAGCTGTAATCAAGGCTTAACGCTCTGTCCCAGGCAGGATCTGGCGATCAAGCGGTGTTTGGTGGTTTTGAATAGGCCATGCTGAAGGTATTGTGCCTGCAGCAAAACCAAATAAGGCTGTTAAGCAACAAGCTGAGCCAGGGAGTCAACAACATTAGCCAACAGTTGGCTGACAACCAAGCACAGCTGGAAGAGAAATTCAATGCCCTTACAAGGGCAATTGGGCAACTTTGTACCGAGCTGTTAGAGGAAAAATGGCAGCAAAGGCGCATGGAGTGTGGCCAGGCATTTAGGATAAAGGCAATGACCAGGACAATTGGGAGGCTGGCGCAGGCAACCACCCAAAGTGTACCCTGGGCCTGCAGGTAGAGATGGGCCACTTCAGTGGTGATGTTGCGTCAGGGCTGAAACAAATAACAGCAGCAGTTTAGGCGATACAGACAGCCACCATTGCCATTGGAGGAACAGGAGAGGCAGCAGACAGTGAGGTGTCTAGCCACAGTAGTGTCTCTGCTGCAGACACACAAATGCTGCATAAGAGAAGCAGCTACTAGCCTCCCATTCCACCTGCCAGATCCCCCTGCTGGACGTAGAGGGAATAAATAACTGTAAACTGACATTGTGCCATACAGTTGCCCCAAAAATTATTTATGTTTGTGGTGGAGTAACCACACAGCGTGTACATTTTTTAATGTTATGCGGATAATGATGGACGAGTTGTCCAGCAAGATTTTTGTGAACCCTGAAAATAAAGGGAAACATATGTTGTAAGATCTACATTTTGTATTGTCATTTGTAGAGGGTAGTGTGTCATCGGATAGCTCATACCTTGCAAAGTAATGCCTGGCTATGTGGTCCCTGTGTCTTCTTCCCTCTGCTGCTGTGCTTCCCTCAATTTGCAGTTGGGCGGGTGGGCCAGGGTCATCATCCTCTGAGTCTGATTCAGACACATCCTCTCCTGCAGGCAATGTTGTGGAGTATGGCACATGTTTCCACAATTTTGCACGCAGTCTCAAGGGCATACTGCAAGGCACCGCTACTCTTGTGAAAGCACCGGAAGCATGATTTGAGTAGGCCATATGTGCGCTCAGTCATGGTCCTTGTGCGCCTATGGGCCATGTTGTAACGCCTTTCATGTGGGTTGTGGGGAGACAGGTAGGGTGTGAGGATCCATGGCCGTAGGGCATATGCACTGTCACCTGGTGAGACACATATAAGGGTGAAACAACATACAGAGAGTAATGAATGTGCTTATGCATTTTACTGTGGACATGACATTCCAGTACCTAGTAGGTATCCTTCATCAAAATCCCCTTTTTGGGGTTCCAGAATATGTATTTGATGTGAGATGGGGGACATATGGGCCCATGGGTTCCATCTATGCACCTGATGACCTGTGGAAATATTGCTATCCGGTAGAATTGCATTTTAGTATTTTGCATTTCCACAGCATCCCTGGGCAGGTAGATGTGTTGGTGGAGCATGGCGTCTAAGAAATTGAGAAAAAAACATGAAAGAGCACTCTGCGTCACTCCTCCGGCCCTTGCAATGACATCTTGGTAACTATCACTGGCCAATAGGTGGAGGGAGTACAGCACCTGACATGGGTGGGGATAGCATTGATGCACTGGGTTCTGCTTTCTAGTTGTGATTTTATGGTGGCTATTAGATCTAGAATCACATTGCTACTCAGCCTGTACTGCTCATATATCTTTTCCTCAATCTCCTCAAACATGGTTAGCCTGACTCTGAAAATCCTCTCCTATCTCCGCCTCCTCTGCTGAGCAGCCAAACTCCACATCCTCCTCACTATCATGTACAGGGCAGCCATTGTTGAAAGGTTTCTGATGCATTGTAGGCCTTTTTTTGTTGGTTAGGCCCTTCGCCACCTGTTTTGGATTCATGGTAAATTGCGTGTGCAAACAATTAATTTTGTGCTTACTCGAAATTGTGACTCTTCTGAACATGATTGTAGTTATTTGCAAATAGTGGCTTGGTATTTGAGACACGCAAATTCCGCCTACTAATTTTGCGAGTCGATATGCGGGCACATCGCAATTTCTGAATCTCAAATGCCTGTCATACATCGTGTACGGCACATTTTGCATTCAGAAATTGTTTTGCGACTCACAAAACGTTCGTACAACTGGCCCATAATGTCTTATTAAAAAAGTGATCAAGAGCCCTCAACAAGTAATGGCCGAATTGGATGAAAAAGTTAACCTTTAGTTCTGGCTAGAAACACAGGAAGCTAATTTGCACAGCTTACACAACCGAAACACTGATACCTATGCAATTGGATTGCCCACTCCATCTTTTGGTTGTAGGAGTAGTTCCTATGTTGCCCACAATTTGAGGCATTGGTTGCAGTAACTGTAATTTATGACATATGAAGTATTGCCTGCACACTTGCATTGACCAATTCATTGGTTCAGTCGTGTATGATCCTGCATAGGGAATAACAACCTATTTTTTATTTTTACTTTGTGCTGTGGAGCTGGAATGTCCACAAAAAGCAAAATTTACCCTGAAGGTCATTATTTCATTATGGATTCATTATTCATTAGTAGTTCATTAACAGGACTCTTTGGTATCGAAATTATAGCAAGAAGGGGCAAAGCTCAAACACTTAGGTACTTGCTAAAAGTACATAGGTTGAAATATATTTGGGTAGTGCTGGAAGAGCATCATGACTTTGAATTGGTTGAAAAGGCCTTAGCATCATTAGCTGAATGAGAGTAGTTCTCAGCGTACATTGATTGTTGGGACTGGCAATGAATACTCTTGGCATTTGTTCATTTACTTTGGGTGGTGTCATAGAGAATACTCAGCACAGCGGAGGCTCCCTGAGTCTTCACTGTCATTAAACTAATGGGACTCTGACTCCACACTGCAACTGCTTCGAAGGTACTCCCTGGCACTATGAGCCTCCTGACCTTCACAATGATGTGATTCCACCATCTGCCCTCCTCTGTTACTGTATCCAAACTCTATAGCTTCAGGAGCTAGAGTGGGCACCAGAGAAGAAGAGTCAGAGCATTACAATCTTTTTTTAGGTTGGATGAATAATCACAGTGGTGTGCAGATTTACCAAGACTCTGTGTTGGGTGTGATGCTACTTTTTTAACATAAAGCCAACACAAAGTATAGTGGTTATGTGAGAGCAGAATTCCAATAATTTCTTGAAACCCAATATCTCAAAAACCCAACATTTGCCTTAGGCAGTTACGCTCCACAACCCTTCTCATTGATGCTGAAGTAAGAGACTACCCTCCCCTTCAATCAGACAAATTGAATAGGGGAAAATCATTTAGGAACTGAGTTCTAGATCAAAATTAAGTTTTTATGATTTAATACAGAATCATTAATAGATCAGTACAAAATAATGAAAGGTTTTAGCCATGAAGACTCAGTAATACAGAATCATAAATCATAACAGAACCCTAGTCAATTAATAAAAATCCCTCTAAATAAAGAGTCCTGACAAATTTTAGTGAAGAAGAAATTTCTCAGGAAAATCTAACAGAGTCTCGGGAGAAAAATAAGAAGTCACCCTAATTTTTCAAAACCAGGGGTTTTTATTCACATTTTATACATTTTGGTTAATGACAATGCAAATTTAGCATAGCATGATCATGGTTAGAATGCACTGGGAAAGCACAAACAATTTTGTAGGTTTGAAAAGTCCTTAACACTAATCTATTTCTTAAGGTAAGAGAAATCTTCTGCTTGATTCCTCAGCAACTGCATTCCGGAGATCTTCTATCCAATATGAATTTGTTTTCAAATAATAGCCCATAGAGTTATGCCTATTTGCATGATTACATTGGAACTTCAAGTGGAAATCCTTCAAAATGTTACTTTAGGTACATAATGGAAAGTTTCGTTCACAATGCACTCTTTCTATTCTCTTTAATACTACAATCTTTTGATGCCATTGCCATTCTCCATGGAAACTGTAAAGAGAAAAAACTTGCAACGCTGCTGTTTGGGAGCGGAAATGAGCAGGAGCAAGATGAGCAGAACTCTAGAAACTCCATCCATTTTAATTATATGTCATCTCGTATTAAAAAGTGGCAAACTATACTACATTATTAACACACTTCTAAATGAGATATGTATATTGTTTCAAGTGCAAACCCATTAAATAATCATTTACAGTCATATACATAATTAAAACTATTAATTCACGTAACTTATTTATCACCCAGAATTTGCACATCTGAAAAATCAGGTATTTACATTCCAAGGCAAACTGTGATTTTAGTTTGATTGCAACCAAGTGTAACGCAAACCTATGCAATGCGCTTGTGCCTTGTGTTCCTATGCATCAAGGGGCCGTTCCATGGGTGGTGCATTGAGGTTCCAATGCAACCACTCCTAATGCAAATCACTATCTAGAAAGGATTGTGGTCAGGTATTTGGGCATTTGGGCCAAAATCCTGTGCATCTTAAAACACACTTTTCATACTGGAAGGGACCCCATCCTGTACAAAAACTATGCTTACCACAATACAGATACCCTCACACTATGGGGCATATTTTCAAGCCCCTATCGCCACCACAATGTCACTTTCAGTGACGTTGTGGGGGCGATAGGGGCTTTGCCTTATTTACAAGGTAGCGTTAAGCCAACGTAACGTGGCTTAACGCTGCCTTGTAAATAAGGCACCCTTTCACGCTGTACTTAGCATGAAAGGGGAGGGCAATGGGTGTTGCGGTGGGCGTTCCACCGCAACACCCATTGATTTTGATGCTGCCCCTTATTTAAAAGGGTGGCGTAAATAGGAGGCAGCGCCAAAATTAAGACCAGTGAAAACCTGGTCTTAAACAGGCGAAACGAGGAGAAATGCCTTATTTCTCTGCGTTTTTGCTGTTTCCATGTGTGCTGCGTTGTGCAGCACACATAGAAACAGCAAATTGCCATTGATTGTTTATGTGCAGGAAGGTGACCCTTCCTGCACATAAACAATTAAAAAATAAGATGTTTTGCAACTACATGAAAGTTAAAAAACGTCATTTAAAGTTTGTTTATGTGCAGGAAGGGAGACCTTCCTGCTCATAAACAATCTTCCCCTCAATGCAGACACCCTTGCACTATGGTGCAAGGGTGCCTGCGTTGGCGCTAGGCTACTAAGTTTAGCGCCAGTGCAGGGGGAAATGCAGGGATGCACCATATTGTTGTAAATATATTGCAGCCCTGCGTTTCTGAAGTGGCGGAGTGCGGCGTTAAGCCGGGAAGGCCAACGCGGCACTCCGTCACTTCGTTTTAAATATGCCCCTATGACGGATGAGTGTGCATTGGCGTTTGGAAGCCAGAAGTACACCAGTGCAGGGAGAGAGCAGAACAGTGTCACATCTTAGTAGATATGGTGATGTTATGCTCTCTCCTGCTCACACAACACACTGCCGCAACTTTACTTGCAGCGCTGTGCTGCATTGCATGATTTTTTAGAAAATATTGAGCTGGGTTCTGTGATTCTGTGTAAGAAGTAAACAATGACACTAAAGAAAGCTATAGACTGTGTGGATGTTTTCATGGCATACATGTCCTTTTGAATGTGAAAGAAATGCTGCCCCATTGTGCGATGATGAAACCTTTGCCTGTGGAAAGCATATATAATTTCATAGAGGAATTGACAGTATTGATCTGTACATTGCTAACTCATAAACTGAGGAATGGGGAGGACACACTGGAAGCTGCACAATAAATTGCCTCAAAGAATATTGCTGAAAAAAAATCAAATCTGGATTTTAAAATGGGGTTAATTGACCTACCTGAGTATGATGAACAGCAGACGGTCAAGGATAGCGTGCAGGACACAGACTAGGGTGCCGATTACGATCTCATTAGGAAAGCATTCACACCGAATCGGGTTGGGAATGCTTTCCGTACAAATCGCTCTCCAGGAGTCCCACCGACCGAGTACGATGTGTCCATGTGTGTACGGACTCAGATCGGTCAGACTCCCATTGAATTCAATACCCAATGTGAACACAGACTCCCATTAAAAAAGGTGTGGGTGGAGAAAAACATGCACCCTGTGGCGGTCACCCCATTTTCCCTGCCACACTGTGCATGACTGGAAAGGGGGGACCCATGGGTACCCCCCTGGGACCGAATCGGAGGGCCCCGGGTGAAGGGATGCCTGCTACTGCCCCCCGAAGTCCAATTCCCACAGCCGTTTTGTCTCAGCAAAACCGAGTCGGTACGGCTGACAGAATCGGTCATCGTACTCGCTCGTTTGGAAACCATCCCAATTGAGCTGCACGATTCGGCTCCAAACGACTCGGATTGACTGTTTTGGTTTCGGAACCGATTCGGTCAGCGCGGACAGCTTCCTCACATTGTACTTGGTCGTTCGGAAAGGGGGACAATTCATTCGGAAACATTGGCTCCGAATCAGATTCGCTTTTTCCGAATCCCGTTTGGAGCCCTTCCTAACGAGATCGTAATCGGCCCCTAAATTGGCACACCGGCTTGAGCAGTTCATTTCTTAATCCTATATGCATGGAAAGGGTTTAGTGCTCATTGACTTGCAATATGGAATCTCCTTTCTGCTGAGCTGGTCCTTGTTCACGGCAGAGCCATGCTTGATTTCACAATTATACATTTCATATGTGTTGGAACTTTAAAGTTCTGCAGAAAATAAGACAAATATTTATGGCAAGGATACGTCCTTATAATTCAAGGGCTTTTTCTTCACTTAAGTCAATAATTTGGACTTAGTATATGTTGACTCAGATAAAATTAGCCACTGTATCATGAAGAAAGTAAGCTACCAAAGATCTGTGCCCAAAATCCTAAGGCCAATGTGTCATCCCCGAAATTCAGACTACATTCTTCCCTCATGCGTACCCCAGGCAATGTCTACCTCTTTCGCTGAACTTTCGAATTCAAGCTGGAAATCTTCAGGGTTGCTGGCGTTCCACCAATCACTAACCAATTCTAGGTATCTCTTTATTACCAAGACCTTTCAAGAAGGAGCAGAAGGAAAAAGAGAAAAAGCCTACATGTTTTGCCAGCATTTGTTATTCTGCCACTACTTACGATGAGTAACAACGAGTTTAATCATAGCGATCTCCATTGTCCTGTCCATTATAAATTACATATGTAACCCAAAACTAGAAAAACAAATCTGGTAGATTCTCTTTGCTATACAGCTTGCAGTTTCATTTTTATTTTGAACACATTTGTGGGCTCCTTTTCATATTACAAAACGCATCCATGAGTAAAATGTAAGCCAAATATAAAATGTTATATTTTTATAAACATCAACTTATCTACTTTTGGTGAGCGAACTAGTCTCGTGGAAGGAAAAAAAGAGAGATAATATTTTAGCGTTCCTGGTTATTTTAGTAAAGCAAGCCTTTTCATTTGTTTGTGGTTAACATACTCTGCAGAGTAACTGCAGAGCGATTAAATCAATTATAAACACAATACAGTCTCTACAGTCTTCAATTAACTGCTTTAAAGGAAATGTAGGCCAAAGTAAAAAGCAAACATGAATACAACTTCCTAATTAAAAAGCTAGAAAGGTACTTCAAAAAGAAATGGGATATTAAATTACCATTACAGAATGAAAGTAATATTTGATGTAAGTTCCACAATAATTGGCTATGAAATGTCTTTTAAAAAATACAGCACAGAAAAAATAAATAATTTCAGTATTTGAAAATGAACTACCACGGACCAAAAACTATATTTCGGCAAAGTAAGTAGAGTAAAGGTTTTATTTTAAAATGCTGGAGTATGGTTACTTTTAGAGAGAATAAAAAGTGCACAATTTTAGGACTGCCTGGACATCTCATCTATCACCAGATCTAATTTGAATAGAAAAAGATCTTTCAGAAATACGACTGATAGAGGGGCTTAGGCGTCACCTCCACTCATATATTAATTAGATTGAGTCTTGTATTTGATCGGACAGAAGTTGTGAGCTTTCACTGAAAAAGGATGTGAATAGTTCACATTTTGCCTTGTGGGAAACGTAAGCTCAATAGAGCAGTACTGTATTGTTTATGGTGGCAAGCCAGTGATGAAGATTATAAGCCTGATCTATTTATTATGAAACGTTACGATAAAGGCAGATGGCCTTGTATGTATTGTGAAAAGTATATGTTAAAGTCAATAGATATTTAATGGGTGGACTGTTATTACTCTGTATTAGAACATTGGAATTTTTGGGAGCTCTATTGAAAACAATGCAGTGATCCGGGCTTCTAATGGCTGTTAGAAGCCCGGAGCATCAACATTCCAAAGTTTAACAAAGGCCGCATGAGCCCGGGGGGATTTCAACCCCCTGAGGCTCTGTGATGCCATTGTTTTATAAATTAGAACATTCTGCCTTCTAGTGGCGGAATGTTCTAATGGCCTTGGAGCCCTCCATATCAGGCTCTACTTGTCATTAGAGGCCCTCTCCCTTGTTAAAGACCCTCTCCTTCAACTCAGGTTTTTAACGCTGGAGCGGGCCTTTAATGACCAGTAGAGCCCGCTACTGTGGGCTCTAAGGCTATATTAAAGCCTAAGGAGAGGTAGTTTATCACATGGAATCTCGTTGAATACCATAGTAGGCAAGGACTTTGGTGTGGTTACCCCCCTGTTACACCACGTGGATAGAAGATTTTCACTGTGATAATCTTTGGCAAGCCATTTTGAAAGGGGTTGTATATTGTTTTGCTAACTGAAATTTTGTACATATTTGGAAATATATATGTACATGCCTGATGGTTTCCAGTTTACGTGCAAACCGGTTGGCCTGTGTTGATTCTGGTGACAAGCCAGTGGAATAGGCTATAGGCCTTATATGTTCAATTTAAAACGTTATGTCAGAATCCGTAAATCTGATTTACTGTGAAAACATATGATAATACCAAAGGGCCTGACTTGTTTATTGTGAAGTGTGTTAAAAGCAATAGGCGTTTACGGATGGATTGCTCATAAAATGTGCTAAAGACTCTAAGCAGGTATTTTGCTATCTGAAAACTCACAGACTACTATAGTCAGGCAAGGATTTTGGTGTTGCAACCCACTTGAACAAACAGCAGGGATGGATATTTTTCACTTCTTTGATCCTTAATAGGTACTCTGTGGAAGGATTTTATATTGTTTTGTCTATAGTAATATTGTATATATTTGTAATTTTGTTACTTTATACCTGATGGTTGCTTTGTGAAACACCTTATGTTCAACAAAGTAGGGCTCAGTTGGTTGTGGTAACAAGCCAGTGACAAATTCTTTAAGCCTTATTGGTTTATAGGGAAAGGTTATGTCAAATGTCATAGATCTGATCTGTTTATTATGAAGGTTTACAACAAAAGCAGAAGGCTTGATTTATTTATTATGAACCACATATGTTGAAGCTGATAAGCAATGTTATTTCACCATATTAAAGCCTGCAGACAAGCATTTTGTTTAATGGTTTATTACTGATTACTTTTGTAGAAAAGGATTTTAGTGTTCATAACCTCCTTTGAAAAACCATGGGGTAGAAGATTTGCCTTGTAATAATTGTTGCTAGCATCAATTTCGAAAGTCTGACAGACTTACTTGTGTGCCAGGATATAGTAATAAATAAAATCATGTACATATATATGAAGTATGAATTAAAACTGAAAAAATACGAAAATGTGCTGTAATGGTTAAGAGCACAATCCATAACTCACCATACATAACAAATGCAATTCCCATGATTTTACCCTTAATGAAACTAATACAATGTAAAATGTTATAAATCATCCAACAGGTGAGATTACCATGAATGTAGTATGATTTATTGGTTTCAGTATGCATTTTGTTTAATTACATTTCACATTTAGGTATTTTTATTCAATGGTATAAATACATTGATGTCACAACCATTGCATTTGATGAGTGAGCTATGGTTTCATGGGTGTCAGGTGAGTTATGGATTGTGCTCCTAACCATAACTTGCAATTTTAAGTGTTGTTTCAGTTTTAATTCCTAATCGCAACTGTGCTTTAACCGTATTTTAGGAGAATTTCTAAGGTTGTTTTAAACATAAGTTGGCTAGTTATAACCAAAGCTAGCTATAAGTTAACTTTCACCTTTGTTTTTTCTAGAGAGTTTTTTTCCTTTTGTACAGGGTGCCTCTGTTGGCACTCTAATGCTATTTATCCTACTTGAGCACCAGACATGAAAAGTCTAACTTTTTAAAAGCTACTTTTCCAGTGTATTTATTAAAATCCAACTCACCCCTGAATTGGACTTTTCATAAATACTGAAGAAACAGTGGTGGCTTCTGTAGACTATCCCAAACCAAAGTTAACAAAAATAGAATTTAATTGCACTTTGGTTTTTCTCATAAGATCAGCTACAGCTTTTTACAATGAAAACAACAGTTGGGGATCTAGTCACTGTAGGATAATGACAGCATACAATTCTTACATGTTCCACATTTAAATACTAGGCCCCCTACCTTGTTGACTACACGGCCTACTTAGAGATATCTTAATTAATATTTAAATGAAGGGTTTTCCAATCAAAAAGCGTTATTTTAATTGGTTTGACAGCAGGTTTAAAAACTGCTGGAGTCAGGCTACATATAAAGGTCTAAAGCCATGTTTTCATTGTCCACTTGGTGCATGGCACAATAGGTGCAACTGTATACAGGTGATACAACTTTCCGTTGCTGTAATATACAAAATCGTTCTATAAACGAAATAAAAAAATGTCATAGTTATTGTAGCTAAATTAAACTTTAAAAAGAGCATATAAGACATTAGGATATATTTTACAAAACCATAATGTTTCCTAATATATTGTTGATACAGACTTAAACAAAACAAACCAAGAAGCCACCAACATTAAATAAGAAAATATTAGAATAATTATTCAAGAAAATAGCAAAATAGCAAAGAACACAATAGAATTTTAAATACAGACTAGATCTTAAAAGATCAAAACAAGAAGAACATGTAGGAGCAAGTTTGTGGTATATGTGATCATATGCCCATATACCTTAAAATACTTGGGGAGCGCCATATGTGAAATTAAGGAGAAAATACTAGAACATGTTGGAGCAGTTAATAACAAAATAGAAGTTATGCCACACCAAAACATTTGGAAACACATCACCAAGGTGATTGGAAACAGATGATATTTTTTTTTAATGGCCCATGTACAGAAATATCCATGCACAGGTGACAGAAAAAATATCCTAAGGTAGCTGGAGTCCAAATGAAGTCCAAATTGAGAACAGTATGGCCATCAGGAATAACTAATGAAGAGGAATTGTATCTCTCTTTGGGCCAACGGGAAGTCAGAACCTCATACAGATCTGACAATAATCATGCAGAATAGAACAACATCAGTAAAACCTTAAGACCCCACAGAATACCGAAATCAAATCAGTGATACATACAATTCTAATTAAACCATAAAACAAACCATATACAGCTCAGAGATATATTAGCTTGCGGTTTATTAAAGATTAAAAATTGAACAACGTGTTATGTTTTTTATTCTTATAGAGAGCACTCAAATGCCCACAGGCATATTGGCGCTAGCTGAACAGGAGAAAAGGAGGCCCTAAAAAAAACGAATTATCGGAAAATAGCCATGTTTTCAAGGATTACCTAAAGCCAAAAAATGTATAATAGTTTTGGTTTAAGGAGGAAGATCATTCCAAGCTTTACTAGTTCCAAGAACAAATTCTTTGGCACCCCAGGTTACAAGCTTGAAGCTGGGTACTAACATCAATTTAGGGGAGGCAGATCATAAGGATCTAGCTGCAACACACCAAGTGAATTTCTTTAAAAGGGAGTCAGTGAAGCATTCTAATAGATTTAGAGACAGATTGGTATTTCAGGATTTTCAGAAGCACACAGGTTGCCGTATTATTTTGAAGTTTGTAGATATTGAGGTTGTGCTGATCGGCATTCAGATAGAGCCCAGACAGCACCAGAGAGGTAACTACAGTTTTCTGTATGTTAGCTGTGACAAATGGTAGAATCTTCTTGATCAGCCTGAGGTTATAGTAGGCAGCAGAAGTAACTGATTCACTTAGTCATGGTAAGACAATTTGTTGTTAATAAAAACTCCTAGGTTCTTGGCTACTCTCACAGGTGAGGGAAGTGGGCCTAAATCAGATGGGCACTGTGTAGGAGACCAGAAGGATGGTTGGGCACCAAAGATCAAGACCTCCGTCTTTTCTGAGTTTAATTTCAAACAGTTCATGGACATCCATGAACTGACTGCCTGCATACATTCGCAGAAACTTGCCCCACTTCAGGTAATATCAGTGTCCAATGAGATGACAATTTGTGTGTCGTAAGCGTATGATGTCAGGGAGAAGCTAAAAGATCCTAGCAATTCTGTCAATGAAATGACATAGACATTGAACAGTGTTGGACTAAGTGAGGACCCCTGGGGGACCCCGCATGGCAGAGAGTAGTTGTGAGAGACAAACTCACCTAGTTGAACAGACTGTTCATGGGCGCTAAAAGGGAGTTCAGCAACTCCCATGCTGTACCTGTCACTCAAATACTGCCCAACCGCTCCATCAGCAGCCCATGACTCAGAGATCAAAGGCTGCTAACAGGTCTAGCAGGATAAGGGCAGCTCTACAACCCTGATCAAGAGATAACCTAAACTCCTCGGTGACTTTGATGAATGCAGTCTCAATGCTGTGACCAGCACGAAAGCCAAACTGGATAGCAGCCAGGAGATTGTTAGCCTGAAATTGACTGACAAGTTGTTTGTTCATGATTTTTTCAATAAGTTTTGCCAGCAAACGTAGGCATGAAATAGGATGGTAGCTATTGGGAACCTGCGGGCCAAGAGGAGGTTTTTGATGTGAGGCAGGACTGAAGCCTTCTTCCAAACTAAGGGAAACGAGACAGAGCAGCACATACAATGAAAAATGTCAGTCAGTTTAAAAGCAATCATCTCCGCTACTAAAGTAGCAATCCTTGGTGGACAAGGGTCACATGGAGAACCTGATTTAGATGACTTAATCATTTTGATGACCTCTTCTCTAGATGGTGGAATAAACAGACTAAGGGGTATATTCACAAGAACGTGCGCTAAACATCGCCAAAATAGCTTACCGCAACTTCTCACATCGCAGTCCATCGCGTGAAAATAACGCTGTGTTAACGTGGCATTCACAACACGGTGATACCGTGCGATAACCGCACGATAACGTGGCGAATATCCGCGAAACAACTAGCGCGACGGCGATAAAAATCCAAACCTCAACGCAAAAAAAGTTGTGATGGGCCCAATCGCGAAGAGACAATCCGCGATAAGGCACGCAAGGCCTGCAATACACACACGTGAGGCAGGAAAAACCACTACAAAAACAGAAAAAATATACACCAACCAAAAAAACACCAACAGCGAAGCATGATGGAGTGAGGCGGAGCAGGCACAGGGGACGATCGGAACCCCACAAGCCCCCCGGAGCCCCAGCCAGGGCCCTCGGGGACAGGGAAGGACAAGAAGAAGAGGAAGTTGTGGTTCAGTCCGCAGGAGAATCAGAACCTGGTCAAAGAGGTGATAGGACACCACCAACAACTGTTCATCCCCTCCACCGTGTCATTGGGCACAAGAAATGGAATATGGCAGTCCATCTTGGACAAGGTGAATGCTGTCGGAGTGCAGAGGAGGTCAATGGACGAGGTCAAGAGGCGATGGACTGATATCAAGCGCAAAACCAAGAGCAAACTCACCAACAACCTCAAAGCAGCAATGCAGACTGGAGGTGGTAGTCCTGCGCCGCAGGAGGAGCTGGATGAGATGGAGGAGATGGTGTCGAAAGTCATCAGTGTGGATACGGTGGCAGGAGGTGGGGGCCCAGACACTGCTCTACAGGACCGGACACAACAGCAACAGGGTGAGTAGCGACCAGGGACTGGGGGGACGGGGGGAGATGGGCACAATGGCACACATGCACAAATAAGCAGACCACACTGCACACCCACAATGACTTCGGATCATGTCCCTGATCCCCTTGCCATACTGCAGCACACATAGGAACACCAAGTAGCCCCACCCCCACCATGTGCCCAAAGGGTCCCCCACCCAACACATTACCAATAACACAACCAACACCTGCACACGTGCGGAACCCAGCAAAGATGCGTATCCGTCAGCCACACTGACAATGCAAGAGACACTACATGACTAGTAGCATGGCTGCAGTCCAACTATCATGTCAATGTGCAGGCCACGACACTGATGTGGCTGAGTGTGGGCCAGATCCACAAAGGTGCAGGTCACATCCACGTGCACAGAATAACCCCTGACGTCAACTACACACCCGCCTACCGACCATGACCACGAGTCACAACACGACGAAGGGCACAATTCACACTAGTCAGCAACATCTCAGCACTGTAGACGCACAGAAGTGAAAGACACACTGCCTGAGAAGGATGAGTGGCAGCCAAGTCAGAGCAGCAGGTGCGACTCAGCCCCAGTGCAGCATACACACATAAGAATAAGAGCACCCCAACATTGCCAATAATGTGGTACACACTGCAACACTCCCACAACAGAACACAGGACACAACTGGTGCCGCCTGCGTGCACAAAATGGCCAAGCACATCTAGCGTCGCCGGAATCTTTGACATGACAATGGACGAGTACAACCTGTAACCTGTATCAGTTTATTAACACATGCAGTACCAGTGGACCATATGTACTGTCCCATCAACGTACAGGACGGACACAAAGTGACGTACTCAGTTGAAAAAATTGGCAATGAGGGTGTTCCTACGGGCTATTCTTGCTGCAGCTGCAGTGGGGTGTGGGCCACCTGCCCCATCGTCCTCATCATCGTCCGGTGCATCTGGCACTGGGATCCATGGGGCATTGGAGCGCACACAGATGTTGTGCAAAACACAACATGCAACGATCATCTTGCACACAATGTCTGGCCTGTACAGGAGCCTTCCACCTGTGATGCTCAGGCACCTGAAACGTGACTTCAATACGCCAAATGTGCGTTTCACGATGCCCCTGGTGCATTTGTGGGACGCATTGTACTGCCGCTGGGCATGTGTGTTTGGGTCTCAGAGGGGTGTCATCATCCAAGTGCAGAGTGCATATCCCTGATCACCTGTGACAGTGCAGAGAGAGATGAGTCAATAGGTGGTTCGGCATGATGAGTTGGCAGGCACACTAGTCCAGTGATGCCTGTGCTGGCTGTGCATGGGGTGAGTGTAAGACAGCCCCCAGGGAGTGTTTGGTGCTGGCAACAACTACAACATTCATCACTCAATTAGAAGCTCAAAGTACAAACAGCAAGGGACCATGACTTGAGGTGCACAGAGTTAGTGGCCCCGGATGCACAGCGGCCAGCACGGGCACACCGCCACGGGACGGTGACTTGCGATGTACTGGGTTAGGCCCATGAGAGCTGAGCGGGTCCTCGTCGATGTCCAAGGTGACTGTCGCTGAGTGTATCATGGGACAGTGGAAAGTGTTCCCCCAGGGCATGATGCAGAGGGCACAACCAAGCAGCAACAAGCAACATGGGGGATATGAATGCCACAGACTCATGCCAAACACCAAGTCCGTACCTGCCAGATGATGAGGACGACAACCCCCAGGCCACAGACTCAGACGCCACCAAAGTTCAACCAGAGAGTGACCATGACTCATGGCGCATGGAGTCAGTGGCACCAGGGCTGCAAGTGGTTGCAGTCTGCGATGAGGCGTTTACATTGGTATACACTCAGCCATTCAGAAATCAAGACCCAGTCACAAATGTGGGATCTACTTGACGCAGTGTCGGCCGGTGGCAGCGGTGTGCGTGGGCCAACCGCAGTTCAGCCAGCTCCTCCTGGAACTCCCACACACGGAGTTGGAATGTCACGTGGCGATGATGTGTGGCTCACGGAGGCTGAGGCACCAGAACTGTGCATGTGTGCAGCCTGCGACGATGCCGTGCCCTGGCTGGTCCCATGTTGATGTGATTGGTGTGAGGCCGGCTGGCCCGCTGTGCATGCCAGAGCCAGTAGTCTGCAGGGGCCCACATACATGTGTCTCCGGCTTGCGTTGAACAGGGTTAGTGGCACCACATGTCGCCAGCTTGCGTTGAACAGGGTTAGTGGCACCACGTGTCGCCGGCTTGCGTTGAACAGGGTTAGTGGCACCACGTCAGTTGTTGCTAGTGTTCGGTCACCTCCGTAACGAGGATCTGGCTTTCATCCGGACTGTACCGCATCTTCCTCTTACTCCTCTCCGTGCGTTCACTGGTATGGACTCTGCCATTCATGAATCACGACTAAGTGCTGGATGTGGGACCGACTGGACCACAGTGCGGTCCGTGGGCAGCGGTCAGCACGGGCCCACAGACACGTGTCGTGTGCTTGCGATGCAGAGTTTGGGACACTGATCGAAGGGAGTTCAGTGATATACATGCTGCAATTAACATTTGGTCACTGCCATTCATGACTCAAGACTCAGTACCATATGTGCCACCAACTGGGCCGAATTGTACGCCGGTGGGGTATGTCAACGAGAGAGGAGTACTGTGGGCCTGCGTCGTGGAGGCTAGCGATGGTCTGCGGGAGCTGCCAAGGTCGCGGGCCTGGGGCTTGGAGCTTGCACCGGCACGTGGTGGGCCCTCTTTGACACACGCCGGTGTCGGCAGGTGAGCGGAGCGGCCTTGGTGCGCTGGGGCAGGCAAGACAGGTCTGGGGACCAGCGGCCTGGGGTGCAGCAGGCGCACAGGGTCGCAGGCCCCGCCGCTCACGGTGTCAGCCTCGTGGCGGGCTGAGAAGTGCCTCCCTGGCAGACACGTTGGCCATTTCTGAAGAGAACCACGCCCAGTGCGACAGGGTTTTTATTCACACCCCTACACAAGCCTGGCATACGCAGGGCCAACCCACTCTGCCCACGCCTACAGGGGGGGACGTAACGAGCAACATTTCCGCGTTATGCCCCACAGCCTGTGGTGACATGGTGGCGTCCACTGACCACTACACTCCATGCACCAGCAGTTAATGTCCACATGGCCATTTCCGTGGTTTGCACACTGAAGTCTGTCCAGCACATCCACGCCACACTTGGCATTGGGTAGGTTCTCATTCATTAGTCACTTGCCTCTCTCGCACATGCCTGCATCCAGCCTCTCCTCACATTCTGCTATTGTGTGGCTGTGGTGCCATGCTGTAGCTGGGTTGTGTACATGGCAAGCCCAGGTTCCCAATGGAGTTGTGTTGTCGTGTCTGTTCGGTGGGCATGTTGTGTGGCATGTTGCATGTAATTTTGCTGGGTGCCCATTGCCAGTGTCGTGAGTTGCATGACTGTGGAGTTGAGGGGTGTGGTGTGTTCATTTGGTACTTAACAACGAGCAATGCATTTCCATAGGTGCCATCCTGGAAGCGTTCGTTGATGATGGACTGTCGGAAGATGAATGAATTATGCACACTGCCTGGGTAGTTGGCCACAACATTGGTGAAGAGTCCCCGGTGGTCCACTATTGCCAGCACATTGATGGAATGTGTGTGCTTCCTGTTGCGGTAGTTGTGTGCAGTGTCGGCAGGGGGCACAAGTAGGACATGTGTGCAGTCAATAGCCCCCAACACGTGAGGGAATCCAGCTATGGCGTAGAAGCCCTGCTTGGTCTCCAGCTGCTCCTGTGCAGTGTGAGGGAAGTGGAGGTGCTGGGGTACCAGGCTGATGATGGCATCCAGGACTGGTGTGATGAACTTGGATAGGGCTGGTTGTGAGACTCCTCCGACTCTGGCAGTTGTGGGTTGGAAGGTACCAGAGGCCAACATGTGCAGCACAGCCAGCAGCTTTGTCTGCGGAGGGATGTTGGTTGTCCGCTGTGTTGGTACCGTCAGCCTGTGGGCGATGTGGGTCAGGATGCGGAGGATGGTTGTCCTTTTGAGCCTGTAGTGGGCAATGACCTCCTCTGGCGATAAGTCTGTGAGGCTGGTGCGTTTATGGTAGGTCCGCTGTCTTTCTCTACGCTGCCTCTGTGGTGGTCCGGGGGGGGGGCGGGGCGGGTCCTGGGGGTGGTGGCGGGCCTGGGGGTGGTGGCGGTGGGTGTTGTGGCCCTCTTGGATCCCCGAGCTGCATGATCAGTAGCTCCATGGCATCTGTTGGTCTTCAGGTGTGGTTCTGGTCTGAGCTCCCTTTCGGACTGCAGGTGGTCGTCCCGCTTAGCACCAGCAAAAGGCAGGTGTTAAATACCTGCTGCTACCGCAGCTTATCGCCTGTTTTTGCCTCGCATCGCAGATCTGGCTGTCCATAGAGAATCGCGCGGTGTTGTCTTTTCGTGTGTTTTTGCACGGACACGCCTATTCTGCATCTCATTAGCGTTAGTTGGCGGTGTCAACCGTGGCGATGTTTTTTGCGGCAGCTATCGCGGGTAATGTGGTGATGTATGCAGTTAGCACTAGCTTGCGAAAGGGGCGGTAATTCTATCCCCACTTTTGCTGCGCTAAAGTGGCGATAAGTCCTTGTGAATATGCCCCTAAGAGTGCTGTTCATAGCCAAATGTATGAAAGCATGTGGGTCCGAAGGAGAGACAAAATGTATTGTAAACAACTTGAAATTTGCAATGGAAAGCCTCAGCCCCAGTGTTGCAGAAATACTGACTAAAGCCGTTACAGATGTAAGCGGTGTCAGTGGTCAGTTTTTTAACAATGAAAAAAGTTCTTTTGAGGAATATGTAGCTGCTTCAAATTTGCTCGTAACATAAGCTGTTTTTTCCTTTATGATCAAAGATTTATACTTGGGTAGACACTTTTTATAATTAGCTTTCTCTAGTTTGGAGTAACTAGCTCTCCACTTTTGTCTTTCATCCGACAGCACTGCCGCGAAGCTCTAATTTTGTCTGAGAACCAGGGAGCAGATATGTTATATCTTTTAATCTTGATTCTTTTAACAGGTGCCAATGAATGAGCAGTTGTGTCCAACCAATGTCTATACTGTGAGACCGCTAACTCAATATCCTCCAAATATCTAGGAAGAGAATTTTGTAACATTTGGTCAAACACATCTGCTTGAATTTTGTGCCAGGCACATGAGGAGGTCCAAGTTGGACAGGCCACTGGTTGTTGATCAACTTGACTGTATTTTTTGTCAAAGAAAATTGCCCTGTTATCAGTCCACAGTAAAGGAAGAGTATTTATGCTCAATTAAGATGGATTATTAGTAAAGATACCATCTAAGGTATGACCAGCCTGGTGTGTAGGGTTTTCAACCTGTTGGGACAGGCCAAGAGCTGACATGTTTTGAAGCAAAACAACTGTATCCATATCGGAAAGGGTATCAAGATGGAAGTTGAAATCGCCTAGGACCTTATAGTCATTAAGCAAAATATTAACCTCCAGTAGGCTGCTAATCTTCTGTGCAAATTGACAATTCCACGCAGAAAGAGGCCGCTTCACAGAAGGAAGAGGATAGAGGGCTGCAGCGGACCTTCAGGTCAGATATGTGTATGACCACAATAGCACCTCCCTGCTTGCCCGCACAATCATGTCTGAAAATGACATAGCCCTAAGGGATAGCTGATAGTATGTCTAAACTGGAGATGAATCAGCCCCTGCCTCTGTAATGAAGACCAGGAAAGGATTGTGGTTTTCAAGAAATAGGTTCTCTTCAACATTGTGTTTTATCAGTGACCTAACATTATTAAGCGCACTAGACAGATGGATATTTGATTTGGCCTGCGGAGTGTTATTGCCTGACTGACGACTAACAGTGTTTTTTGGGGCTGACCGTAACTCAGGTACAGACAAGCTCAACTGCGTTCCACAAACCTGACAGGTAACATTACACTTTACTCTAAAGGAAATAGGATCAAGCTGGAGACAGTTCGGGGGCTCACCTGAGGTGTCCAGAGCCATCAACTAGTTGCATGTGTAAATGAATCTGGAGCACACTTCAAGCCCAAAACTGGCAGGGGGGATGGTGCTTGCCACGATCCTGAAGTGGATGGGCACAGATGGGCTTACTTCTGGTGCACCTCTGGCACACCAGTGGCGTGGACGTGCTATGCGTCTCTCTAAGTAGCTCGCCATGAAGCAGGAGGCACGGCCAAAGGCATGGCTTGCTCGTGCTGTACCACGATAAAGCCAAATTGTAACGACAAACGAGTGGGCAAATGAAAGCAATGAAACCAGAGTCCAGCCTCCCCCAACTCCAGTCTCAGGTTCCCCTGAGGACAGGAGACTACTGGTAACACAACAATAACTAACAGAAGAGTGATAAAAAACACATAACATTATTAAAAAAGGGATTAACCCTTTCAGAATGTCTCCCAACTTGAGTCTGTGAGCCAGGCACCTCCCAAAATATGGTGGCCAAGTCACCTACAGGGAAAACAAAAGCGGTGATGAGAGTCTGTTGCAGCGATCAAGAATGTGGGAACCTGAGACCCAGTAGAGGGAAGAATCCAACCAATGATTAATTTAAGAGAAATCACAAAACTGGAAAAAGGTAAAATTATGAGAAAACCTAGTGTGACAATAACAGCCAATACAAATTAAAGAGTTCGAAAGTATTTGAACCTACAATCTTTACCAGTGCATTGGCACCTTAAAAGTTTGCACTGGTATCTCCATAAGCATAAACATGTTATCAAATGAACCAGAATAAGGCAAATAAAGAATGGATTAATGATGAGCTAATAAACATTCAATAAGGGCACGACAAATTCAGTTACCTAGTTTTGCGATTGAGGGCCTAACAAATTGGGTTAAAATACAATAGCTCATATTTCAAATCAGGCAAAAAGTGGGAGAATGCAAACTAGAAAAGGAAGAAAGGACTTGGGATTGCTAACACTGAAAAATAGAACTATGACTTAATTTCACTCAGAAATTGCGTCTTCGCACGCAACAAAATTACTTTGTCAATAAGAATTCCATTCCCCAGAAGCCACAGCTATCACAACAAAACAACATGGAAATATCTTGTACAAAAGGAGAAAGTGTCTTGTGGTAGCATTTTACATGAGTACTTTAATGAACTAAATCTCTCAGAAATGCGGAGTCCAAGATGGATACATAGGAACTTTAAAAGAAATGAACAAAATACAAGAAAAATCTCCCAATGAAAAAGACTCTGGTCGAAATGTGTCAGGCTTACCCACAGCACTTTATTGTACAGCCTTGAATTTGTATTTGAAATTCTGGCTAACCCTGGGCGGTGAACTACGCTACGCTCGCGGAGTTTCCGTAGTTTCGGTAACTTTGCGATTTGCGTAGAGCGCGAAGTTGCCGAGCACTACGCAATTTGCGGCGTAGCGTAGCTGTTTTTCTTCTTCGCGCGCTCAATATGCGTTCTCGCGCGCGTGGTAACGACCTACCGTGATTCTGCGTTCGCCGACGCGATTTCCTATCCGTTCGCGGGCACCACAAGATTTGGAATCCGGCCGCACGATCCCGCGAGAGTGTGCGAACGCGAACACGTCATTCGGACGCGCAATCTGACTTTAGGCGGCAGTGTTGGTAAGATCGCGATCCCGAACACGAAGAAACTACAATCTGGCGAAGAATATCTCTCGAGCATCATAAAACCTTCTCGAAAATGATTCTTTTGCTCCAAAAAACTCCTCAGATTGTGATTTGGCTGTAGTTTTTTGTGCAAGGAGTCCTTTTTCTTTTTTTACTTTTTTTTCCAAGAGGAAGGGAGTGCCCCTGAGTCTCAAACTTCCTGTTCCTGTCCAGAAGGCTCCTCCCAGTGCTTTGTCCATGTGCTGTTCACTTTCATTTGGATTTGGAGCTGGAAGGATCACTTTTTGTGTCTGTCTGCTGCATCATATCATTGGATTGGATTTGAGGACTTTTGGATTTGAGATTTTACAAGTAAGTTGGAGAATTGGTGTACTTGTTTGTTTGATTGGGGCTTGTTTGCACCTACATTTTTTGGGGATTTTCATTGTTTTAAAATTTATTGTTGTGGCCTGTAGTTTCAGTAGGGGCCTATTTGTTTTTCTTTGATTGGAATTTCAGCCAGTAGGCCCAGAGGTACCCATGGGTGCATGTTTCTGTGGTGTCTGTTGAATTTAATCATCATGTAGGGCATGGATGGCATTCGATTGAATTGGTAAATGTGGTTTTTGGGGTGTATTTCACTTTTTGGTTGTGTGTTAATAAATAAATACCTTTGTTGGATGTGTGTGTGCTTGTTGTGTAACTTTCCAACCTTTCGTAGCCCTGTAGATTTTCGTTTTTGCATTTTTGTATTAAAGCTGTGTTGTTTAGCAGGCCTCCTTTGTCTGGTCATATTATAGGCCTGCTTGAGTTCATTGTTTTCCATGGCCTGTTGTGACTGTGAGTGATCACGTGGCTTGGGGCCATTTTGTGGTGGTAGTTTAGTAGTGTGCTGCTTTTTCCATATAGGCCTGCATGTCTTTTCTTTGTTCCCCTTGGCTTATGCTTGTTGTGGCGGGTGGCCTGGCCATGTGGTGGCGGCCATTTTGTGGGACCAGCCACTGTGCTTTTGCCATAGGCCTCCAAGCTTGCGGCCTAGTCTGCCAGTAGGCCCAGAGGTAGTCATCATGGGGGCATAAAAACTGTTTCTGTGTTGTCTGTTGAATTTTAACATCATTTAGGGCATGGATGGCATTGGATTGAATTGCAAAATGTGGTTTTTGGGGTGGTATTTCAGTTTTTTGGTGTGTGTTAAATAAATAGGCCTTTTCAGCCAGTAGGTAACCCTGGGCGTTCAGCTCGCGGACTTTGGGCAACTCCGCACTGCGCGACAACGCGGACTTACACTTTTTATCTTCTTTGCGCGCTCAATATACGTTTTCGCGCGTGCAATTACGACTTTTTCTGACGATCGCGATGCCGAACACGCAGAATTTACAATCTGGCGAAGAATATCTCTCGAGCAGCATAAAACCTTCTTGAAAATGATGATTTAGTTCATTTTGCTCAAAAAACTCCTCAGGTTGTCATTTAGATGTAGTTTTGTGAGCAAGGAGTCACTTTTTATTTTTTTACTATTTTTTTAAAGAGGAAGGAAGTTGCCCAGAGTCTCCAACTTCCTGGTCCTGTCCTTTGTCTTCACTTTCTTGTTATTGTGGGTGGCCTGGCCATGTGGGTGGTGGCCATTTTGTAAAGCCAGGCATTGTGCTTTTGCCATAGGCCTGCATTGTCTGTCTTGTCTTCCTTTTCTTGTTGTTGTGGGTGGCCTGCCCATGTGGTGGCGGCCATTTTGTGGGACCAGCCACTGTGCTTTTGCCATAGGCATCCAAGCTTGCGGCCTAGTCTGCCAGTAGGCCCAGAGGTAGTCATCATGGGTGCATAAAAACTGTTTCTGTGTTGTCTGTTGAATTTTAACATCATTTAGGGCATAGATGGCATTGGATTGAATTGCAAAATGTGGTTTTTGGGGTGGTATTTCAGTTTTTTGGTGTGTGTTAAATAAATAGGCCTTTTCAGCCAGTAGGTAACCCTGGGCGTTCAGCTCGCGGACTTTGGGCAACTCCGCACTGCGTGACAACGCGGACTTACACTTTTTATCTTCTTCGCGCGCTCAATATACGTTTTCGCGCGCGCGATAACGACTTTTTGTGACGATTGCGATGCCGAACACACAGAATTTACAATCTGGCGAAGAATATCTCTCGAGCAGCATAAAACCTTCTCGAAAATGATGATTTAGTTCATTTTGCTCAAAAACTCCTCAGGTTGTCATTTAGATGTAGTTTTGTGAGCAAGGAGTCACTTTTTTTTTTTACAATTTTTTTCAAGAGGAAGGAAGTTGCCCAGAGTCTCCAACCTCCTGGTCCTGTCCTTTGTCTTCACTTTCTTGTTATTGTGGGTGGCCAGGCCATGTGGGTGGCGGCCATTTTGTTAAGCCAGGCATTGTGCTTTTGCCATAGGCCTGCATTGTCTGTCTTGTCTTCCTTTTCTTGTTGTTGTGAGTGACCTGGCCATGTGGTGGCGGCCATTTTGTGGGACCAGCCACTGTGCTTTTGCCATAGGCCTCCAAGCTTGCGGCCTAGTCTGCCAGTAGGCCCAGAGGTAGTCATCATGGGTGCATAAAAACTGTTTCTATGTTGTCTGTTAAATTTTAACATCATTTAGGGCATGGATGGCATTGGATTGAATTGCAAAATGTGGGTTTTTTGGGGGGTCTATTTCACTTTTTGGGTGTGTTAAATAAATGCCTTTTTTGCATGTGTATGTGTTGTTGTTGTGGTTGTTGTCTAACTTTCCAAACTGTTTTTAGCCATGTGGATTTTAGTTTTTGCATTAAAGCTGTGTGTGTTTTATCAGGCATCCTTTGTCTGGCCATATATAGGCCTGCTTGAGTTCATTGTTTGCCGTGCCTTGTGCCTGTGAGTGACCATGTTGCTGGGGGCCATTTTGTGGTGGTAGTTACTTTAGTAGTGTGCTGTTTTTGCCACATATCTTTCCATTGTTCCTCTTGTCTTACTGCTTCCAAATCCATCCCCATTGCCAGCTACAGCTCCCTGATGCTGCATCCATCCCACGTGATGCACAAATTTAGGCCAAACATGCTCCACTACATTTTAGTTTTTGTTCTTTGCTATTCTTATTCTTCCTGAGTGTACACACTACACAGTACACCAGGAAAGCCCTGGCCTTGTTGTCAAAGTCTCATAAATGGCTACACTGTTGTTGTTCACTGAGTTTCTAAAATTTAATAATTGAGACAACCACACACTAAGTTATATATTATATTAGTTTGATTTGTGCTATCGTTTGACTGATGTTCTTCTGGCTTTTTTGCTTTTAGGTGCACAAAAGACATCCTGCTGCTATACACAACGTGACGTGTGACCTGACCAGACATCTCTGCAACTTGTGCAACTGAGTGCTGCTGATATCTGAAGAAGATGGGCCCAAAGAAAGCAGGTACCAGGTCCTCCAGTACCAAGAAAGTTGCTATTGAGAAGAAGGAACAGAAGAAGGAAGTGACACTTAAGTCTGGTGTGCCGCCCAAAACTTTTTGGGGAAAAAGAAATTACGCCTGCAGCAGTGGTGTCCGGGGGGCAAGCTGGAGGCAGCACCTCCGCATCAGTGGGCCCAACCCACCAACCCAGGCCCAAGCACATGAGTGTGGAAGAGGTAGCCAGCCTAATGGTGGAAAGCAGTGATGCTGAGCCTGAGATAAACTTATCGCTATCTCAAAGTAGTACCCAATCAACGCAGGAGGAAACACAGCAGATAAGTGGTCAACAACAACAACAGCCGCAACCACCGCCTGCAATAGTAGTTGTTGTTCCTCCCGAAGTAGGGGCAGTTCAGGAAATTGAGCCTCATGCAGAGGTAGAAGATCCATTGTCTTCCAAATCTCCAGCAAGGAAAAGGAGGGGTAGTTCATCAAGTTCTTCACCAAGCCCCCCTTCTGATGATCTATATGCCACTTGGAAGCCACAAACTGAGTCTGAGAGGGAGACACGTCCCAAGACCAAGCTAGGGTCGCTCAGCCCTCCACAGGGCTTGGTCGCCCCACTCACTGCTGCCGCTCCTGCCTGCCTTGTCGCCTCCTGCCTGCAGATTCCTTCGCTCGCTGCCCGCTGCTCCTGGGACTTTCCCGCTGCCCGCTGCTCCTGGGACTTTCCCGCTGCCCGCTGCTCCTGGGACTTTCCCGCTGCTCCTGGGACTTTCCCGCCACTGCCTCCCTGCGGCCCCGCCCCCCGTGATTCCATTCGCCGCCCCGCTCCCGCCACCCAGCTGCTCCTCCCTCCCAGCTCCTTACTTAAGGGGACCGTAGGGGACCACAGAGTGTGATCGCTCAGCCCTCCACAGGGCTTGGTCGCCCCACTCACTGCTGCCGCTCCTGCCTGCCTTGTCGCCTCCTGCCTGCAGATTCCTTCGCTCGCTGCCCGCTGCTCCTGGGACTTTCCCGCTGCCCGCTGCTCCTGGGACTTTCCCGCTGCTCCTGGGACTTTCCCGCCACTGCCTCCCTGCGGCCCCGCCCCCCCGTGATTCCATTCGCCGCCCCGCTCCCGCCACCCAGCTGCTTCTCCCTCCCGGCTCCTTACTTAAGGGGCCTGTACGGGACCACAGAGTGTGATCGCTCAGCCCTCCACAGGGCTTGGTCGCCCCACTCACTGCTGCCGCTCCTGCCTGCCTTGTCGCCTCCTGCCTGCAGATTCCTTCGCTCGCTGCCCGCTGCTCCTGGGACTTTCCCGCTGCCCGCTGCTCCTGGGACTTTCCCGCTGCCCGCTGCTCCTGGGACTTTCCCGCTGCTCCTGGGACTTTCCCGCCACTGCCTCCCTGCGGCCCCGCCCCCGTGATTCCATTCGCCGCCCCGCTCCCGCCCACGCAGCTGCTCCTCCCTCCCAGCTCCTTACTTAAGGGGACCGTAGGGGACCACAGAGTGTGATCGCTCAGCCCTCCACAGGGCTTGGTCGCCCCACTCACTGCTGCCGCTCCTGCCTGCCTTGTCGCCTCCTGCCTGCAGATTCCTTCGCTCGCTGCCCGCTGCTCCTGGGACTTTCTTGCTGCCCGCTGCTCCTGGGACTTTCCCGCTGCTCCTGGGACTTTCCCGCCACTGCCTCCCTGCGGCCCCGCCCCCCCGTGATTCCATTCGCCGCCCCGCTCCCGCCACCCAGCTGCTCCTCCCTCCCGGCTCCTTACTTAAGGGGACCGTAGGGGACCACAGAGTGTGATCGCTCAGCCCTCCACAGGGCTTGGTCGCCCCACTCACTGCTGCCGCTCCTGCCTGCCTTGTCGCCTCCTGCCTGCAGATTCCTTCGCTCGCTGCCCGCTGCTCCTGGGACTTTCCCGCTGCCCGCTGCTCCTGGGACTTTCCCGCTGCCCGCTGCTCCTGGGACTTTCCCGCTGCTCCTGGGACTTTCCCGCCACTGCCTCCCTGCGGCCCCGCCCCCGTGATTCCATTCGCCGCCCCGCTCCCGCCACCCAGCTGCTCCTCCCTCCCAGCTCCTTACTTAAGGGGACCGTAGGGGACCACAGAGTGTGATCGCTCAGCCCTCCACAGGGCTTGGTCGCCCCACTCACTGCTGCCGCTCCTGCCTGCCTTGTCGCCTCCTGCCTGCAGATTCCTTCGCTCGCTGCCCGCTGCTCCTGGGACTTTCCCGCTGCCCGCTGCTCCTGGGACTTTCCCGCTGCTCCTGGGACTTTCCCGCCACTGCCTCCCTGCGGCCCCGCCCCCGTGATTCCATTCGCCGCCCCGCTCCCGCCACCCAGCTGCTCCTCCCTCCCGGCTCCTTACTTATGACGCCCCCTAAGCGACCGCGCAGCGGCCGCGCGCAGCGGGAGCACCGACGGAGCGCCGAAGGTGCGCCAAAGGTAAGCCCGTCTGCGCCCGTCCGCGCCTGGCCCGCGCCCAGCGCCAGGACCCCTGGATCCCACCGATGCAACACCACTCGACGGACCTACGACGCCGCCACCCTCACCGCACTCAATGCCGACCGGAACCCTGCCTGCTACCGAGCCTCCCCGAGACGCACCCACGGACCCTTCACCTGCCAAGCCTGCCGATTCACCTGCCCCCGGACCTGCACCACCCCCGCCAAGTCGAGCACCAGCAGCAACCACCTGAAATGCATCCTGTTGAACACCCGCTCCGTCCACAGGCACGCCGTGGAACTCTGGGACCTGCTCGACGCAACAGCACCGGACGTCGCCTTCCTCACCGAAACCTGGATGAACGCCTCCTCAGCGCCCGACATCGCCATAGCCATCCCGGACGGATACAAGATCACCCGGAAGGACCGCGTCAACCAGACGGGAGGAGGCATCGCCATCGTACACAAGAACACCATCCGCATCTCGACTAACTCCGACGAGACCTTCACCGCCGCCGAGCACCTACACTTCCAGATACACACTGACCCCAAGACCACCCTCCGAGGCACCCTCATCTACAGACCCCCGGGACCACGCACACTATTCAGCGAAGACATCGCAGACTTCATCAGCCCGCACGCCATGCCCTCCGCCGACTACATCCTCCTAGGGGACCTCAACTTCCACCTGGAGAACAACAACGACAGAAACACCACCGCCCTGCTGGACAACCTCGCCAACCTCGGACTCAAGCAACTGGTGAACACGCCCACCCACTACGCCGGCCACACGCTTGACCCCGTCTTCTCTTCCAGCAAGCACATCTCCTTCAGCCACGCCACCGGACTCCACTGGACCGACCACAGCTGCGTCCACTTCAGCTTCAGAAAGACTGCGACCCACCACCACCCGCAACAGGCTCCCCGCCGGAGCTGGAGCAAGATCACCGCCGAGCAGCTCACCGCCTCCCTCAGCCAGAACACACCCACTAACACAACGGACCCAAACGAAGCAGCCAGCAACCTCGCCAAGTGGCTGACCGCCTGCGCCGATGACCTCGCACCACTAAAAACCCTCCCAGCAGACCCGGAAGCAAGAAAACCCCTTGGTTCACCAACGAACTCAAGGAATCCAAGAAGAACTGCCGCACTCTTGAGAAAGCCTGGCGACTCGACCAGACCACAGACAACAGGACCGCCCTCAAGCACGCCACCCGCAAACACCACCAGCTGATCCGTGCCACCAAGAAGTCGGCACTCAAAGAACGACTGGACAACAAGACCCACGACAGCAAGGAACTTTTCAGCATCGTCAAAGAGTTCTCCAACCCCAGCGCCGGAAACAACGACATCACCCCCTCGCAAGACCTCTGCAACTCACTCGCCGCGTTCTTCCACCGCAAGATCACCGACATACATAACAGCTTCGACGCACAGACCACGCACCCTACCGCCGAACCAACGCCCGCCACCACCACCCTCTGCAACTGGACCCCGATCAGCACCGAAGACACCACCCGCACGATGAACTCCATCCACTCCGGATCACCAACCGACCCCTGCCCACACCACGTCTTCAACAAAGCCGACGCCACCATCGCACCCCATCTCCGGGACATCATCAACTCCTCCTTCCACACCGCCACCTTCCCGGAGAGCTGGAAGCACGCCGAGCTTACCGCCCTCCTGAAGAAACCAACGGCGGACCCCACCGACCTCAAGAACTACCGTCCCATCTCGCTCCTTCCGTTTCCGGCCAAAGTCATCGAGAAGACCGTCAACAGACAGCTTGCCGCCTTCCTCGAGACGAATGGATCCCTCGACCCCTCGCAGTCCGGGTTTCGGGCCAACCACAGCACCGAGACCGCCCTAATCGCAGCCACCGACGACATCAGAACCCTAACCGACAACGGGGAAACAGCAGCCCTCATCCTCTTGGACCTCTCCGCGGCGTTCGACACCGTCTGCCACCGCACCCTAGTGAAGCGCCTCAGCAACATCGGAATCCGAGAGAAAGCACTGGAATGGATCATCTCGTTCCTCGCCGGAAGAACCCAGAGAGTCCGCCTCCCCCCGTTCAGATCCGAGGCCACCGAAGTCATCTGCGGCGTTCCACAAGGATCTTCACTCAGTCCTACCCTCTTCAACGTCTACATGAGCCCCCTCGCAGCCATCGCACGCCAACACAACCTCAACATCATCTCCTACGCCGACGACACCCAGCTGATCCTCTCCCTCACCAACGACCCCACCACCGCCAGAGCCAACCTACACGACGGGATGAGAGACGTCGCCGACTGGATGAGGAACAGCCGCCTTAAACTGAACTCAGACAAGACAGAAGTCCTCATCCTGGGTTCATCACCCTCCGCCTGGGACGACTCTTGGTGGCCCCCGGCCCTGGGCACCGCGCCCAAGCCAACGGACCACGCACGCAACCTGGGCTTCATCCTGGACTCCTCCTTGTCGATGACCAGACAAGTCAACGCCGTCTCATCTTCGTGCTTCAACACCCTGCGCATGCTCCGCAAGATCTTCAGATGGATCCCCACTGAAACCAGGAAGACCGTCACCCAGGCACTCGTCACCAGCCGACTGGACTATGGGAACACCCTCTACGCCGGAACCACAGCCAAACTTCAAAAAGACTCCAGCGCATCCAGAACGCCTCCGCACGACTCATCCTGGACATCCCCCGACACAGCCACATCACCGGACACCTGAAAGACCTGCACTGGCTCCCCGTCAGCAAGAGAATCACGTTCAGACTCCTCACCCACGCACACAAGGCCCTCCACGACCTGGGCCCCAAGTACCTCAACGACCGCATGACCTTCTACACGCCCACCCGCCAGCTACGATCAACCAGCCACGCCCTCGCCACCGTACCACGCATCCGCAGAGCCACCGCCGGAGGAAGATCCTTCTCCTACCTGGCAGCCAAGACCTGGAACTCCCTCCCCACTCACCTTCGGCGAACCCAGGACCATTTCTCCTTCAGGAAGCAGCTCAAGACCTGGCTGTTCGAGCAGTAACTCTCCCCTCCCCCAGCGCCTTGAGACCCTCCCGGGTGAGTAGCGCGCTCTATAAATGCATTGATTGATTGATTGATAGGGAAAAGGAAGGTTCCAGAAAGCCTTACACTTATGGAGGTCGATGTAGAACAGCAGGATGATGATGATGAGCCAGTCATCACGAACATCACTCCCGGCCCCGAGGAGATGGAGACCAACATTATTACCCTATCCAAAATCGCTGCGAGTGATGTAGCACACATACCTCCACAGGTAACACCAACATGACCTACAGCTTCCATATTTGCATTAGCAAAGGCCCGGCAGCGACCTACATCCAGCACAACCACCACCTCAGTAGAAGTAGGTAGTGGTACAGCACAGAGTCAAATTCAACACACACCCTCCAGTTCATCCGGCATTGGAAGTGGCACCTCCAGCAGGAGGCAAAAGTTAAGCTCCCCAGTTTGGGACTTCTTTACGGTTAGCGAAAAGGAGGAGAACATTGCTATATGCTCCATTTGTAATACCTCTGTTAGTCGTAGTAAGCTTGGTACAAACTATGGTACCGGAGGCCAAATAACCCATCTGAAAAAACACCACTTGATCAGCTGGGAGGACCACCTTCGCGGCATAAAAACTGCAACCATTGGTGGTGGGGATAAAGGAGTAGAAGATCCGATCACGGTGGAAGAGGAAGGACAGGGAGACATTCTCTCTGGTAGTGGTACACAAAGTCTCCCTGTCCCCAGCAGTGCAGTGTTAACATCGCCCACATCTTCAGCAACATCTCAGTGGCACAAGAGTAAGAGTCAGCCTGAGACACCAAGGAGTACCGCAATGAAAAAAAGTGCGTTGTTGAGCCTAAGAGAAAGGAAAACCATGCAGCCTACCATTATCAGCATGTTTGGGGGAGGGGCAGTACGAACGCAACCACCCAATAGCACGTTTGTACAATGCGAAGCTGGCTAAAATGTTAGCACTGGACCTTCTCCCTTTTTCTTTTGTTGAAGGGGTGGGTTTTCTGGAATTTGTGACAGCCATCTGCCCAAAATGGCATGTTCCCAGCCGCTACTATTTTGCCAGAGTTGCTGTTCCAGCACTACATCACGACGTGCTGGAATTGCTTGGAAAAGCCTTGAAGCAGAGTGCTGTTCACAGTATCCACCTGACAACAGACATGTGGACCAGTTGCCAAGCCACAGATTACATGTGCATCACTGCACACTGGATCTCTTTTGCGGGGGTTAGAGAACAGATATCTGCTGGTGTTGACGCTGCTGACATTTTTCATGCCACTCGCAAACATGCAACTGTAGCCATGTTTGCCATGGAGAAATCTCATATTGCTGCAAACATTTTGGAAGAGTTTAACACCAAGGTCTTTGAGTGGCTGCGCCCAAGAGGGCTTAAAATTGGTTTTGTTGCCACGGACAATGGCAGTAATGTAGTTAAGGCCATGGGCGATGGTGGCTATTTCAGGGTCCCGTGTTTGGCACACTGCATTAACATTGTTGTTCAAGACATTTTGAAAAATGAATCCAAAGTCAGCAACTTACTGGCCACCTGCAGAAGAATATGCACACATTTCAGCCATTCTTTTAAAGCCCGGAAGCAGCTGAGGGTCATTCAACGTGAGCATAAAATGCCAGTCAAAGCACTCATCCAGGAGGTGCCAACACGTTAGAACTCAACTTATTACATGCTTCATCGTCTGTTTGACCTGTACATACCACTCAATGCTTATGTCATGCAAAGATTAGGGAACCTACTGTGAGAGGCATGACCGTTGAGATGGGTCAATGGGACCTCATTAAATGCCTGACTGAGATGCTACTTCCTTTTGAGATCTTCACACGTGAAGTCAGCAGGGAGGACTGTACTATGGGCCAAGCTATCCCATTGTTGCACATGCTAGAGCAACAGCTGAAGGAGGTGTCTGAAATGTACGCAGGTGTGGATGACAAACAAGACGCATATCATTTGGCGGAGTCCTTAGCCGCTCGCTTATCTGAAAATACAAGGATTAAAAATAACATTGTGTCACAACAACATTACATTACTGCCACAATTTTGGATCCACAGTACAAAGTATTTCTGAACAGTAAGGCAGTAATTCCTTTTTCGGAAGTGGATGTTGCCAACTACAAAACTTTGATAGCTGAGGAAGCCACTAACTTCGAAAACGAACGGCTGGTAATTACAGGCCCCCCACCCCAGGCCATAACAAGTACTACAAGGCATCCAGAGTCAAGTTCTACTTCGGAGCCTGAGGGCAGTGCGTTTGCCTCCCAGCAGTCACCGACACCAAAACTACCAATGACATCAACAACAGCAAGAACAGGATCATCCACAGTACGATCGGCAACTGATTGGTTTCTACGGCAGGGGTATGGTAAGTCCAGTGCTGATGCAAAGGCAAAACAGGCCGAGCACATCGGAGCACCCCTGAAAATTGAGCGGACGGTCCAGGCCTATCTGGATGACCCAACAGAGGTCTTCATGGATCAAAACCCATTGGTTTATTGGTATGGGAAAAGAAGCCAATGGACAGTGCTCAGCAGGTTGGCGATAAAGTATCTGGCTTCCCCTGTCTCAAGTGTCTCTTCTGAGCGTGTTTTCAGTGCTGCTGGTGCCATTGTAACTTTGAAAAGGACCAGTCTCTCGCCCAAAAGCGTGGAGAGGTTAACCATGATCAAAATGAATCAGCACTTTATACCACCGGATTACAAAATACGTGAATCACAGCAGGAAGAGGAGAGCGACTTGGATGACGTAAGTAGTGGGTTACAGGACCTACTTCTGTCCGAACCACTAGAGTTTGAGGACGAGCTCCTCTTCCCTGACAACTAGGCTTTCAAATTGTTACTTTCTTCCTTCCTTTATTTGTCTGTGTATCTGTCTTTCTGGTTCAAATCAAATCACAACAAATCCATCACCACCGTCTTCTCTTTTTATTTCCCTATTGGAGTTGCACGTCTGTGCATTTAACTGTCCACTCTTCAGAGTCCTGATTCATCTTCCTGACTCGCCCTAATTACATTTCCATCAAGCCAGACATTGGAGTACAAGAAATGTTGCCTTTAACAGTCCCTCCATAAGAAGTGAAACGTGACTATAGCTATCCTCCGTTTTGTTTCCGAGCCGAAACTCATCAGTGTCCGAAGGCTACCGCCTCTGCAGGCATCCATTCCACAACTCTTCACTGTCAGAACTTGGGCAGGCATCCAAAAGTAAACTCATCACTGTCCGAAGGCTACAGCCTCGGCAGGCATCCAAAGCTCATCACTGTCAGGACAGAAGGTACTTGGCAGAGAAAGACAAGACTCTTCGAAGAAACTTGCTGACATTTGTGCATACTCAATTGACCAGCAATGACCGCTACCCAGGAGGCGGCCCATCACAGCGCTGACCATGTGAAGCAACTAAAACTGTGACAAAGTGCAACAGATGAATAAGACGAAAACCGAAACAGCGACTAACACTCAAAATGAATGTGGAGTAATAATGAGGCCACTGCCTCGTTAAAAAAACACACACAGCTGTCAGAACTAGGCATCTGATGATCTTACAGCCAAAGAGAAGAGCAAGACAGGTAATGATGGCATTCATTGGATGCTTGCTGACTCTGAGCGATTGCTGTTGTTTGTTGTGTTGATGTTGTGCATGAAGTCGAACTCTACTAGTTAATCTACAAAGTGAAAGTGACTCAAGTGACAGTCAATCTTTCCCTTCTTGTTGTTTAATAACCAAATTGTACTCCTACTACTGCAGGTGCAGGCCAATATCTGTTGCAATTTTTTAATATGGAATATGGACTTAATCGGAGTCACTACAGACTGAGTTGGAGTTGGACAACACGTACCACACCATGATGATGACCATACTATCTTTGCACGCAGTCAGTCAGTTGGATCGGAGATGATTGAAGGAATAACTGCGTTTCATGAAGTGGCATAAAAGGTAAACACAACAATTCAACAAGAAAGTAAACACAGCAGACCTACATGTCCATGTAGTGGTGGAGTCGAGTGTAGTCATATGACTGACAGCGGCGCATTGATTTAGTCACTGAATTTTGAAAATGCTAGGTTGCTGTATATGCCTTTTGTCTGGCTCTGTCAAACTTTAAGGTAAATGGAGGTTGGGTCACAGGCTGGTGCTGTGGTGGGCCTGTTCTGTCCTGTTGTTGCTGTAGCTTAATGCTGTAAACAGAATAGACACGATATATCCAAGCCGCCTCAGTCTGAAAGTATTCTCTCTTCTCTTCTTGGACTCCACCGTAATTGATGCTTTTTTTTATTCATTGATTTTTCAATACCCCTTTTGTTTTTCCATCTACACTTACAGGCCGGCCTTTACCCTGTGCTATACTGGGAGACACAACTCACACTTACCTTACCAATCCGCATCAGGCAGGCAGTGGCACCCAAGATTGATGTGCGGAGCGTCCATGGAAGATAGGACCAAGAGGAATGACGAGATTCAACTCCACAATTTGACCAGCATAATACAGTAACTTTAGGATCATTCATCATTCGTCTTTTAATTAATTTGATTCCTTTTTTCTCTTCAATCATTACGACTGTGTGTTGTGTTGTTGTTTGTTTGCTAATTGATCCCTACAACTATTTTTAAATTTTCTTTGCTATCTTTAAAAGTAAGCCCGGTACAACATGGAATTTGGGTCTCTGAGGGCATACAGGCAAGGCAAATTGCATAGAATATACTGCTGCCCTGTACTGTCTAATTGTCTAGTAGTAGTTAGTAAGTACTACTCATTCATTAACCATCAAGTTATCTTCATCATCATGCATGCATTTCCTTTTTCTCCCTTTATAGATTTATTGGATAAGATCATGGTCGTCTGCCAAGATTGCGCTTTGCTTTTGTTGTGTCCATGCGTACTGTTTTTCTTTGTCAAACCTTTCCCCAAACCCCCTTCCCATCCATTCATCAAACCCTAACCCTCTTCCCCCGGGCTGTGATTTATATTGAGGTGTGATGTGACTACATTAAATGTACACCAATTGATCACACGCTTGCTGGGGCAGATGTGGTGAAAGCAACACTAATTCAATTTCAAGGCAGGGCGAGGATCTTCTTCTGCTTGCCTACCCATGCTCAGTCTATGTGCAAGCCAATTTTTTTCCAAAGGGACCGTCACCCAATACATCATAATTAATTGCCGGCATTGATTGGATTCATCATCAACATCCTACCACACAGCAGTAAAGGTTACGAATTACGATTGTGTTAAGTTAAGTGACTCACTCGACACAACTACAGTTTGTAACTTCTTGTACTAGGCTGTCCCCGCCACCATTATGTTTTATTTTACTTTAGCAGTTGCAATATTGTTTGTTTGGCAGTCTTCTTCTGTACAGTACTTTACTTCGTTCTACTACTCCTCCCACAGTCGCTCTCAGACAAGTGACTGTCTCTTTTTTATTTTTTTTGCAAATGCTACTGCCAGTGTCTACTACTACCACCACAACCATGGCATCTTCTCCATTCTCTTGGGAAACCATGCTGCCATCGCTGTGCCGAACTTAATCATCATCAATCACAGGTAAGATAAGTTTGGTGGGAGGTATAATGGACTAGGAGGAGAGACTGACAGTACAAGTAGGACAAATAACTCAGTGAGGGGTACCGCATCTATCTGTTTGTGTTACATCATTGGCATATTATTTAAATCAAACACTGGCTGCGGCCCTGCAGCAGCAAGGAAACCATGTGACGTAAATTCGTAAAACAGTAACCCCCCACAAAACATTAACATTGTATGTTTAAGTATAAATATAATTTATTACCCTAACAAAAATAAACTATCCCACACCTGACCCACACCTCTCCCTAACCCCAACCAATGTCCAAAACAAAAAAGTCCAAACAATGTCCAGAAACCCCAACGCCCAATTCCCACCCACCAACAAAAGGAATAAAAAAGGGGCAATCCAACAGGGTCCTATAGTTCTTATATTCGGCGGGCTTACAGGTGTTTGTCCACCAGGATCTTGACACGCTCCTCTAGTTGCTCCTCTAGGTGTGAAATCCGGAGGAGCATCTGGCAGCGAAATGCCCTGCAGTGGCATCCAGGGTGGGGGGCAGCAGTGCTGGCTGATAATGAATTGCGGCGGTGGGCGGCTGCCTGACCGCGGCGCCGTACCACTGGTGGTGGGGCCTGGCTGGGGCCCGGGGCATTGGAGGAGGCTGCTGCTGCCTCCTCCTCCTCCTCCGCCTGAGCCACCAGCCGCCGGTACTCTTCACAGATGGCCTCCAGTTTCCGGCGCCGGGTCCTGGCTGCCAACTCCTTCCGGGATGGTTTTTCTTGGGAAGGAGTATCTATATCAAGAAAGAAAAATAATATTGTTGTAACCAATACTCTTAGCAAAACAGTAACACAAAATTAATTCAACACATAGTGGCACAGTAGCACTAGCAAAAAGCACAGTACATAACATGTGTGGTAATAATCTATCTATCCTCCCACTTCCTCGGCCTCTAACATTTGTGGGAGTTTCAGGCATTATACTAGCACTATGGACTCCAGTACACAGTACACCAGTCTTCTTCTTATCTCTAGTTTAGCGAAATTACATAACCTGGTTGTAGCCGGCATGCCAGCTCAGTCAGCTATGCTTGCACCCAAGACAAACATACGAGTCATGACGCAGACTCACGTTAGTTTTATTTACTACTGTCTGCAGGTGGGGAAGCTCGTATTTTTCTATTACGGGTGGCACTGGCCATACTCTCTCTGTTACATGAAGGGCAATTGCTCAATTTCACTTTCACAGTGCCCTGGCTACTACAAAAAGGCAGATTATATATCTGGTCCAATGATCATTGCTTATATATGGGACGACGACATAAGGTCAGTAGCGGTTGGTGGTGGGAGTGCTGCCGACGGTGACTTGGGGAGGGGCAGGGTGGGGGGTAGTAAACTATGGATTACGGCCAATTACAGGTAAGTAAACATATAAATAAATAAAACTAATTTCGTTGCGCGCACTGCATCGCATTTGGCGGTGCAGTGTGCACAATGAAATTCGCTTTATTTATTTTTATGTTTACAGTAAAGTTACCTGTATTTGGCCGCGTAATCCATTGTTTATTACCCCCCACCCTGTCCCTCCCCACATCAGCACCCGGCAGCACTCCCACCACCGACCGCTACTGCATAAGGTACTTTGTTTTGATTGACTGTGTAACCAACAGATAGGCCACCCTTTGCAGGCTGGCTGACACATTCGAAAATAAATTAACATAGGTAGGGAGTGGTCCTCGGAGTCGAAGGAAGGCGCTTGATAACTAACTAACTATACACAATATATATGAGGTGCTTGCAAACTATTGTGAGTCAACTGTATTCTGAAAATACAACTTGTATTCCCCTCGGCTTTGCTACTCTGGCGTGGTTTCTTTTACATTCCCTTCAAACTAAGACTCTGCATCCCGTGACAGTCTCCACCTATACTGTCTATGATGAATACTTACAGGCATCCATCCATTCTAAGTAAATGTCTATCATTCTTCTTAATCTCTCCACAAACCTTACTTTGTTTCACCAACAACCACCCATGCATCCACTCCTTCCTTGCTTGCCTTGGCTTTGAGTTTCACCCAAACACCGCTGATGATTCTTGCTATCCACAGTATCCACCCATACTGTGTCGCCCACCCAGGCAGGCATCCATTCTTCTTTCACCTTCCACCCATCCTTCAACAACACATGCATCTGATTCCTATCAGCCACCTATCCATGCTTCCAACGTATCCTTCTCTGCCAGTCATATTAAATCTCGCCCGTCCTTCCTCCTTCCACCCTTCTTTCCCTTTTTGTTCAACACATCCATCAAGGTAATCTGATCTGACTTTTAGTCTTCTCCATAAAACTTTCACAGCTGAGTTGGAGTCAGATAGAAGAGGCCATTGGTTACTCAACTCACGCTGCTAATGCTATTGCTAATGCAATGCTAATGCTAAGTAAAGGGTGTCTTCTTCAACCGTTGTATAATGTTCACTACAACTTCATACCTAATAAGTCTCAACAACAGTACAGTGAGTGAAGTGAACACCTTTCCAGCTAGTGCAATGTCAATAAGTAATGAATATAACTTACCACCGCCCGCCACTGCTGCTGGCTCAGCCCCTGTAGCTCCTGCAGGTGCCGCATCTCCTGCCCCCTCCGGAATGGTCGCATCGCCGCTGGCCCCGCCGGCACTGGTGGTCGGTAGTACGCCTAGAAAAAAAACATGACACATTTTTAGATGCCTGTACACCTCCCCCTATTTATTTGTTTTCACTAGCAAGATTGAAAAAAAGTTAATACATACATATACAACATACATCACTAGTCCAAATCGGGTACTAGAGTAGAGTCAGGAGACACTAGTAGTGTTATGGTCCCTAGGGTCATTATTATAGTCTACTCTACTATACTCTTTGCAAAGTTAGCCTGAGCCATGCAACCATTTTTCGCTTTATGTCTTTTGCGCATGTTACCTCGCAGCTTGTTGTGCAGTAACAGTAAGATGCCTTTTTGAGCCCACATGAGCTCATACAGCTACTGTCTGAGCGTTGCGTACAAGAGGTCGAAAAACAAGCCACTTTGTTATGGAGTTCGGTTAGTCCGTATTGCTTAGCCATAAGTAACATGTTACACTTTTTGGAATGACTGAGAAATGCTTGCATTATACTATGTAACGTGCACCATTTTTCTCATAACAGGCAGAAGATTCCCTTCTACAAACCAGAGATTTGCAGAGCTTATGAATGATGCATGTAACCAGTACTTCTACGTTCTACGGTGAGGGGTCTCCCAGAATTCGCACAGATCTTTTGTCTTCTATCATGCACTTGTAACAATGTTTATTGTTTTAATCTTATGCATTTTGCTGTTGGAGCTGGCTGTAGTACACTGAATTTTATAGAACAACATACAGAGCTTGTTAGTTGAAAATAAACCTTTTGAACTTACACATAGACTCTGTGGTATTTGGTGTGGTGGTGGTGGTGGACTTACACGAGTGAGTGAGCGAAAGGGTGTTATGTTCTGGGTTGTGTAATCATTGGGTATCTTCGGGTGGGGGTTCGGGGACCTAATGAGACACTATAGCTAGTCGGTCAGGGGATTGTGGGTTCACTTCTGACTGAGGTGTGAGGAAGGTCCAACCTCCCATCACCAACATCCTATTTTCCTGTGCATAGTTCTGTATGTGGCTGTGCAGAATCCCCACAACAGTAGTAGTATGTACTATATCCTATCAAAAATAGTCAAATATCTGGTTGGGCATTTTGTTTGTGGTAATTGTCAAAGCCTCAAGATTAAGAAGACGAGAAGAGGACAACCCAAAGGACTGGACTCAGTGGCTAGAGCTATTGGTCAATCTGAGTTTTATTCAAAACCGTAAAGTAAAGAGTGGCAAACTGGGCAAGCTTAGCTACAGACAGACTAATAGTAGTAGTACAGAGAGTCATAGCAGAGGCAGTTAGAACTTAGAGGCAGGGATAACCAGAATTTAGAAACAGATAGTCAAGTCAAGATCAAAGAAGCTTTTGTAAAAAATAGAATTAGTAAGTGGAACCAGAATTAATAGTTCGGAAAAAATAAGGTGCAGTAAAAGTTAGGGAAATATAATTGTTAATATTAAACACTGGAGGACTTACTGGGGCCAGCAGCAGGGCCCTCGGTAGAGGAGCGGTGGTTGTCCCGCCGACTCGGACCCCGTCTTCTTGCCCCTGGGTGCTGCAGATCAGTGATCATGTAAGATATAATAAAGAAAGAGACAAACATTAATGATTGCTGTGAAACAAATAAATTATCTAAAAAAACGCTCAAAAAACGCTTTAGGAAACAATAATTGCAATAAAATTGACCTATCTAATCCGATCGACTACTGGCTTGCAGGATACACGGACCGTCTACTTATTTATGAACACTAATCCAGTGTTCCATTCTGATTGATTCGAATCCAGAACACTAACTAAGCCTAAGTACCACCTGACCTAGCCCACCTATTCCAGACGGGCCAATTGTTCACTAAGTCTGCATTTCCATTTTTTTTAGCCCTCAAAAATGCATAGATGAGATGGAGGACACATGCATAAATTTGTGCATACACCAAATTGTTGGTTGGTTGCATCTGATGTTCTGCTACTGACTGACACTGCTAAGCCTACCACCACTCACTAAACAAACTACAAAAGGTTCTACTAAGGACTGGGGTAAGCAACACTCAGTGACAGAGGATGCGTCACGCAGAACGCTAAAAAATTATCAACTAATACTAACTAAACCTAGTATCAATCCATCCACCACTATTTGACAGGAGGACAAAGGAAGGACTAGAGTCTGTCTAGCAATAGCATTACCTAACTTAAGTTCTCTAAAGTAAACTCTTACATAATAATAAGGCCAAGCGACGCAAAGTTGCAAACAAGTAAGAGTAGCGCCGATCAACTGTGTCCTACAATCACAGAAGATTTTGAAACGCAATTTACCTGCAATGTAAGCAGCAGTATTCTTGTTATTCGTAAAAAATTATACACAATACTTATACTACTATATATATTAGCTACTCACCAATCCCCACGACCTTGACACCTAGCAGGTCCAACAGGTCCTGCTCCCGGTCCAGGATGTCTGACCACCGGTGGGCCAGCTGGTTATGGGTGCGCTGGACCCCTGAGCAGCGAAACACTGCCCGGCGCACCTTCGCCCACCGGCGGTGACGCTCCTGGGTAGGGTACCCGGAGCCTGGCCTGCCGCCTGCTGCCAAGATCAAGGGGAGGTGGCGCTGCACAAAAAAAACAAGGGCGGCCACCTCCGCCTCGCTAAAAAGCTGCCAGGCTTGCACCCCTGCAGGGCGCAGTCTGCCGTAAGGCAGGCAGCTCTTGGGCGCATGCGCCTTGCCCTTGGAGCCATTATTGCTGCTGCTACCCTTCGCCATGGTTCTGGGGTGTGTGGGAGGAGGCGGAAAAGAAAAGTTAGAAGGGAAAAATAAAGTTAGGGGAAGAAGTAGGAGCTTAAAGAAGAAAGTAATATAAAACAGTAGAAAAGTAAAAAAAAACACAGTAAAAAGTAGAAATAAATGCAAAATATAGACTTAGGCAAAGAGAGAGATAGATAATAAATTAAAAAAAATTGAAAAACAGTGTAAAAAACTAAGGATTGCAAAGATTGAGGGAGGATAGAAAAGCAGGCCCAGAACCATAGCATAGAGTGAAAAACAAGATGGCCGCGCCCATCGCGACCGCGTGGGTAAGTTCGCGCGATATTTGTCCCCAAGCACGCAAAAAGCGTCGCGAACACGTACGACGCGTTCCCGAACATGAAATGCGCATCACAAGCACGCTATACACGACCCGGAACAGGAAATAAGGCATCGCGAACGGGCGGGACAAGTGAAAAACAAGATGGCCGCACCCATAGGCGACCGCATGGGTAAGTTCGCGAGATACTATCCCCCGAGTACGCAAACAGCATCCCGAACACGCACAACGCGTTCCCGAAGAAGAAAAACGCATCGCGAACGGGCGTGACAAGCAACTACGCACACTCGCGTAGCGCTTTAACGTCTTCGCGTAGCTTCGCGTAGCGCGACTACGCGAACTACGCCCAGGGTTAATCCTGGCAAACCCTTTTCTCAAGTGCAGAAATTTCTGCATGACCAGGAAACTGTTTATTGGAGTAGTAAATTCAAATTCAATAAACTTTATTCGGCCATCAGACCATAAAAGTACAAAATAGATACATACAACCCAATAAGCTTTAAGATAATAAAAACCCGTCAGTAGTTCTAAAAAACACAATAGTTCATCATTTTAGAATCAGCTTAATAAAACACTAATCACTATACAAGCACCAGAAGGTCAATTCAGAATGCTTAATACATAGATAAAACAGGCTGAATAAAACTAAGGGGCATATTCTCAAGGACTTATCGCCAATTTATCGGCACTTTAGCGCCGCAAAAGTGGCGATAGATATTTCGCCCTATTCTCAAGCTGGGGCAAACTGCCAATATCGCCAGTTTGCCAGCGATAGCTGCCGCAAAAAACATCGCCACGGATGAGAGCGACAACTAACGCTAATGATATGCAGAGTAGGCGTTCCCGTGCAAAAACACACGAAAACACCACTTCGCGATATTCTCAACGGACCAGCCAGATCTGCGATGCAATCCAGAAACAGGTGATAAGGCGCATTAGCAGCAGGGATTTAACACCTGCCTTTTACTGGTGTCAAGCAGGACGACAACCTGCAGTATGAAAGTGAGCCCAGCCCAGAGCCACATCTGAAGACCAACACATGTCATGGAGCTACTGATCATGGAGCTCGGAGACTCAAGAGGTCCACAACACCCACCGCCACCACCCCCAGGCACCCCCGGCCCCCCAGACTACCACCCAGGCAGTGCAGAACAAGACAGCTGACCTTCCAAAAATGGCATGGCCCCTCAGCCACACAATTGCAGAATGTGGGGAGAGGTGGGAACCAAGTATGCGTGATGGAGGCAAGTCACCCATGAAAAAGAATGTACACACTGCCAAGTGTGGCGGTGATGTGCTGGACAGACTTCAGTATGCAGAGCACAGACATGTCCATGTGGACATATACTGCTGGTGTGTGTAGTGGTGTGCACAGTGGACGCAACCATGTTACCTCAGGCAGTGGGGAAGACCTTGGTCATGTAGCTGTGTCGTCCCCCCCTGTAAGTGTAAGCGGAGTGGGCTCGTCCGGCGTACGCCAGTCCAGCGTAGGAGTGTGAATAAACAGGCCGGGGCTCTGGCCGTGGTTCTCTTCCGGGATGGCCAACGCATCTACCAGGGTGGCGCCCCTCACCCTGCCACAAGTCCGCCGCTGTGACCGCCAGCCTCCTCAGCCGATCGCTGGCTTCCGCGACACAGTCCCCCAGCACACCCAGCGGCACAGCACCGCGGAGTTATGTGTGTGCTGACTACTGCCTTCAGCCTGCACTGCGGTCAGCAGGTCCCCCAATTCAAATCAAGTCTTGATTTATTTATGGCGCAGTTCAGTAGGCAACAGACATTGCTTCCAGTGCGGGCCGCCCGGACGACGCATCATCGCTGGCTGCACACCCACTGAGCGCTTCAGGTGCCACTAACTCTGTGCAGCTCAAGTCAACGCCACGTGGCTGTTGGCCCTTGCTGACCACTGCCTCTGGCCTACACTGTGGTCAGCAGGTCCCCCAATTCAAATTGTGTCTTTATTTATTGATGACACAGTCTAGTAGGCGACAGACATTGCTTCCAGTGCGGCCCGCCCGGACGATGCGTCATCGCAGGCTGCGCACCCGCCCGGACGATGCGTCATCGCAGGCTGCGCACCCGCTGAGCGCTTCAGGTGCCACTATCTCTGTGCAGCTCAAGTCAATGCCACGTGGCTGTGGGCCCTTGCTGACCGCTGCCTCCGGCCTACACTGTGGTCAGCAGGGCTCACACAAATCAAATCCAATCCTGACCTGCAAGGACACGCCATCATCGCTGGCTGCACACCCGCCACCGCCGCCAGGACCACCTCCAACCAACAACTGCCAGAGTCGGAGGAGTCTTACAGCCAGCCTATCAAAGTGGCTCACACCTGTCTTGGATGCCATCATCAGCTTGATACCCTGCTCAGTTCTTCAGGTGCCACTAACTCAGTGCACCACAAGTCATGGACCCTTTATGATTGAGTCTTGTGTGTGTGATGTCAGAGCTGGTGCCCCTACCTCAGTGCACCACAAGTCATGGACCCTTCCTGATTGAGTCTTGTGTGTGTGAAACATTGATCACTGTTCTAGTTGTTGCCAGCACCAACCACTCCCTGAGGGCTGGCTTACACTCACCCCACACCCATCCAGCACAGGCGTCACTGGACATGTGACCCTGGTAATAAAGAGGGGCTGGGCGCACGTGCCCGTAGCCAGTTCCACTATCTATCTAAGTGTGTCTGTGTGGTCATTATGTAGGCATGATGGCCCCGGGCCCTACCACATCACATTGTGCTGTGGACAGCGGCCGCAACCATGTCACCTCAGGCAGTGGGTAAGACCTTGAACACGTAGCTTTGTCGCCCCCCCCCTGTAAGCGTAAGCGGAGTGGGCTGGACCGGCGTACACCAGTCCAGCGTAGGGGTGTGAAGAATTTGCCCGGGGCTCTGGGCGTGGTTCTGTTCTGGCCTGGACAAGGAAGTAACTAATGCATGTGTCTCTGTTGTAGTGTCGGCGCCACCCGGCCCGCAATCGACAATGTTGCAATGTACCATGCACCCGGAGGGCGGGCTCGCACGAACGGAGAAATGAAGGTGCGCAAGACCGCTCGGGGACTTGGCTCATACATGCCAAGTGGTGTGTGTATCTGTATTGCCGCAGCATGTGCCAAATGCCTAGCCTTAATCGCAGCGCGAGTTCAGCCAGGCATGAACTCTACATCTGTGTCCCCACTATCCTTACCATAGGCCTACACTCACGTGGCCGCCCACCTTCAACGGCCAACATCACAGTGTTGTTGTCAGGCTTGTGGACATGCGCAGACAGGCATGACAATGGTGTGCCGTAGGAGTGCAAGTGATGCAACCGCGCAGCGCACACAAGTAAATAGGCTCGGGGAGGGAGGAGCAGCTGTGAGGCAATGTAACACACCGTCATGCTGCTCATTTGCCACATGCAAGTCATGTCAAACATGAATCCCAAAGACACTAACCCTGGGCGTAGTTCGCGAAGTAGCGCTTCGCGAAGCTACGCAAAGTGAAGTTCGCACTACGCGAGCTTCGCGTAGCACTACGCGAACTGCGTAGTGCGTGTTCGCAATGATTACACAGTGCCGGATGCTTGTCCGCACTGTGCAATCATTGAAAACGGCATCTTGCACAGTGCGAGCTGTCTTTTACTGCCGCTCGAGTAGATTTTTACTCGAGCGGCAGCTTTCTCAACGCGGACTGGTAGTTTCTCATCGCGAGCGGTCGCAAGCATACGCGACCACTCGCAATGAGAAACCTGACCTCCCCGCGTTGAGAATCTCGCCGGAGGTTTATTTTCCACGCTCGCGATCGGCAACTTGTGTTGCTGATCGCGAACGAGGAAAAAGTCTCGCCGGGATGTCATTTTGCTTGCTCGCGGTCGCCAACTTGACGTTGAGGACCGCGAGCAAGCAAAAAATGACCGCTGCACTACGCTACGCTACGCGTGTTTGCACTGTGCTACGTGCAATTCGCATTGTGCGAAGTAGCGCAAACTTCGCAAACTACGCGAGCGTAGCGTAGTTTTCCGCCCAGGCCTAAAAGACACACACATCCCACCCCACCCCCAACAAGCCACATCACATTTTCTGAATGCAAGCAGATGACAAACTAACATTAGGGATGAAAGCTCCATTGTCTGAACTATCAGGCGGAAGCACATCTGCACCTCCGACCTCGGAATTGCATGTGCCCGGCACCCCCTGACAGATACTATAGCAGCTGATGACAACTCCCACACTACGCACAGCAAGACGAAAGACCAACGTATACACACCCCACACACAGAAGTCCTTGCTCGAAGTTATCTTGCATGGAATAGCCTTCACACTTACTCCCACACCATCCCAGGCGTACAACCGTTGCACACTAAAACAAATCATTGATCCGAGCTGTGGCATTTCATCCACAGAACTGGTGCAGGTGAGAACAGTGCCACTTCAACCAGAGCCACTAACGCAATGGCAGAACATCCCGGACACATGCACAACCCCTGTCACGTGGAACTGTACCATGCACATATGCTGCATTTACTGGGGGCACTGCCATTGGCAGTGCTGCGGATCAGTTACCGGCCAAGCTTCCACCTCGCCCACGTCACCTGCTTCCAGCCTGTGTTGCATTGTCGATCGTGCATATTCGAGTGGTCCATGGATGTCTGCCTATCCAACAGGACGGTGGCTGAACTGGATTTTGACATGTGTGTGCGCCCCCTGTTGGCCCATGACCAGGAGTGTCACTGTGATACCCGTTTATGGGATGCCTTGATACTTGGTATACATGCTGGCAGCTGGACCTGGGAGATTGCACAACTCCTCATGTGCAGTGACCACATTGAACCGCTCCCCTATTGGGCTGAAGTGCTAATTGGTGAAAGGGGGTGGACGCAGCACATCTGTCCGGACCTGCTAATGAATTGCCTTGTCGTCCTGTTTGATGAAGTCGACAATGACCTCATGTTGGAAATGATAGCCTACGAAGCTGCAATCGCTTTCATGGACGAGTAACTACGCACCTGCAGCCACAACAGATTGGAACCCATTGCACATGTCCCGACACCTTGTTGCATCTTGGAGATCTGGTCACATATCCCACGACAACAGTGGACATGGCTGCATTCGCCTGGACTCCGAATACATGCGCGGACAACAACGCGGGTTAACACACACCTGTGAAAGGTGAGGCACTCCCCCGGAGTGGACAGCGGCGCCTGGCAACGTTCCTCATTCTGACATACTGCTGCATTGGTCTGCATGTTGTGGCACTTATCTTGCCCGTACTGACACGCATATGCTATTAAAGTCTATGCACCTTCACTTGTATTTAACTGTGATGAGTGTTGATTTGAATGACAATGTGTGTTTCACTGGCAATCTGGCGAAAACAAGAACAAGGGGTACCCTACTCACTAGGAACCAGGGTATGTCATGTGTAACCTCTTTCTTTCTGACATCACCTTAACCCGTTTTTGTGATTGCGATTGTGCATTTGATTATTATTATAGATTAGCCTAACTTTCCGCTGGAACCGCTGTTTCTGTTACTCACTGCCTATCTGGGTCACGGCCATACATGCACATTGATAGCATTATCCAGGGAGTACCTTTTTGTGGAATCACTGTCCCTACATTCATCCATACTTTCATACTTGATTGATCATAGCCATGACACATCTGTGTGAATTAGAATGTGTTATTCGCATTCAGTGGAGTGTTGAAGCTGGACCAGTACAGGGCCATGCAAACCCCACTTTACATTGTTGCCCCGTGGAGGGCCAGCCAGAGTCCTTTAGGGATTGACAAGTTCATCGAAAGAGGAAGACTTCAGTCCGCAATGTGATTGCTGTGTCATTGGTAATCAAACCAAATATGGCAGTCCATGTCAAGGTCCAAGGTGAGTGTCGCTGAGTGTATCGGGGGACAATGGAAGGTGTTATTCCAGGGCATGATGCAGAGGGCAGAACCAAGCTGATACAGGCCATATGGCGGAGGTGAATGCTGCCACTTCATTCTTACCACAAAGCCAGATTCATCATCATCTTCGTCCTCTGATGTGTCAGGTGCCTCACATGTGGGTGGTGGTGTTTAGTCTGCATCACTGTGTGGCACTGACACATCAGGGGCCGGAGGTGGAATGTCTGCTGCACTGTGTGGCACTAACACTTCAGGGGGCGGAGATGTGGATGGAGTAGTAGCAGCAGCATTCATCCGCGCCAGGCCTTGTGGCGGCAATGCCATGACGAGGATCTGCAGGGCATGGAAGATCACAGCTACATCTCGCTGGTGTGCAGCCGTGGCAAACATTCTTTCCGCCTGCATCAGCGCCAAGCTCTCCATCATTCTCCTTATGTGTCCCAACTCCCGGCTGACATCGCTGGAGCCACTCTGACTAGACAGTTGTTCTTGGCTCAGAGTCATGACTCCAGCAATGTCAGCCATGGATTGTTGGAGAGCATGGAGTGGACAGTGGGTGTCTGTTAGGGACTGTAAGTCGTCCCTGATGGGACTTAGACACCCACGTATGGCATCTAGTTTGGCTGCCATGAGGTCGAACCCCACCCGCCGCTGATCAGCCATCTTCTCCTGGCACCCTAACACACGGTGTTGGAATGCCATGTGTTGGTCGTGGGGGTCCTGGGAGACAGCCGTGGTGGTGGGTGCTTCCTGCTGTGTGGTCTGTGCAGCGCGTGGGGTCTCCTCAATGCAGCTGTGCTGCCCTGCTCCTGGAGGTGGGGTGCCGAAGCTGTCCATGAGCTGTTGGAGGGTGTCGGTGTCGATGTTGGGGAGGTCCTCTTCATCATCAGTGCTGAGATGTTGGTTCTGCTCTGCAGGAGGTGTTGATTCTCCCTCTGCAATGTGAAGGGGAGATGCAGATTGACATTGTGTTCACATGTATGTTCACGCATTGTACAAGTTTACTAACAGACTGCATGACAATGTACATTGTGACTGTTTGTGAGGAGATGCCTATTTGATGCGGGACAGTTGACATTTCTACACCATCAGGGATGTGAGGTTGTACTTGTACATTATCATCTCACAGTTTCCTGCTATGCCAAATGCAAATGGCCATTTTCTACACACAAGCGGCAGCAGTTGTGTCCTCTGTTCTGTTGTGAAAGTGTTGCAGTTTGTTCCACATTGTTGTCAATGTTGAGGTGCTCTGATTCTTATGTGTGTGTGCTGCACTGTGGGTGTGTTGCCCCTTCAGCTCTGATTTGGCTGTCCCTTATCCCTTTCAGGCGGTGTGCCTTTCACTTCTGTGCTTATACAGTGCTGTGATATTGCAGACTTGGGTAAATTGGGCTCTTGGTCGGAGTTGGGACTCTTGGGCATGGTTTGTCCACAGATGTGCTATACTTAATTGTGCATGTGTGCCATTGTGCCCATTTCCCTCCATCCCCCCAGTCCCTGGTCGTTACTCACCCTGTTGCTGTTGGCTCAGGTCATGTTGTGCAGTGTCCGGTCCCCCAACTCCTGCCACCGTCTCCCCAATGATGACTCGGGTCACCATTTCCTCCATCTCATCCAGCTCCTGGTGTGTCGCTGGACTCCCACATCCAGTCTGCATTGCTGCTTTCAGGTTGGCTGCGAGTTTCAGTTTGGTTTTGCGCTTCACATCAGTCCAGCACTTCTTACAGTCGTCCACTTCCCTTCTTTTTACTCCGACTGCATTCACCTCGGCCAAGATGGACTGCCATATTGTATTTTTTGTTGCCAATGACACAGTGGAGGTGATGAACAGTTGGTGGTGGTGTTCTATCACCTCCGTAATGAGGATCTGGTTTTCCTGCATACTGAAACGCTGGTTCCTCTTATTCTTCTCCTTGCCCTTCCCTGTCCCCGAGGTCCCAGGCTGGTCCTCCGTGGGGCTTGTGGGGTTCTGGTTGTCCTTGCTCACTTTGCAACTGGATTCAAGCTAGCCTGGCTGATGACTGCTGAATAGCCAGAAACCGGTCCCAGGATGCTTGTTTCCAGTCCAGGGAAGACATGGCTTGGCAGTTCGGGCTGGACTGTTCCCATGAGGCACAGGGTCAGACTGATTTGCATATGGCCATGTCTGAACTGGGGTGGTGGAGTGAGCTAAAGAATGATGATGGATTAAACCCAGATCAGTTGACTGGGGGTGAGTGTTTGATTAGCTCAAGCGCTGCGTCCATCATCCCCTTTGGTATCGCTTTGTCCTCTGTACTTGCTCCGACTACCTCCATGGTGCTTTGCAGTTGTTTGTGTTTTTTTAGAGTTTTTTGTTGCCGCTTTTATAGTGGTTTTTCCCGCCTGACTTTAGGGACTTGCAGGCCTGGCGCTGCTTATCACTGAATTTTTTATCGCAGTTGGGCCCATCGCAAGTTTTTTCACGTTCAGGTTTAGATTTTTATTGCTGTCCCGGTAATTTTATCGCGGACATTTGACGCGTTATCGGGAAACTATCGCATGTTACCGCCGTGTTGAGAATAAGATGTTAACACAGAGTTATTTTCCCGCGATAGACGGCGATGTGTAAAATTGCGTTAACCTATTTTGGCGATGATTATCGCACGTTCTTGAGAATATCCCCCTAAGTTGCTAAAAAGTAGTGCAAATAATCTATTATAAATATACATGAGAAGCCATAAAATATCCTAAAATCAATGGTTCACTCAATACTAATATGCCCTCATGTTTAAACTCAGTGACTCCATTAACAAAGCCGGGGCTTAATAGGGTGAAATCAGCATTCAGCTCATGGCCTTCCTTCTTAGGCCCCACATATGGCCCAGGAATTTTGCAGTTGCGCACAGTAATGATGATCTGGTGTCTGATTTTAGTATGTGCAGGGATGCTCTGGAGTCGCAGGTTCCAAGCTGCTTACAGATAGGAGTTAGACATTTTGCCCTGGGTTTGAAGTATGCAGGGCAGACAAAGAAAATATGGCCAACTGATTCAATCGGGGCGGGGCAGCTGGGGCAACCTTTAATCTGGGAGGAATTAGATGACCAAGAGTTTGTGAATTGGTTTACCGGCAGGGAACCGTGCCTGAATTGCATGTATAACTTTCTATCAGCCGGTACCTTGATAAGGTCAAGATAGCCTTCCAAAGAGCAGCTTGGTTTAAAATCTACAAACTCCTCAGTTAGTCTGCCCCAGTTGCTAGCCATTGATTCCGTCTGCGCTACCCAGTCCCAATACAGTACTTTGATTTGTTTCTTGGTGCATGGTGCTGGACAGTTGATGTTATGCCCCCCTAAGCCAATGTTAGTGATGAGGTTTTTATTATTTTGTATCCATCCTATTTTATTCGTTGTATTCAATGAGCAGACCTCCTCCAGAGCAGATGCGTACGGGGACAGTTCTGGGGTAGATACAAGCCTCAGCCAGAATAGAAGTGGGCGTAGCTTCACTAGATCCTTGATATATTTTATGCCCATGGCCAATTTTAAAGGGCAGAGGGGTGTGCTCAATGGGAGTGGCACTAAGTTTGGAGTAGTAGGTTTGACCCAGCTGCCCCGGAAGCCATCATGGAGAGAATAGTGTGCCCAAACCCAGAGTCATTGTTTGTTTGTTCGTTAAAACATTACATAACATTAATTAAAAATCACACTCTATAACAAACAAAATATACAAACAGTTTTTCAAATCAACATACATCATTACTAAAATATATAATATTAATTATAAAGAATACCCACCAAACTTAATCTCCTATACAAAATAGAAATATAATTATGGTTTTGAAGCTGAAGACAATTCAGAAAAACCAACTACTACGTTAGAATTCCCAAACAAAAATCCCTCCCCCAAATGCAGAAATGCCATCTCCCCAAAAACAACAACTCCACAAAAATTCCATATCAAATCCTGGGAAACCAAATGAATCCAAAAATATGAATTAAATTAAATAATACACAGGAAAACTGAAAAATGTGAGGAAAATTAATACATTTAGAAACTTAAAAACACCACCAATTTTCCTGTATCCAAAAGAAAAACTCATCCTTTATAGAGATTTCTTCTAAATGCGACAATGAAGTGGACTTGAAAAGTAAAAATAACCATTGCCTCAACCAAAACACCTCAAAACCTTACATCAAATTCCATTTATCCCCTTTATGCTATTGATGACTGAACAAACTAATCATACATTAAAACTGTACAAAGTACAATTCATCTTTAGGCCCACATGTAACTACTAAAAACTAAAAACCATCTAAGCCTAGCATACAACCTTACCCAAACTTAGACCAACAGTAGTAACTATTTAGTGCTTCCACCACACTAAGCAGTATTAGCAATAATTAAAAAATTTAGGGGCTTATTTACAAGCTCCTTGCGCCACCGTTGCATCACTTTTTGTGACGCATCCGGGCGCATTTTGCTGCCGCATAATTACAAGGACACGAAAAGCCACCCTGTGTAGCTTTTCCTGTCCTTGTAAATACAGCCCCTGTTGTGTAGTTTCTCGGCATCCCCAGGACCTGTGCATTTTGAATGACCTAAACTGAGGGCATGGTATCCAAACCGATTCCAGACACCCACATAGGATACGTCAGCCAGTAGACCAGCTAGCTCTACAGTGCCACTACCATCCCCTGTATCTTACAGTGGTGTAGGTAGTTTCTGGCAACCACTGAACAGGACAACCCTGATTCCTCAGGGATCGCAGAAAACAGTACAGTACTTTTCCCTCAGTCATTCGTGCTTACTTATTTTCGGAAAATACACAGGATGGCGATTAGGGCATTTCAATAAGTATTTATTGGTCCAGCGTCAATCTTGTGTAAAACAAATTTGTTGCGACAATCAGAAGACAGAAGCATACGAAAGAAATCACAAGTATTAATATAGTAAACAGTAGATACATTTCTACCATAGTGCTAAGAAGATGAACATATATAGTTCAGATAAAACAGTAGCACTTGCATACTCCTATAATGCACTAATCCTTGTGAAAACTGCGCATGCGCGCGCGCCTTCGCATGCGCAGTTTTCACAAGGATTAGCGAGACGGCGAGGAAGAGGAGGAGGGCAGCCTGGAGACGCCGCAGTATAGGTAAGTGGTTTTAAATTTATTTTTTATTAATGTTTAATTACTTGTTATAATAGGGGGTGGAGGCGGGGGCTGGCCAACTCTGCTCCACTGCAGAGTGTGCGGAGATTTGCCTTCTCCGCGTTCTCCGCGGAACGCGGAGAAGGCAAATCTCCGCACACTTCGCGGGCGGAGCGGAGTTCTCCGCCCGGGGTTACTTCTAAAGCAGGTAGAGGCGAGACCATAAGAATCCGTTTTCCCTAGGCCAGAGAGCGTTCTTTCAGAATCGCCATCTGGACAGGCGTCAAATTTTTTTCAACTGTGGAAAATCTTATTACCGCAGATGTGTACAAATGCGATTTATAAGCTATCGGTACTGTGTCACCTTCATTGAACGTCAAATAAGTGAAACCTACTGTCCCTGGAACAATTCTTATGACCAAGTTTGTAGAATTGTTACGTGTTAACAAGAAGTTGGCCGCAAGCAGATCAGACTGCAAAGACCGAAGAATCGTAATATGTTCCGGAAGCCAGCTGGAAGATGAAAAAGAGGGTTGTATCAATGCATAAAGCGGTTTGATATGCTGGGCATAATCAGGAATGTATGTCCTCCCGAAGTTTAAAAATCCCAGCAAGAATTGCAGTTTTTTCAATGTAGATGGAGGTTGCAACTGTGCACATTTCGCCAGAAAGTGGGGGGCCAACCCCCTACCTTCATTATTGAGCTTGTAGCCCAAAAAAAGTACCTCTAAATAGGCGATGTGTGACTTAGCAAAATTAAATTTGTACCCCAAGTCGGCAAAAGACAGAATGATGTGATCCACACGCACAAGATGCGGTATTAATTTGTCATTCTGTTAAGTAAATGTCATCGACGTATGAGAAAGCATCAGGGTCTATGTCGTGCAAAAGAGACACAACACGCGCTGCAAAAGCCCCAGGACTGTTCTTATATCCTATAAGCAAACGCATAAATAGTCTCTGGTTGCCGACTGAGATAAATGCGGTCAAGTCATGGCTAGCAGGAGCCAAATGTGACTATAATATCCATTGGAAATATCCAGTGTCGTTTTGTATTTTTTGCAAACAATGTTATTCACTAACGCAGAGCTGTGTGTGTTTTGCACTGCAAATGTACGAACGTGACTGTTTAAATGTCTGTAATCCAAAACGATACGATACGAACCGTCCGGTTTCAATATCGGAAAAAGAGGATTATTCATGGATGAAACAGAGGGTTCAATGACACCCTGATATTCCAACTGGGTCAATATTTTACTTACGGATGCTTTTGCCTCACGCTTGATCGGATATTGTGCCTGTGGCTGTGGTATAGATCGTAATGGAATTTGATGTGCCGGTGAATCTTTATCCCAGCCCACCTGATTACGATACACAGCCGGCGCTAGGGCTAAAGCCCATTCCGACGCATATGCTTGTTTAGCCTCCTCAGAGACGTAACGGGAAAAACGCGGGAGTATTATGTCCTCCCCTTGGGAAGAGGCCAAAACGTATGGTGGAGGCCAATACGCCTCTGCCAACAAAATGTCATAAGAGGAGGTAAGGTTGTACCAAAAGACTGCCTTAATTGTCTGTTTTATATTACCTTCAATTTGGAGGACTATCTCATGAAGCCTATCAGGGGGTGCAACTTGTGTATCTGCTGTTTCCACTGTAATGAAAGTATCAGTTGCTCTCGCCTCCAGACAAGGATGGACTACCTCCCGTACTATGGTAACTTCCGCCGCGCTGTCGAGGAGTGTCACTGCCAAAGTAGGGTTCTCACCATCTGAGGCATATTTCGCTGTCAAAGCGGCAACTTTCTTCTTCTGAAACGGGGCTCGAAAAGGAGGTTGTGTCTCCGGTTTGGCTTTTACGTCAAACTGGCATGGCGGATCACGTCGTTGCTGAGTGGTCTCGCCTTGTCTGCGATCCTGTCACTCTCGTCCACCGAACTGTGGATCCGATGATTCCTGAAAGCAACGAGGACAGCGCAGATCAGGAAGTTGAAACCTCTCTGGTGTCTTAATTTTAGAGTGGTCACGCAAATCATATCTATGCTCAGAAGCATCAGGTGTCGGTGAACCCACACACGAACCTCGCTTCTGCTGCTGCTGCCGCTGATTTCGATTCCAAGCCTTTTTAGGAAAGACTGTACACCCCTCCTTTTCAGGCGATGGCTTATTCTGCATTTGAGTAAAAGGTCTAATTCCCAGGTTTTGCGCCCCAAGGATTTATATACATTCGCAATAATCTTTGGCAATGCACATTGTTTATTCGCATCAGCTACTGCCTCCAGGCGCTGACTCACCTGTAAGCTAACCGCTTCCCCCTTGACGTTAGCAAGAATCATGTCAGAGACTATAGGGAATGTAAACTCTAGATATATATACACTTCAAATAATGATAAATATCATGACACATTTCTAGAAAGTTTGAATGATTTATTTTATCTTATTCTTTTTTATTCTAAGATTTTTTTTAATTTTCATATTGGATAAAAAATATTTTACATATAAAAACTACATATACATAAATGAATATACAAACCCAGTGATATCATTAGAACCACATATACATGATCATCTAAATAATCTATTCTGTTGATTTGAACCGCATTTAACATGAGACAATAAATATGATAGGTAACTAACACAATTTATAATTAAATATTCATGATAAGTCAGTTTCAAATATTGCAACAATTTGTTTGCATAGTCCTTTCGATTAAGTAAATTATGCAGAGACTGGTGACATATGTTGAAAACCAACGCGTTTCGGCTATGCCTTCATCAGGAACCGTCACAGTGGTTACTAAACAGGGAATATATAAACATGATTTTAATTCTAGAGTTTAAAAGCCCTTTCAAATATTTAAACTATAAATAGGTTTAAAAGATGACCTATAAGATAAACACATACATGGTCAGAGATTTCATTCATTGAATTGAACCGTGAAGACAAAAACAAAAACTAGATTGTAATTATTCAATGGAGATGGTCTTCAAACATATTTTACATGCAACACAAAGCGACAAAGTTGAGTTGTATGAACATGCAAGTGACCTCAGATGACAACAATGTGTAGGGTAGGTGATTCATGCATATGATAACTATTTATGATCTCAAAAATTGTGAGCATGCTATTTTGTATAGAGACATTTAGTAGAACAGCATGGCCGATAATTCCTTGCTCATGTAAATGAGCCTATGTACCTATAATTCAGTATTTTGTCTATTATAAATTTAATATTACCTCCGCTTGTCTCCTGAATATCAAAAATGGAGCTTTACACAATCATTAGAATAAAATAGAATAGCTGAGGGTCGCGATGAATAGCTACATGACGAAAGAAAAAGGGGAAACGCAATTAAATACTGGTAATTTCCCTAGAATTTTATAAAACTAGCAGGATAATTTAATGCTACCTATATTTGTTAGGAAGATAAGTACCTTTATTTAAATGACATATTGTAGGACCTCTGTATACTTCTTAATAAACAAACAAGGTGGAGGGATGCTTGGCCTGCACAACGACCTGTTATATTAGAGGATGAGTTGCAACATGGCCATGGAGAATGAGAACTTCTAGAAAGATCTCTAAAAATTTTTTTGTTATAATGAACCTTACCTCTCCTTGTGTGTATATTCCTGTAACTACAATACGACTCAATATCAAGATGCCTCAATATCCAACTCTACCTGCCGCTTGAGGCTTAGGTTCTTTCTCAATTTCTAAAAAAGAAAAAATAAATTGAGAAAAGAAAATTTTGGACTTCACGTCAGGTCACCGAACCTACATTCTTGATGGAATTATCTTTTATAAATATATGTGCATAAGTCTATATACTTACCTTAAGATGTAAGGAAAAGAAGATCGTTAACAAACTTTATTTTTAAACGATCCTGATAGTGAAAGCTGTTGATACAAATGATTCTTTCACATGTTTAAACGTTGAAAGGGAAAAAAAGAGGAGAAGATGTATAGCAGAGATATTGCTAAAGAGATTATCTCTAATCTTATTACAGAAACGTATACATATTAATCACACTCTTTATGGCCATGTGATGACCTATCAGGGATGGTTAACATCCAACATGGCAACATGGCAAGATGTTATCAGGATCGTTTAAAAATAAAGTTTGTTAACGATCTTCTTTTCCTTACATCTTAAGGTAAGTATATAGACTTATGCACATATATTTATAAAAGATAATTCCATCAAGAATGTAGGTTCGGTGACCTGACGTGAAGTCCAACATTTTCTTTTCTCAAATGTTTTTTTCTTTTTTAGAAATTGAGAAAGAACCTAAGCCTCAAGCGGCAGGTAGAGTTGGATATTGAGGCATCTTGATATTGAGTCTGTGAGAAGTTGGCCTGGTATATGCTGTTCACTAATTAAAGTGGACACCTTGCACCAGAACAATTCGACTCTTATGGTAGATAGGTTTAAGACAACCTTTATAGAAAGCTATCCTAGTGGTAGCTGTGGAGAGCAGCCTTCAGGCTAAGTCTTGAAGGAATGTAAAGCAGCTTGTTTTACCACACAATCTCTTGAATCACCAAATGAAAAGACACCACACAGGTATATATATCAAATATATATGTATTTATTAATAAACACTCTCTACTAATCTCTTTATGAGATTAGAAGTCAGGAACATATGTACAAATCAAATGTTATCAAAATAAGTTTAGCACAATCGAATATCACAATCTTAGTTTGGCTAGACCTAGGTCTAGGGCATCTAGAATCGAGGGACCCCCAAGAACCACCCCAGGTAGTTGTAGGAGACCCACAGGGGACGGATGCGGTGTCCTGGCATCGGTGCGAGTCCTGTACGAGTCTATGCGCACAGACGCGATTGAGATTTCAATGTTAGAGGTCCCTTGCGTGTTCGAGGCGAACACACCGATCGGTCCTTGTACGAGTCGAAGGACGCGGTTACAGATAGAGTTGCAAGCGACTTGGACGCGGTGTGTCTAACACAGTCGCGAACCATGTACGAGTCAGCGCGATAGTCGCTCTTGGAAAGTAAGAGTTTTAGGGCACTTCTAGGGTAGCTACAAGCAAGGCACTTACAGGGTAAGTAGTTCTAGGGCCCACACCCACAGGAGCACAGTAGTGCTGAAGTTACCTCACCCAGGGGAGCCGGGTGCATAGGTGTCCTTTGGTGTCGGGTCGCGGCGTCGTTTTCAATGGGAGCCAGTGAAGACTTGCTGCTTGCGGCGACAGGAGAAGTGTCCGGAGGAATCCAAGCCTGGATTCGGAAGATGGAAGACCTGAAAGCAGAGGGGACAGTGTTCAAAGTCACTTGGCAGTGACTTGGGGCAAGGAAGATGGATGCCCACCGTCGTCGCAAGATTCAGGTCGTTCGTGGGTGCCTTGACTCTTCAGCCACGAGGTCCAGGAGGCGTTGACGATGACCAGGAGCTGGATTCGACGTGTCCCACAATGTCTGCAGCTTACTGCGGTGTCAACGACTCGATTGGAGCCAACAAGCCTTAGTAACAGCAAGTCTCAGAGAAAGTGTAAAAAGTCAATGGTGCAGACCAGCAAGGTCTGAGGGACTCATCCAGCGAGGGTAAGTCAGGGCAGGCCTGGAGCAACCAGAGGAGCCCTTTGGTTCTGTAGGAAAGCCTTCAGAGGACCCACAAGCTGGCTGGCAAGGGATCACAAAGACGCCTCGGGAGGATTCACTCAACAGGGGCCCACAGTCACTCGGGACGTGGTAGGCCTCTGATCTTCGGAGGGATTCCTGCTGGAGGCTAGGACCACACGTGATCTAAAGCACAAGTTCGTAAAACGTTGTGAAGGGGTTGCACTTGACAATAGTGCACGGTACCCAGGGGTTGCGGTTCCTCGTCACTCTTGGGGTCCACTGGCCTCAGCTTCACTGGGGACTCACGATGGCCTTTGCGAAGACAGGAAATCTACTTCTTGGGCTGCAGGAACTTCGGACTCCGGCGGGAGCGGCGTAGTTTGCGACTGTCATTTGTAGTTTTTGGTGCCTGCCAAGCAGGGGAGTCACTCCTTGACTCCAAGGGAGATTCTTCAGTCTTCCAAAGGTAGTGGAACGTCGAAGGTCCGGGATTCTTCTTCAGAGCGTCGTCCACGGGTATCTAGTTTGAAATGCACAGGTTCCCCCTCTTATACATAAAGAAAGGGAGGGACTAGCTCTATGACCCCACCTATGGGAGGGTCAGGGGAGTGGGTGGTTACACCTACTTCCCTTTGTCCAGTTTTGCGCCAGAGCAGGGGCAGGTAGCCCCTGAGCCGGTTTGAACTGGGGTATGCACAGAGGAGCCTTCTGCTCCCCCAGTGCAGGACTTCAAAGCACTCTAAGAGTGCACCCACCCAGCCCCAATACACTAAACCCTGTCTGGGAGGTGGTCACACCCCCTTGGGACAGGATATCTATTGTTGGGCTTCCTCCACTGCGAGTGTTGGTCATCAGCAGGAGGGCAGCCCAGTGTCTGTGACTGGTGGCATCCATTTTGTGATGCCAGGGCTCTGCAGGATTCTACCGCGTTTCCACAGTAGGGGAATGTCTATCCCTCTAGAAAGGTGGAATGCTACCCCCGCCGCCAGGACTGGCGGGGGGGTAGTATTCCAAGATGTTTGACACCAAACACGACATGTTTTGATGCAGCCATTCCAAAGTTAGCATTTTACCGCGGGATATAATGCACTTAAGAGTATATGGTTTAACCGCATCCACAAACAGCCCCAGAGAATGGACTCTGAGGGCTGCAGAGGGGCCCTGCTCAGGCAGAGGCACCCCCTCACATGGAAACTAAGCACCCTGCCCTCAGGATTGATAGGGCCTGCTTTAGGGGTGACTGATAAGTCTCAATGTGTGTGCAGGAGAGATATAGGGGACGTATATCTCAGTGAGGGGTGCTAGCACTTCCTCACCCAGGCTGCAGTAGCAGGCCTGTGGTGTCAGATTTAGTCTGCTTCCCAGGGGTGGCATAATACATGCTTCAGCCCCTGGTAGGCCTGTGAAGTACCTATGCCCTTGGTACCTAAGGTACCATATACTAGGGACTCATAAGGTACCACAGTATCCAATCACTAGTGCACCTAGAGTGCACTCCAAGTCGTTTAAAGAGAAAGCAGATAGGCTGGGGACCTGAATAGCAGGTTCCCAGCCAAACTAAGTCAAAAACCAACACAACACCAGGAAATAAAGTGGGGGCAACCATGTAGTCAGATTCCACCTTCCTACAGAGTCGTATTGTAGTTACAGGAATATACACACAAGGAGAGGTAAGGTTCATTATAACAAAAACATTTTTAGAGATCTTTCTAGAAGTTCTCATTCTCCATGGCCATGTTGCAACTCATCCTCTAATATAACTGGTCGTTGTGCAGGCCAAGCATCCCTCCACCTTGTTTGTTTATTAAGAAGTATACAGAGGTCCTACAATATGTCATTTAAATAAAGGTACTTATCTTCCTAACAAATATAGGTAGCATTAAATTATCCTGCTAGTTTTATAAAATTATAGGGAAATTACCAGTATTTAATTGCGTTTCCCGTTTTTCTTTCTTCATGTAGCTATTCATATTGAAGAGTGATGTAGTCACGCGACCCTCAGCTATTCTATTTTATTCTATTGATTGTGTAAAGCTCCATTTTTGATATTCAGGAGGCAAGCGGAGGTAATATTAAATTTATAATAGACAAAATACTGAATTATAGATACATAGGCTCATTTACATGAGCAAGGAATTATCGGCCATGCTGTTCTATTAAATGTCTCTATACAAAATAGCATGCTCACAATTTTTGAGATCATAAATAGTTATCATATGCATGAATCACCTACCCTACACATTGTTGTCATCTGAGGTCACTTGCATGTTCATACAATTCAACTTTGTCGCTTTGTGTTGCATGTAAAATATGTTTGAAGACCATCTCCATTGAATAATTACAATCTAGTTTTTGTTTTTGTCTTCACGGTTCAATTCAATGAATGAAATCTCTGACCATGTATGTGTTTATCTTATAGGTCATCTTTTAAACCTATTTATAGTTTAAATATTTGAAAGGGCTTTTAAACTCTAGAATTAAAATCATGTTTATATATTCCCTGTTTAGTAACTACTGTGACGGTTCCTGATGAAGGCGTAGCCGAAACGCGTTGGTTTTCAACATATGTCACCAGTCTCTGCATAATTTACTTAATCGAAAGGACTATGCAAACAAATTGTTGCAATATTTGAAACTGACTTATCATGAATATTTAATTATAAATTGTGTTAGTTACCTATCATATTGATTGTCTCATGTTAAATGCGGTTCAAATCAACAGAATAGATTATTTAGATGATCATGTATATGTGGTTCTAATTATATCACTGGGTTTGTATATTCATTTATGTATATGTAGTTTTTATATGTAAAATATTTTTTATCCAATATGAAAATAAAAAAAATCTTAGAATAAAAAAGAATAAGATAAAATAAATCATTCAAACTTTCTAGAAATGTGTCATGATATTTATCATTATTTGAAGTGTATATATATCTAGAGTTTACATGCCCTTCTATAACAAATAGCACTTTGCCCGGTGTTGTCTTCTTTTCAAAACAGTAATTTCCTTGGTAGGGTTACATCCTTTTTCCAGGGGCCCCGTTCGTTTTCCAGAAAGAGTATCTCGCAGCCTGTCTGTGAGGGGTTGAGTATTGCATCTGTCTTGTTGCTGATATAAAGGTAACTGTAATCAAGTTGGTCGAGGTTTCAGAACTTGAGTTTTGTTGTGTTCACAAACGGACATTTTTCACTTTTGGTGACGGGATAGGTCATTTGTTCGCACACAAAGATTGTTGTTTTTTTAACACTTTGTAATTTTTTACTAACATGTCTAATTTACTAACATTTGGTTTCACTGATGAACAATTTGCCAATATGGTAGGCAGTTCAGGGAACTTTGGTCAGCAAATGACTAATGTTACAGATAAAAATGAGGATGCCATAGCATTGTTAGCCCTTAGAAAGAAAATGAAACGTATAGAGCTACACAGGCAATATATGCTTGAATATCTTAAAGCAGGGGTAATCCCCCAAGGCCTACGGGTCAGGAATATACCGGGGCTCTTTATTCAAATCAAACAGTTCTTAGAACAATGGGCTATAATATCTAATCGTTGCTCTCGCGACTATATGATGCTGATTGTAGAAACAGCAAAAGAGGTTATTGAACAACTGGCAGCAGAAATTTTAGATCTAGAGAATAGAATTAAAGCCTCAGGTATAGTGGAAGACTCCAAAAAAAAGCTGGAAGATATAGAAAGGGACCTTCACTCATACACAGAATACCTAACAAAACGTAAAATAGAGAAACTGAAAAAAGATGTCAGATTTTTCAGTAAGGAAACTACCTATCCATATTTAGCAGATCAATATTATAGTCAATCTGAGGCAAGACAGTATGATCAATTTACTAACAGACAATATGGTTACGGTAGGAAAGTAACCACATTTTCCGACACCTCGTATTCAGACAGTGAAGGCCAGTCTGCCAGTAATGAATTTCGAGGCACTGGATATAACAATAGGAGACAACGCAGTACACAACCTTTTTTAGGGAGGCGCTTTACCAGACGCAGCAACTGGAGACCTCAATATCAGCCGCGGTTCCAGGCCAGTCCACAAATGGACTTCAATCAATTCCTTGTCACTCGCAATGCACAGTATTGGAGGGAGTAGAAACCATACCTATATTCAATCTTAGTGGTTCCTCCCTATCAGCTTCCACCATGTCAGTATTATCCAAAGGACTTACATTTGCACCCCATTCAGGTCTCAATAAATTCGAGTTATTTAGAGACTTAATGGCTTTCTTCAGAAAGATAAGACCAAGGATATTTTTTGCCAATAAAGAGAAACAACCAGAAAGTTTTAATCTATCTGGACTTGCTCCTAAATCTATATTCACCCCTACAACTGATCAGCTCCCGCCAGAAGTGGCAATTTTTGAACAAGTAGTGTATAATAAGATCGTAAACATCACCAAATACGTACATAAAACTCCCTTTAATTTAAACAGAGAGGAGTATAAAGCTTTAGAAGAACTTAAATAGACATCTGATAAGACCATCAAGGCATGTGACAAAGGGGGGTATAGTTGTTTTTGATACACCAACATATGTGACCAAGATGGAAAGTATGTTGAGTGATAATCATTTTTACCTTCCAATTACAAGGGATCCAACCACGAATATAGTGAGCAAAATACGCAAACTTACTAATCTAGCATTGAAAAATGGTGACATCTGTGACAAGGAATGGACATTTCTTAATACAGAAAATCCTAGGATGGCTAGCATTTATGGCATACCCAAGGTCCATAAGAACGTGATTGATCCACCATTGAGACCTATAGTCACAACTATTGGTTCTGCTACAGAACCACTTGCTAAATATGTGGATGCCATATTACGCACTCATGTGTCTCGGACACCTGCATTTGTACAGGACACCAGGCATATTATAAACCTTGTAGAAAATACACCTGTCTGTCCAGACACACAATATCTGGTTACAATGGATATTGAGGCACTCTACAGCAATATACCAATAGATGGAGCTATATCAGCCGTTCATTGGTTTATACACACGTATAACATCAAATGTCCATCTTTGTTTGTTTTAGAGTGCCTCAAAATAGTGTTGTCAGATAATGTATTCGAATTTAACAACCAGCTATATAAACAGAATCAGGGTGTCAGTATGGGGGTAACTTGTGCCCCCACAGTGGCCAACATATACATGTCTCAATTTGAAAAGCAATTTATTTTTAACGAGATAGCTCCATTCTATGAGTCCGTGACCAAATGGTCACGGTTCATAGATGATGTTTTTTTCATTTGGACAGACACCCATGACAATTTGATGCAATTTTTGGAGTGGATAAATCTATGTGATACGAACATCCGTTTCACCCATAAAATAAGTGTTGATAAGGTTGAATACCTTGACATATTGATTAAACATGAGGCAGGTGTCCTGGTGGTGGACTTATTCATCAAACCCACTGCCAGGAATACTTTGCTTCATTATGATAGTTACCATCCGGCCACCCAGAAAAATAGCATCCCGTTTGGTGAATTTTTACGTGTAAGACGTAATTGCACTAACATTAAAGATTTTGATAGTAAGGCTGAAGCTATGAAAAAGAAGTTCCTGGCTAGGGGCTATCCGAAAAAGATCGTAAGGGACTCTTATAAAAGAGCCCGTTTTTATGATCGGCAACACTTACTAACTAAGACCAAAGAGAAAGGGGATCCCACGTTGGTTTTTGTCACACGACATTCATTGCTAAATGAAAGAGTGCGGCAGGCAGTTTGCTCCAGTTGGCAAATTCTTAATGTAAATAAATCTAATGAGCCCATCCCCAAGCCATTGTTTGCATACAGGCGTAACAAAAACGTAAAGGACCATGTGGTTCACTCATGTATGAAAACGACAAGCATATACCAACAAAAAAGCATAGATGGCAACAAAGCAGTAGTAGGGACGTTCAGATGTACCACTTGTAAATCATGTGCGACAGCTATAGAAGCATCTACTCTACATTTCAATGGTCAGGTTATATCGCCAACGAGTCTGAGCAATTGTAAAACGTCTAATGTAATTTACCTAATAATATGCCCATGCAAATTGGGATATGTGGGTGAGACTGGTAGATCACTTAATACCAGACTCACTGAGCATAGATCAGCGATAAGAACGAGAAAAATTTCAGCTCCTATGGTGCAACATTATATTGACAAGGATCATGCACCAGATGATATGCAATGGTACATTTTGGAGAAGATTTGTAACAAAATAGGTACAACTACAGAAAAGACTAGAAAATTTAGAGAAGTCTATTGGATTTTTGTTTTTGGAACATCAGTCACAGGATTGAATCAAGAGATACCTTGGGATCAAGCTATCAAGTACAACACTTAATTGAGGTCCTTTTTAGGCCACCTTGAAACAGTCCAGTCAGCTTAACCATATAGCATAAAGACATGCATTGCCTTATTAGTAATATATTCCATGTGGATGCCCTAATAATGGAGTCCACTAGATAAATCATTCAACATCTCGTTCATTTTAAACGTGTCCATTCGGAACCACATGTTCAGTGTTGTTATTTTCACCTATTTTCTGTACATATAACATAAGAAATATTATTTATGGTCCGCTTAAATCAAGATCTTTTTATTGGCGGATATCGACCTACACATAATATTATACCACTCCAATATGGCGTCTGGCGATTAGAGAATACTTAGAGTTTATGTGGTCTTTATTCACATCACGTATCATGCTATTGGGTATTGCAGATAAGCACTTCATGTTTGATAATACCGGTCTCTACATGTTTAAAATCAATAAAGATAACCAAGACCCGCCAGATTAATTCTTAGTCGGCGGTGATATCAATTACAAGATTGTGAAAAACATAATTTTTCAACCCCTCTTCAGGATGGATACATTTCTAAGTAGTAATTTAAGTATAATCATATGAATATATTGGAACCACTTTAGGGCGGTATTAGGTAGCCTATGTCCACAGTAGGTTCATATGTATACGAACCAGTAATTTAAAGATGGCGCCGAAATACTTACAATATCGGCCATCAAGTGCTGACCCTTACTAGTGACGTTGTTCAACAAGCGTCAGTATGCGCGTAAAAGCGTTTATATTGAGGCGATAAGGTCGGTGTCTCACTCGCGGGTAGAAATGACAAACACACGACCTCTAGCATATATCGGTAAGTGTTTTGAAGAACCTCATGTCATGTTGTTACACACGTGCTGCTGCGGTTTCTTTCCTCTTAGTTATACTCTCAACAGGAAAGGCTTTAGAGGTAATCCTTGGGAGACGGGTGTAGCGCAATAAGGCTCCCCCCATTTATCCTCTTCATAGAGGTAGCTGAAATGGGAGACACCCTATGTGAGCGTTAAAACGAGCAATTTACACCCTTCGTAATAGGACTAACCCACGTAAATAGATAGGCTCTATATGTAATGTCACGGAAGTGAGTGGCGCAGCGCATTAAGGCTTCTCCGTCCACTCTTTAGATAGAGGTAGTAGTAATATGAGGCACCTTTTGGGAGCTATAACACGAGTTAGTCACCGCCGCTCGTAGTAGGATTATCTGATTTTAATAGATAATTTTGATAGAGGTAGTAGCAATAGGAGACATCTCACGGAAGTTATAATACGAGCTAGTCACCCCCGTCCGCAGCAGGATTAATTTATGTAAATAGATAAGCCCCATATGTAATATCACAGAATCGCATAATTAGAAGTGGATACCATTTTCCGGAAAATAGGTATCATCCTCATGCTCTTATAAAATGTATATATATGGTATTATGGCTCCAAGCCTTGCGGCATATTATAACCTAATAACGCTGCTAGATATAGCTGGATACAACTCAGTTTTATGCCATATAACATCTTGCCATGTTGGATGTTAACCATCCCTGATAGGTCATCACATGGCCATATAGAGTGTGATTAATATGTATACGTTTCTGTAATAAAATTAGAGATAATCTCTTTAGCAATATCTCTGCTATACATCTTCTCCTCTTTTTTTCCCTTTCAACGTTTAGACATGTGAAAGAATCATTTGTATCAACAGCTTTCACTATCAGGATCGTTTAAAAATAAAGTTTGTTAACGATCTTCTTTTCCTTACATCTTAAGGTAAGTATATAGACTTATGCACATATATTTATAAAAGATAATTCCATCAAGAATGTAGGTTCGGTGACCTGACGTGAAGTCCAAAATTTTCTTTTCTCAAATATTTTTTTCTTTTTTAGAAATTGAGAAAGAACCTAAGCCTCAAGCGGCAGGTAGAGTTGGATATTGAGGCATCTTGATATTGAGTCGTATTGTAGTTACAGGAATATACACACAAAGAGAGGTAAGGTTCATTATAACAAAAAAATTTTTTAGAGATCTTTCTAGAAGTTCTCATTCTCCATGGCCATGTTGCAACTCATCCTCTAATATAACAGGTCGTTGTGCAGGCCACGCATCCCTCCATCTTGTTTGTTTATTAAGAAGTATACAGAGGTCCTACAATATGTCATTTAAATAAAGGTACTTATCTTCCTAACACATATAGGTAGCATTAAATTATCCTGCTAGTTTTATAAAATTCTAGGAAATTACCAGTATTTAATTGCGTTTCCGTTTTTCTTTCTTCATGTAGCTATTCATATTGAAGAGTGACGTAGTCACGCGACCCTCAGCTATTCTATTTTATTCTAATGATTGTGTAAAGCTCCATTTTTGATATTCAGGAGGCAAGCAGAGGTAATATTAAATTTATAATAGACAAAATACTGAATTATAGATACATAGGCTCATTTACATGAGCAAGGAATTATCGGCCATGCTGTTCTATTAAATGTCTCTATACAAAAAAGCATGCTCACAATTTTTGAGATCATAAATAGTTATCATATGCATGAATCACCTACCCTACACATTGTTGTCATCTGAGGTCCCTTGCATGTTCATACAGCTCAACTTTGTCGCTTTGTGTTGCATGTAAAATATGTTTGAAGACCATCTCCATTGAATAATTACAATCTAGCTTTTGTTTTTGTCTTCACTGTTCAATTCAATGAATGAAATCTCTGACCATGTATGTGTTTATCTTATAGGTCATCTTTTAAACCTATTTATAGTTTAAATATTTGAAAGGGCTTTTAAACTCTAGAATTAAAATCATGTTTATATATTCCCTGTTTAGTAACCACTGTGACGGTTCCTGATGAAGGCATAGCCGAAACGCGTTGGTTTTCAACATATGTCACCAGTCTCTACATAATTTACTTAATCGAAAGGACTATGCAAACAAATTGTTGCAATATTTGAAACTGACTTATCATGAATATTTAATTATAAATTGTGTTAGTTACCTATCATATTGATTGTCTCATGTTAAATGCGGTTCAAATCAACAGAATAGATTATTTAGATGATCATGTATATGTGGTTCTAATGATATCACTGGGTTTGTATATTCATTTATGTATATGAAGTTTTTATATGTAAAATATTTTTTATCCAATATGAAAATTCAAAAAATCTTAGAATAAAAAAGAATAAGATAAAATAAATCATTCAAACTTTCTAGAAATGTGTCATGATATTTATCATTATTTGAAGTGTATATATAGCTAGAGTTTACATGCCCTTCTATAACAAATAGCACTTTGGCCGGTGTTGTCTTCTTTTCAAAACAGTAATTTCCTTGGTAGGGTTGCATCCTTTTTCCAGGGGCCCCGTTCGTTTTCCAGAAAGAGACTATAGGGAATACAACCACCAATCTCATCCCCAACTCCAGGGCAGCCTCTGCCCCATGTTCATCTTAAGAACCGACGGAAGCACGGTCATGGAGGGGGTGCCAAAACACAGTTAATGTTAATGTTAATATGATTTCTAAAGCGCGCGAATACCCTGGGGTGTCTTGGCGGTGAACCGAAACGTAGACCCTGAGAAGGTAGAATAAACAGTGAATAAACTGCCACAAACACCTTCCCCCAAGTGGTGCAATCAGCCAGATTGGGAATAAGGCCTTTAGGTAAGCTCATTGTAAGTATCCTGTGTTTATCCACAGGAGACGTATGTGGAAAAACAGCTTCGAGTTGCTCAAACTTTTCAGCCAACCAGAAGGGAGAATCATCCCAATTCTGTGGATGCTTCCCCATCAGTGAATTAATCATGATAGGACTGATAAACACATCACCACCATGCCTTGGTGGCTGAGCGGAACCAGCCGGGGGAAAACTAACCTGCTCGTCTATCAGCCCCAGGTGCATCGCCTGTCAGATTGACTTTGCAGCTTCTCTCACTACATTCTTCTCTGCATCAGCACATCATGTTCTTCAGTCCTTTGCTAAAGGGATATCTGAGCCCCTAGAACAGCCTTGGGCTACATCCTTCTGCCTGTCCTGCTGTAGATTTTTGACTTCCAAAAATAGAGACTAAGGGCCTGCGTATGACTTTGGCGGTGTGGGAGCGGGCTGCTACACCAGCACCCCACTCCCACACCACCAAAGTGACCGCAGCCTGCCTGCCAGATCACAAGTTACGGTGTGATCTGGTGGGCAGTGCTTTGGCAGTCCCAGGCGGGGAGCCTTAGAAAGGGGAAACATCCTTTACCCCGCATGCGTTACTCCGCATGCCATTACCCTGCAGTTTTTACACCGCATTATTTCTTACAATGCAGGGCTGTACACCGCAAACTATTACACCGCATTCCCCAAACTAACGCCCCCATGGAGTTAGATTAGTAAATTGCGTTGTAATGGAGAATGCGTTGTAATGGATTGCATTGTAAAGCCCTGCATTGTAAAAGATTTTGTGGTGTAAAAACTGTTGGGTAATGGCATGCGGAGTAAAAGTATGCGGGCTAAAGTGTCCTATTCCTTAGAAAGGTATTGCAATGGGGATGCCAAAGCAAGTTCCTGCACGGCCATGTGCCCTCCTGCATGCATACCAATAGCCTGAGGCAACCGGGGGACCTGTAGTGCCCCCTGGGTTTCCTCACCACCGCACTTTTCATGACGGGCTCACTGCCATGAAAACCGTGACAGTGAGGAAACTCGCAATATGCTTGACAGTGCTGCTGCAGCGCCACCAGCATATTGCGGCCTCACACTGCCACGCCACCACCTGCAGCCTTGCTCCACTAAACTATACCTTCTCATAAAATTTTTCTCAAAATGTCTTTTAAGTCCGAAGGTATGTGCTGACAGGGCCCAATACCTAAACATCCTTCATTGCGGCTAGCCATATTTCTAAACTTTGTCCCAGTCTCATGCGACTAGAGGTCTGTGTTTGGTGGTTCGATCTTTTAGGCACTGGTTTTTAATAAATACCTACAAAATATAGAAATCCAGTTCTACTGATTGAATTTGTATAATTTTGGTGTCAAATAAAAGATTACAATTTTGCATATTTTTTTAAATTGGTGTGGGATTTTTCTTATGTTGTGTTTTCACTTTATTACTGTTTGTGCGCTGCATAAATACTTTAAGCATTGGCCCCTAATTTAATCCTCACTGCTTTTTGTGCAATACTATCCAGGGTTAAGCACAAATTAATTAAGTGACTTTTTGTGGTTCACCCGGCAAGGGATTATGGCTGTTGCTTGACCAGGGCTCACACCCCATTCATGGTGGATGCAAGGAGGTAAGTGTATGTCAAGGCTCTGTACCTTTTCTTTTGTTCTGCTCTAACAAACTTTGTGTATTTGTTTTCGGAAAATAAAAATAGAATCTGGACCGGCTGATCATCTTAAAGAATGGAGTTTCCTATCCTAAAGGCAGGGAGCTATAAATGGGCCACATGCTCCACCACCAGGGGGTGGAGGCTATAATCGTTGTTAAAATTGAAGGCAGATGGTCTATCAGCCACACTTTAAAAGAGCTCCATTGTCGTATATTTCTTAAATTATGTATTTGGATTAAGCAGAATGTATGGATTATCAAAAAATACTGCAGCCTGAAAGCTATTAGATGTTGGGAATGATGTACATTTCTTGAAACTTACATTGAAAAGGAGAGAAAACCAGAATAGTAAATCAGCCTCATTAAGTTATCTCTTGTACATTATTGTGTTTCTCACATTGCTTCTAACACTCCTTAAATACAACCTTTGTCACTAATATCAAGAAAAATGGGCCCAATTCACAAAGGTAAACTGAGATGAAAGTCTAACTTTATGACTTTAGGTATTCACAAAGGGCATTTATGAGATTTAAAGTGAGACAGTTTTGGTCTCAGTTAAAATTAAGACCAAAACGTAAGTTTAACTGAGACGAAAGTCTAACTTTACTACACGTAAATGCCCTTTGTGATTACCGAAAGTCGTAAAGTTAGACTTTCGTCTCATTTTACCTTTGTGAATTGGGCCCAATATAAGTTGCTACACAGCTGCATTCTTATGATGCCATTTTGTGTAATTCTGGTTTGTGTTGTTGAATATGTGTTATGTTATTTAGTACTGTGTTGTGTACTTTATAAAGTTGTGTTGAGTGGGTTACATTATGTTAGGGTGTATTGGGTAGTTTCAAATCATGGTAGATTTTTGGCAATCTAACACAACAGGAATGCAATGGAGGACTTTTCCACAGGTTACTGATCTGCAAAATCAAAGGTGGCCATAGCCAGGAAGTGTGACTCTTGGGAAAGACTCCTGAGTATTGTTTCCTAGACAGGAAAAGTTTGGATAAAAGCAGTGGCCTTTTGAGAGTCCTCATCACCATCCATCAGTTTACAAGATGCCAAAAAAATTGTGTGAAAAGATAACCCTTGAATTTTGACCCAAGAATATAGGTCTGAATCACTATAAAGCAGGATGGATCACTAGTGGTTAGCTCATAAAAAACATGTCCCCTCTATGTTAAACATTTCCTTCAATCTTGGAGTTTGGAGTCACAATAATAATATGGAGGTTAGATTTACTAATCTATCTACAAATCCCAAGATTGAAGAAAATGCTTAATTTGGTGGGTCAAGATTTACTATTGTAAATCCAACCCAACGAATATTGGGGAAAGTGCATAAATGGAAGTGGGGGGATATGCTACACACAAAGTATATAATTTTGAAGAGGCTTGATTTACTATTTAACTTGAACCCCACAAGCATGAAGAAAAGCATATCATTTTGAGGAGGAAGATTTACTATTTTAACTCCAACCAACAAACACTGGGAAAAGTACAAAAGGAGGAATTGGCAAATATACTATTGCAAATCCCATCCCATAAACCTTTGGGCAAAGTGCATCATTTACAGGGGGTCAGATTTACTATTCTAACTCCAGTAATGCAAACATTAGGGAATGTGCATAATTTGAAGAGGCACTCCACCTATACTCCAGCTACACTCTAGCAAACATTGGAAAATGTATCTTTAACTGGGTTTCCCATTCGAATTCCAGTCCTTCAATTTGTTGAATGTGACTACTTTGTAGAGGTAAAATTTACTATTCTAACTCCAGTCCAATAGATATTAGGGTAAACATGAAGGGAGGCCAGTAAATGTAAAACCCTTACTGCAATCTCACAAGCATAGAGGAAAATGCTTTTTTTTTTTTTAAATCAGCCTAAATGTTTCTAAATATCTTGGCAGGCTTTATTGTAGCTTAGCCAAACTATTTTGCAAGTGGTAGTATATTTGCAGGAAACAGGGACAACATCAAATTATTAAAAGTTATAAGTCATAATGTCTTATGAAAATGTATAAAGTACTCACCACTAATAGGTGAGGACTATAATTGCTCTTTGATACTTATCAACTCAATGATTACATACAGTGATGAAGTAATTCAGGAACAAAAATATTTCTGTGAAGGAGTGGATCAACTGGGTGACTAAGCAACATGCACAGTATTTGCAACTATCTATACTGTCCCTCACATTCTGACTCCTAAAATATGTTTTAGAGGAAGCTTCATTGACTCAGTGATCACTACAGTCGTGATTTAAGGCTACCATAAGTGTTCAAAACAAATCCTTCTTGTTCTAGAACACTCTGTAGATGGGTATAATTAGAAAATAAATTCTCATTTAATTTGGGAATATTTTATTTGCCTTTGTCCGTTTCGGTTTAGAAAACATTATTTAGGTCAAATGTCCATAAAAGTGCAGAGTGCAATACAGCTGAAATATAAATACATTGAGTAAATAGAAATAAAATACACAGTAAAATTAATCCAAGAAGAAGATTTACAAATAGCGTAGTGAACAAACCTGACTAAAAGTCAAAAAGGACAGTGGCAATAAAAACCTTTGAAAGCCATAAGTACAAACAGGGTCCGCAATGTTGTCAATATTCTACTATTGCACAGTTGCTACAGATCGTTGTATTCATCCACATCCATTGGGCGTGCGTAGGCTGGGCAAGCAAATGATACATGGGCAGGTGATTCAAATTCAGCAGCACAGATAGAGCAAAACTGTGATGACGCCGGTATGCTGTGCCAAGAGCTTGTGAGGGAATTCAGGGGGAGCGTGCCAATCTTGAATTGCATATATAGTTTCCTCTCGTTGGGTACCTGGTTGATATCTAGAGAGCTTTCCAAAGAGCTGACTGACCTGAAGGCCATAATCTCCATGGTTAGCCGACCCCACAATGGATTCATGATTTCAGACTTGGTTACCCAATCCAATATTGAGCTTTGATGAAATCTTTAGTAGGGAGCTATGTTGAATCCTTGTTTTCCCAAAAGTCCTCTAGCTCTATATCTGCCAACAGGCGTTTCACATTTCTTAGCCGCTTATTTTATGGAATATATCTAGAGAGCTAACTTCCTCAAGAGCAGAGGCATATGAGCACAGTTCGGGAGTGGCACTGATTCTCCGACAGAAAAGCAGCGGTCAAAGCTTAGCGTTGGCTGCAATGGATTTCCTTTCCAGCTCTATCCTTAAAGGGAGTAGGAGTGTAGTCTGGGGTAACAGTACTAAGCGCCTCATGAGCTTATTCTCAGATCTAGCGGGGTTTTCTATCTTATCAAAGCCCCACAGTTCGGGCCCCATATAGAACTGAACTTACTAATTTGGACTCATTGATCTGCAATGCTGCTGCCACTGGTTTGCTCAAGGAAGTGCTTTGTTCTTTACTCAAGGCCACAGATATTTGCATGTGCTTCAGGGTTGACTTAATCACATGGGGTTTCCAGGTCATATCTTCTAATAATGTTATACCCAAATAGTCAAGGTATTTACTCTCTTAAGAGGGATGCCTCCCAGAGTTGGTCTTCCTCTATGTGATTTGTGAGGGTTGATCATCAAGAATTTCATTTTGGATGTGTTGATCTCTAACCCTCGCTCAGCACAGAAATCATTGAAGCAGTTGAGGAGTAGCTTGAGCCCCCTTGGTGTTTTAGACACTAGCAACGTGTCATCCACAAATAAAATTGACACTATTTTTTAACCCCCCAACATGGGTGCATCAGCTGGTACCTGTGATGAATGTATGACGATACAACGCATGCATTCACATCGCATGCCATTAGATCGCGGTTTTTACAACGCAAGTCGTTACAACGACTTTCGTTGGAGGGCGCTGGACTTAGAGTAGTTTAATTTACTATTCCAACTCCAGCCTACGTACAGTAGGGAAGGTGTTGGATAGTAAATTAAACTATTCCTTGTCCTATAGCGCTCTCCAGCGCAAGTCGTTGTAACGACTTGCGTTGTAAAAACCGCGATCTAATGGCATGCGATGTAATGCATGCGTTGTAAAGGTTGTTTTCCACCTGTGATAAATCCTGCACTACATTATTCATGCAGAGGAAGAAAAGTGTGGAAGCCAGAACACACCCTTGGTGCACTCGCCTACTAACAATATTGGGTCGGTGAGCTGGCCTTGGTCACCCCAGCGAACTTTGGCATAGTTTGCATCGTGAAGGCGAATGACTAGTGATAAAATCTCCAGCGGGAGTCTCATTTCTTTTAATACCTGCCACAGTGTCTGTCTTGGAATAAGATCGAAAGCAGTCTTTAGATCGATGAAGGCTACACACAAGCTCCCCTGACCAATGACTACTGTCTTCCCGTACAGAAGAAGGAAGCGAAACACCTGATCTGTTGTTCCCGTCTTCTGTCTGAAGCTAGCTTGGAAGCGGGTGCGGATTTTAAATTCACAGATCCTATCCTGAATCTTAACCAGAAGTGCTCGACAAATCACTTTTTGAATTCTGTCGATGAGGCTAATGGGTCTGTTATTGTTAGGTAGAGACCTGTCCCCTTTTTTAAAAATGGGACTCACCTCTGCTCTCTTACATGACTGCGGGATGGGGGCACCCCCTGCTATAGCATTCGACAGTGTCAGAATATAAGTAGACCAGTTTTCACTGTCGTTTAGAAACAAATCACCAGGAATGCCATCAGGGCCTGGGGCCTTTGCTTATTCAATTGAATTAATGCTGGCCTGAATTTCGCTTCTCATAAAAAGGTCCTTAGAGTATGTGTGGGGTAGATCTAGGGGAGCTGCTGGCGTGTAAAACAGACAAGGTCCTGCATATAAAAACGTATAATGGTCATACCAAGCCTCAAAGAGTCCCCCCTGTAACTGCCAGAACAATTTCGAATCTTTACTGACACATGCCTCCCTGATGAACCCACACCTGTTCTCATCCCACTCCCTTTTTTCTCTATCATGGGCTTTTTCATAGTACGTTCTCAAGTCTTTCACTAGGTCAGTGTTCTTGGACCGGTGTTGAGCGATAGCGGTGAGGCAGAATTATCCATAACTCATGTGAGAGAAGCCTCCCTGAATCAGTTTCCATTGGTTCCCTTGGAGAAATCATTAGAAATCATGAAAGGCCTTAAATCCGGCTCTCCTTCCGACCCATGTCCGGCCAGCATAATAGTATCAATATCGGAGATTATCAATCCTGCGGTTAATTGGATCCTTAATCTGTCGCTGCAGACGGGCCTGGTCCCGGTAGGTGGAAAAGGGCAAAAATTCTCCCCTTATTAAAAAAAACAACTTTAGACCCAGAACTGGCCTCTAACTATAGGCCAATATCTTTGCTTCCTTTTTTTTCTAAAGCCTTGGAAAAAGTTGTGAACCAGGTCACTACTGCATTTGTCGAAACACATTCAATACTCCACCAGAGTCAGTCGGGTTTCAGGGCAAATTTCAGCACTGAGATGGCGCTGCTGGAAGTGTCGGAAGCCATAAAGGACGTGTTAGATAAAGGCGGCAAGGCCGCATTGATATTATTGGACTTATCGGCAGCCTTTGATACCGTCCCCCATGACCGACTCCTGGCGAGACTTCAGGAATGCAGCTTTGGGGGTACGGTACTCAACTGGTTTGACTCCTTTCTAAAAGACCGCCAGCAAATAGTTTGGTCCCCACCTTTTGCGGCCCCCATTCACCCTTTGGGGGTGGGAGTTCCACAGGGCTCAATCTTGAGCCCCACCCTCTTTAATATATATGGCACCACTAGCATCTTTGGTTGAGGCTTATGGAGCTAAAATTGTGTTGTATGCGGACGACACGCAGCTTCTCTTCACCTACAATAAAGACTCAGATTTTAAAGGAGACAAGATTAATTCCTGTCTGACTGAAGTGTTCTCCTGGCTACAGGCTAATCAGCTTAAATGTAATCCCGAAAAGTCGGAGATTATTTTCTTCGGCCGCCCCCCCAGCAGTGTTTGGCGTAATTGGTGGCCAGCTGATATGTCTCCCCCTTCCACTTCTGTCAAAATAGTGAAAAACTTAGGGGTGAAGTTGGACGAGAACGTTTCTATGCACGCTCAGATTCAGGCAGTGGTCGGCTCTTGCTTTGGCATGTTGAAGATGCTAAAGCAGTTCCTGCCTCTCCTACCTATCACTCATAGAAAAACGGTAGTCCAAGCTATGATAGTTTCGAGGTTGGACTACGTGAATATACTGTATTTAGGGTTGTCGGAGTACCTACTGTCAAGGCTGCAGGTGGCCCAGAATGCAGCAGCCAGAGCAATACTCATGCTAGGCCCAAGAGCACGGACGTCCACTTGTTTGGAATCCCTGCATTGGCTCCCAATCCGCAAGAGGATCCATTTTAAGGCCATGGTTCTGGCTTTTAAGGCTCTCCACGGCATAGGTGCTGGGTACATCAGGAAGAGAGTCCAGTTTTATTGCCCTCGCTGTACATTAAGGTCTTCAACACTTCAGTTGGCATGTGCCCCCAAATACCACCAAGCACGGATAGGGGGGCGCTCCTTCCAGGTTCAGGCGGCACAACTGTGGAATAATCTTCTGGGGGAATTAAGACTGACGCAAGATCTCCTAGCGTTTAGGAAATCACTGAAAACCTAGCTATTCCAGCATTGATACCGATCCTGGCTGTCAAACTGCATAGTTAATCTGTTCATTCTCACGCCTCAGCGCCGGGACACTGTTCGGAGTAGCTGTGCGCTTATAAATACCCATTTAACATAATATAACAGTTGGCGTTTTAGCTGTGTGCACTTACGCTAGGTCTGGATACTGCAAAAGACAAGGGCTCAAAAAATGCGCAGCGAGCTGCTCGATAAAGCAGGAGTGCCCATAAAATATGGTGTCTGGCCTTCCCGGTTGTTCAAGCTGGGCTGTGAATGCTGCCGTGCACCCTAACGATTCTTGTTTGATCAGCTGGAACTTTCCCTCGTCCCTTAACCTTTCGCCACTTTAGTCGACGGCAAATGTTCGTTGGGTATGGCTCTCTAGTAATTAAATGATCTCTAGATCTTTGAGGGGGCACACCCAAGGAGACACTAATCTCAGGCTTAGCGGATTGTGGTTGCTGTCAACAGTTGTGCTCACGATCATGTCTATTAACACGGTCCGTAGCCTTAGGTCTAGCAGGAAGTAATCGATATCGCTTGTGCAATTTGTTCTTTTGTAGGTACTTGCTCTTAGTTTATCTGAATTAGTCTGCCCATTTGTGGCCCTCAGCCCGAGCCCCAGAGGTAGAGCATTCAGTTGGAGTACCACTTGCGACCACTTTTTGATAGGAGGTAGGTTGAGTTGGTGGACTAGCCACTGTTCGTCTTCCTCTCTTGCCTCACAAACATCCTACCTCTCCAAGGGTTCAAACGGCACATTGAAGTCACCTACTAGGATGAAGGGGTGAGGGTAGATACTTCCCTCAAAGAGCTCTTCAAGTTCCTGTAGGATAGTTGATCTGCCGCCCCCCCGGTTCCCCTCGCATAGACTTTTTAGATGTCGAGGGTTAAGCCTGTCTTACCTTTGAGTTGAATTCCTAAGATGTCGGGGCTAGTAGTGGGAAGCTCGCAGATATTACATTGGAGGTCTATCCTAACATATTATTAGTAGGCCCGCTTCGGGGTGCCCTGGTTTGTTGCGAATGGCAGGGCAATAATATGTTACATAACCCGGGATGTATAATGTTGTTGTGGTCCAGGTTTCCTGGAGTACGCAAATGTCAAAGGTTTCTATAAAATTGACCCAATATGGAAGGCATGTGTTAGACCTGGGACCATTGGCGTGGGTCTCCCCTGCATTTTTTGCCTTTGCCTCCGATGTTTTTGCTGTGTGTTGGACTTTGTTTAGCTGGTCTAGATGCTTTGGGCACTTTGCCACTGCTGTTCAGTGCCCACGTGCAAGTGCTCCCTCTGTAAATTGTTGTTATGGATTAGTGAGTCCATAATTGGCATATTTGATTTACTAGTCAGACCCTAGTACAGTGCACTATGTGTGCCCAGGGCCTGTAAATCAAATGTTGCTAGTGGGCTGCAGCACTGATTGTGCCACCCACAGATGCAGCCTGTAAAGTGTAACTCTGGCCTGCCATTGCAGAGCCTGTGTGAAGTCTGGGACTGACATGTCGACTTGGCAAGGGGACACCCTTGCCAGTCCCTAAACCTTCCCTTTTCTACATATTAGTCACCCCTAAGGCAGGCCCAAGGTACCCCTGTGGGCAGGGTGCATTGTATATGAAAGGTAGGACGTGTCCTGATGTGTGTGGCATGTCCTGATACTGAAATACTGCCAATTTTGTTTTTCACTATTGCAACACTACCTGCTCCCATAGGACAGAATAGGGAGTTTGTTTATAACATCTTATAAACATAACTACCCCTGGGAACAAGGTAGGGAAATAAAGTTTAGTATGCCTGAACTCAGAATGTTAAAGTGCATCTTTTAGTGAGGGTGATTTTTACATCCTGTGTTTGAAAATAGCACTTTTAGAAAGTAGGTATTTTCTTGCCTATCCATCCAGTGTGCCTCTGCTAGGTTTGTGTATTGCATGTCTGGCTTTTGGATGACATGGGCTGGAAAGGGGCTGTGGCTCCAGAAGTCTGATGAGTCAGGGCTGGGCTGAATAGACCTGGGGTGCATTTAGAGTAGATGGAGGAGATTTCCTTTCACCTGATTGGGCCTGGTCTGCCTTCAACAATGCTGTCTCCACCTCCTGCCGGGAAGCTGCACTAGTGAGGACAGAACTGGTTTTGGCTGGGTGCAGACACTCTCCGCCTTCAGAGGACAAAGGATTTTTGTATATAAAAGGAGGGGTCCAGACCCCAGACCTTTAGATCACTTCTGGGAAATCAAGAGGAACCTTTGCCAAGGAGCAGAGTCGGAGAAGCTGAGGAGGAATACTGCCCCTGTGCTGTTTGCACTCTGGGGTTGGCCTGCAGTGGCTACTTGCTGCCAAGGAAAGGAGAAAAGGACTTTGCTGCTTGCTTTGTCCCCTGCTTGAAGAAAAGATCTCCAAGGGCTTGAAACTGAGCTTTCCCCCTGTTCTCGAGGTCTCAGGAACAGCAAAGACCTCACCGTGTCTGTGGGCACCGTCTCTGATCGTCTCCGCAGAAGAAAAGGGTAACTGACTATGTCATCGAGTCTGTCGCAGGATTCCGTGTCCTGAAAGCACCACCGAGAGCAACGCCTCACCTCTCTTCGCAACGCAACCCTGGTCTGACGGACTCCGTCAACGAGCTGCTGCTTGCACCATGTCCTGAGGGCACCGCACTCCGCAACGCTTCGCTACAAGCTGCAAGGATGTCACCGACTCCGTCACTGCCCGACCCGAATATCGCCCGGCACCGCCGGCGCCCCGTTACTTGCCAGCACCTCAGCAAGCACCGTCTCACCCTTCAACGCAAGCCCTGGTCTCACTGACTCCGTCAACGAGCCGCTGCCTGCACCGAATCATGAGGACATCGTCCGCTGCAACGCTCCCTTCACAACGCAACTGCGACGTTTACCCCGACAGACTCGCACTGACGTGTTGGTCGCAGCAAGAAAGGTACTGTGTCCGAGTCTGTTGACGCTTTAGCTGGCCCGTATCAACGCGGTTGGCTGGAATTGTTAGACTCTGTCGTATTCAGTATCGCGGTAGCCCCAGGAGGAGCTACCGAGTCAGAAGAACTATTTTTTATTGATTTTCCTGCAATTTAAAGGTTATTTTGCACAAGTACTATTTTTCAAGAGTATTGTATGTTGGATTTTTATTGTATTTGGTCTTGTTGGTTTGGATAAAGATTTACTATTTTTCGAAACTGGTGTTGTGTCCATTTGTAGTGTTTTCACTGTGTTACTGTATGTGTTCACAAATGCTTTACATACTGCCTCTGAGATAAGCCTGTCTGCTCGTGCCAAGCTACCAAAGAAGAGAGCAAGGGTTATTTTAGAAGTGTATCCCCCTTACCCTGACTAGAAGCAAGGGTCCCTATTTGACAAAGGTACCTACCTCTGCCAACTAGAGACCCCCATTTCTAACATTGGTGGTCAGCAGTGAGGATCCTGGACTTGCATTTTTGATTTACATACAGTGATTGGTGTACACTACTAGCATATTGGAGACCATTATGTGACCACATACTTTTACTGAACTTTTCCCTTGGATTGTTTTTCTGCAAAGTAAAGAACTGCCAATTTTGTCATCATGATCAAGCCAGCATCCATTGCATCCATTGATATCGAATTTGAGGAAGATAGGGTAGAAACCTACACTGTGTCTCAACTGAAAGCCATCTGCAAGAAATTTAAAGTCTCTGTGAAAAGCCTCACCAGGAAGGAGGAATACCAAAAGGCGCTGAGGGCCTGGTTGGAATCCAGAAATGCCAGTGGGCAGGATGAGGAGCCTCTGGTGGAGGCAGAGAATGTGGATGAGCAACAGGAGGGGCAATTGAATCTGCCAGGAGGGAGGGTACCTTCCGTGGATGGCAGCAGTGTTTCTCAAAGGGGTCTGTCTCCAGAGGAGTTGGAGGACAGAGAAAGAGATATGGTGCATGAGAGGGAGCTTGCTAAGCTCAGGCTGGGGAAGGAGGGTGACATAGAAAATAAGAAGTTGGAGTTGGAAAAGCAGAAATTGGCCATGGAGGAAAAGAGGATGCTTTTAGAGCATGAGAGAGGTTTAAGGGTGTTAGATCTGAAAGCAAAGAGCCTAGAGATAACTCCCTACGGTGGCAGCGCACCATCAGTGCCTGGAGAAGGACAGGTATACATTCCCAAAGATGTTATTAAGGATTTAATGAAGCATGAGGACATTGGTCAGTGGTTCAAGGCCTATGAGGTAGCAATGAGGTCCCACAGAGTTCCTGAGAGAGACTGGGGAGCGGGGTTCTGGGGCCGCTTTGTCAGTGAAGGAAGGGAGACATTGCTAGCTTTGCCCACTGAGGACCAGATGTCCTATGCCCCAATGAAGGAAGCCTTGATTGCCAGGTATGGGTTGACCTCAGAGCTGTATAGGTGGAAATTTAGAAACTGCAAGAAGCTGGAGTCAAGTACTTGGGTGGAATATGTGTCCTATTTTTGCAGAGCATTGGATGATTGGGTGAAGGGTAGCAAGGTGAATGATTTGCAGGGGCTCTATGATTTGGTTGCATGGGAGCACTTGTCAGATAATTGTTTTCCAGAGCTACGCCAGCACTTGATTGACAGTAAGCTGACTGACCCCAGGAAGCTTGCTGTGGAGGCGGACCGCTGGATCAGTACCAGGGTCCACAAGGGTTGTGTGGGAGACTCCACCAAGGGTGGGCAGGGTCCCCAGCAGAAGAGTGGGGGGGGACAAGGGTAAACAGAAGGAGTTCCAAAAGGGGCCCCAAAGTAATCCCCAAGGGAACCAAGGTAAGGGTTCCCAGACTCCCACTGAAAAGAAGCCATGGATCCCGACAGGTAAGCCTGTTCATAGGGGTTCCAAGGCATGTTTTGGTTGTGGTCATGTGGGCCATTTCCAAAGGGATCCTAGGTGTCTCAAAAAGGTTACCACCGCACCCACTGGTGCACCGCCCCGGGAAATGGTAGTGTAGCCTTGGGGGAGGAGTCGGGTGCCCCAGAGGGGTGGGGTCCCGCAGAGATGTCCCTGGTCTCTTTAGGAGACAGTGAGATGGTCCCAAGAGCTCATCTGCCTTATAACACTAAAAAGTACAGGCAGTGGGTGACCATCAACGGTCATAGTGTGGAGGCTTTGAGAGACACCGGAGCCAGTGTGACAGCTGTCAGTTGTTGGCTGGTGTCTGAAGAGCAGGTGGTCCCCAACGCATTCTTCCCATTAGTTGCCGCTGACAATTCAGAGTGGCTCTGAAAAGTGGCACAGGTTCCCTTTGAGTGGAGGGGGTCTCAGGTACCTTGAAAGTAGCTATGAGGCCAGCCATGCCTGTTGACTGTCTGCTAGGCAATGATTTGGAGAGCTTCCCTTGGGCGAAGGTGGAGCAGAGGTCTCATTTAGAGATGTTGGGTCTGCCTGAGTGAGCATGTGAGACCACTCGGTCTATGGCAGCCGGTAAGGGCATTCAAGAGGACCTGGAGCCTGAAAGAGTGGCCCAGGTGCCTGCCAGGAAGAGAAGATGCAGGGGGTGTGGGAAACCTGTCCCCAAAGTTCCCACGGTCCAGGAGGAGGCAGACCCTGAGGGGGATGCCCTGGAGCCTACAGGGGAACAAGTTGCTGAACTGGGGGACCTGCCTGAGCTGACCCATTGGCAGCAGGAAGGAGGCCCCTCCAGGGAGGAATTCTGCCAGGAGCAGCAGAAGTGCCCTTCTCTTGTGGGTTTGCCACAGCAGGCTGCAAACCAGGCAGCAGGTGATCAGTCTGGATCACATTGGATATACTGGGAGAATGGTCTCCTGTATAGCGAGCCTACGGTTGCTGAGCCTGGGTCAGCCCGTGTTGTACCCCAGTGCTTCAGAGCCTTCTTACTGGGTCTGGCTCATGATGTGCATTTGGCAGGACATTTGGGGCAAGACAAGACCTTTGAAAGGCTTGTCACCCACTTTTACTGGCCCCAAATGCGCAAGCACTCGAATACTCATTGTAGGTCTTGCCAGACTTGCCAGGCAACTGGCAAGAGTGGGAGGAAGTGTAAGGTGCCTCTCCAACCTTTCCCTGTGGTCAGCACCCCCTTTGAGAGTGTGGGTATTGACATTGTGGGGCCTCTGGATCCCAAGACAGCCATGGGCAACAGGTTCATCCTGGTCTTGGTGGACCATGCTACCCAGTACCCAGAAGCCATCCCTCTCCGGACTGTGATGGCCCCCGTGGTGAGTCATGCGTTGATGGGGATTTTCTCCCGTGTGGGGTTCCCCAGAGAGGTGGTGTCTGACCGTGGTACCAACTTCATATCAAAGTATATGAAGTCCCTGTGGCAGGAGTGCAGTGCGACCTACAAGTTCACCACTCCTTACCACCCCCTAGGTAATGGGCTGGTTGAGAGATTCAACCGGACCCTGAAGGGCATGATTATGGGTCTTGGTGAGCCCATGAGGCGTAAGTGGGACGTCCTCTTGCATGCCTGTTGTTTGCTTACAGGGAGGTACCGCAAAAGTCCTTAGGGTTTAGTCCCTTTGAACTCTTGTATGGGCATCCTGTGAGAGGACCTCTGAGTCTGGTGAAAGAAGGCTGGAAGAAAGCTCCCAGTAAACCTCCCCAGGATGTATATAGCTACATGCTGGCCTTCAGAAACCAGACTAAGCGCTTCAGACAACAGGCGAATCTGGAAGCCAGCCAGGAGGAGATGAAAACTTGGTATGATCAGAATGCCACTCTGATCGAGTTTCAGCCTGGACAGAAAGTTTGGGTCATGGCCCCAGTGGAGCCTTGTGCGCTCCAGGATAAGTGGACCGGACCATTTGAGGTGGTGGAGCGTAAGAGTGACGTCACCTACTTGGTGGACTTGCAGTTTCCAAGGAATTCTTTGCGGGTCCTACATGTGAACCGCCTAAAGCCCCACTTGGAGAGGTCCGAAGTGGGCATGCTCCTAGCAACAGATGCTGGGATGGAAGAGGAGATTGAGCCTCTTCCTGACCTCCTGTCTGCAAAGGAGCATGATGGGTCAATGGACGGTGTATCACTCTCCTCCGCCCTGACTCCTGAACAGCAGAGTGACTGTCGCCAACTGTTTGGACAGTTTGCTGCTCTGTTCTCCCTGACCCCTGGTGTCACTCGGTGGTGTGTCCATGATGTTGACCCTGGGGACAATCCTCCTGTAAAGCATAACATTTACAGAGTGACTGACAGGGTCAAGGCTTGCATCAAGGAGGAGGTCTCCAAGATGTTAGCGCTAGGGGTGATTGAGCCCTCAAACAGCCCTTGGTCCAGCCCAGTGGTCTTGGTCCCAAAGGCTGCCACACCCGGGGCCACACCAGAACTTCAGTTCTGTGTGGACTACCGAGGGCTCAATTCGGTCACCAGGACTGATGCGCACCCCATCCCCAGAGCTGATGAGCTCATAGATCGGTTGGGAGCTTCCTTGTACCTCAGTACGTTTGACTTAACATCTGGGTACTGGCAGATTGCCCTAACTGATGGGACAAAGGAGAGGTCAGCATTCTCAATGCCAGAGGGGCACTACCAAATCCGGGTGATGCCCTTTGGGTTGAAGAATGCCCCTGCCACCTTTCAGAGGTTGGTCAACCGGATGTTGGCTGGGCTGGAGTATTTCAGTGCCGCCTACCTGGATGACATTGCAGTGTTCAGTGCCTCTTGGGAGGAATACCTGCACCACCTCTGGGAAGTGTTGAAGGCTCTACAGAGGGCAGGCCTCACAATCAAGGCGAGTAAGTGGCATATCGGGCAGGGTTCTGTGGTGTACTTGGGAACCAGGTAGGGAGCGGCCAGGTGGCGCCCCCTACATCCCAAAATTGATACCATTCTGGCTTGGGAACCCCCAAGACCCAGACAGAGGTGAGAGCCTTTTTAGGACTCACAGGGTATTCAGGAGATTTGTCAAGGGGTATGGCACCATTGTTGCCCCCTTGACAGAGCTGACTTCCAGGATGCAGCCGAAGAAGGTGAACTGGACTGATGCCTGCCAGAAGGCTTTTGATGCCCTGAAATCTGCCATGTGCACGGCGCCCGTTCTTCAGGCGCCCAACTTCTAAAGGAAATTCATTGTGCAGACAGATGGTGTGGGGGCTGTGCTCTCCCAGCTGAATGAAGAGGGCCTACACCAACCTGTAGCCTTCATTAGTAGGAGGTTACTTCCACGGGAACAGAGGTGGAGTGCGATTGAGCGTAAGACATTTGCTGTGGTCTGGGCGCTGAAAAAGCAGAGGCCCTACTTGTTTGGGACTCACTTCAGAGTTCAGCCCGACCACAGGCCCCTCAGATGGTTGATGCAGATGAGGGGTGAGAATCCAAAGTTGTTGAGGTGGTCCATTTCCCTACAGGGGATGGACTTCACGGTGGAACACCGCCCTGGTACAGAACACACCAATGCTGATGGTCTGTCCAGATTTTTCCGCCTTAGTGAAGAGAACTCCCAAAAAGGTGAGTAGTTCTCCCCACATTTCAGCTGGAGGGGACACGTGTTAGACCTGGCACCATAGGCGTGGGTCTCGCCTGCATTTTTTGCCTTTGCCTCCTGTGTTTTTACTGTGTGTTGGACTTCATTTTGCTGGTCTAGATGCTTTGAGCACTTTGCCACTGTTGTTCAGTGCCAAAGTGCAAGTGCTCCCTCTGTAAATTGTTGTTATGGATTAGTGATTCCATAATTGGCTTATTTGATTTACTAGTCAGACTCTAGTACAGTGCACTATGTGTGCCCGGGGCCTGTAAATCAAATGTTGCTAGTGGGCTGCAGCACTGATTGTGCCACTCACAGAAGCAGCCTGTAAAATGTAGCTCTGGCCTGCCATTGCAGAGCCTGTGTGCAGTCTGGGACTGCCATGTCGACTTGGGAAGGGCACACCCTTGCCAGTCCCTAAACCTTCCCTTTTCTACATATTAGTCACCCCTAAGGCAGGCCCAAGGTACCCCTGTGGGCAGGGTGCATTGTATGTGAAAGGTAGGACATGCCCTGATGTGTGTGGCTTGTCCTGATAGTGAAATACTGCCAATGCATTTCGGGCTGCAACAGCCCTTCTTCGGGGCTAGCTATAAATAAAAATTAAAAACCGCTATTAATATTTTGCAACATTAAATGTAAAGCACAAGCTGTGATGTCTTGACACTTTCTACCAACCATAATCTATGTTTGTTTCATGTGAAAACTAATACCTAAATATAATCCCAACCATTATCTCAAATGTAAAACTAAAACAAAACACTTTTACCAAATCCTCCTCTAATCAAACCTAATCTCGCCCAAAATATGCCCAACTCCACCCCCACAGAGCAATAACCTCCCCAATACAGTGATGATAATTTATACCTGCAACTGCTAAACGATGATCACATTAGTTAAACCGGAACGTTTTTCTCTTCATTGCAGAACTCGCACGAAGATGCAATGGAGAGAAAAACGTTCCGGAGAAGGGCTGTTGCAGCCCAAAATGCATCGGGTCTCAGTAAACACAGCTGCCTGGGATGAATTATGTTTACCCTTGTGCTACAGAACAAGGCCCGGATGGGCATATCTTTAGCAAATGAAAGAAATTGGGAAACATGCAGCCTTTTATGTGAAGGAAGAAAAAGGAAAACAAAGAGAAATTATTCAAAAACATGGTTTAAAATGGATTAAAATGGAGTAAAGTAACTTATGATGGAGTTCATTGGATTTTGTCCTCATTGGCTGTGCGACTGGTGGTTGGAGTGGAATGTCGCTCCACAAGTTTTGAAGATGCCCGGGATCATCCCACAACAACCTTGATCATTCAGCATCAAGTAACTCCCATTTGAAAGCAACCTGAACACCGGATTAATTGCGGCAGCTGGGGAACCTTTCAAGTGGCAGGATAAGATAGCAACCGAACCAATACAGTCCCCATGAAGCATAATATCCTGGCATATGAGAGATCCACTTAAGGAATTCTCGTAGTTGGTACCGCTAAGAAACACTTCCGTGTCCCCATTCCTGCCTCAAAATCTGTACGGCAATTCCCAAGATTCCTTGATGAATTCCCTTCTCATCGCTTCATATCTGCCTGCCTGTTGTTGTTCTAGGCAATATTGAAACTGGAAAGTTGTGACTGGCAGTGTTATATGGCCATGAATTAACCATTTTGTGGACGGTGACTCTGCCACAGTAAAAGGTAATTTGTCAAGTTTTTCAATACGCAGCATTGGACATTTTGCTCCTCTTTGTGCCATCGTAATCTGTTTTTCAGTTAGATTGTATGCAGAAAATAAGGACGTACTATTGATAAATCGCCAAGGCACATAACCAGCGTGCAATGATTGCAGCATCCAGCTTAATAACATAATGGAACTTAGTTGAGATTGTCCGTGTTGTAGTATGGACAAGTCCTGTTCTAGTATATCAATAGCAGAAGATACAATGTTGTCCAGTGAATAAATCCTGGATGTTAATGTAGTCATACCATTGTCAACCACAGCTAATGCCTTTTCTAGGTTAATTCTATCTATTTCACGAAGTCTCTCCACAGCTTCTTGTTGAGAGATTTTCCAGTTTTCATTATAGACAGCATAATAGAAACGTTTCTGACGTGGCTTTTGGGGGACCTAATAAAAAATCCCTTAGATGCACCTCATCTGAGAGTAAGGATAAGTACTGTTTCATCTGGGACAGTGTCAAGGTTTTTAGCCAACCGAGGCACAACTTCCCAACACTGTATGATGTCACTACTCCTGGATGTTCTCTTTGTACATATTGTGGGTCTGGCCTATGGATACTAAACCCCTGAATCTTGATTGACATCTGTTTGTGTTGGTGGGCCAAACTAACCATCCCTTCCAATTGGGGTCTGATGTATTGTACTGCATGATGTCATCTATTGTATCCCCTCCACGTGATGTAAAATTGATGTGTGAAGGTGTGGGAATCCGAGGTGTGTTCAAATCCTTGTTCTTGGCTAGTCCAAGACAGGAAGTCTGTTGCACAGTTTCATTCAGAAATATTATTTGTTGCAGAATGAGGCATGCTCTAAATAGTGCTTCTGTTCCCTGAACTTGCCATTCCTTTGAACCCCAGACCGATTTTGTGTCTATTGTGTCCTTCCATAAGTCGAAACCCTGTTTATACAGTTGGACAATAAAGGATGCAGAATAAATCTGTTTGGTGTTAGTCAGCATATTTTTCTGTGCAGTTGCAGGTGCAACCTTATAGTAATATGAGGACGGGTCAGAAGTGTTAAATCCTGAAAAATATGAGAATTTCAATGCAAATTTTTTTTTAACTAACTTTCGGTGGTGTTGGGCAATCTGCCCATTGGTGGTAAGGAAAAACATTACGTGGGATACTGGATTTGTGTAAAAAGTGATGACCATAATGTTGGTAACAGTACATGCTATCAAAGTCAGATGCAGCGGATTGTTCCCAATCAGACAACATATTATTTACAGTTTCAAAATCCCAATCATCAGAAAATGTACTGGAGGTAATGATATCATTTAGAGAAATTTTAAATAAATGTGGTATTTTCAAAAGTTCAGTATGGCCAAATACATCATAATCAACCTTGTCCCAAACTATACCATCAGGAATTGGAACAGCTGTAATGTTCACGGAAAACAAGTCTCTTTGTTCACGATGAGATGATGTATGAGGTTTCAGGACCAAGTTCACATTGGATACTGTTGAGCGTTCTAGGAGATATTTTCCATTCACAAGTAAGCAAAATACTGTTCCTAGGCCAATCCAGAACAGAAAAAATAATATTCCAGTTATGATCCAGAGCTGGAGCCATGGTGATACTAAGTAAGTCTTTTTCGGAAAAATATAAAAATCAATAATTTGTTGCTTACGGGAAACTGGAGCTGGCATTGTCTCAGGTTTGCTGGGATAAAGAGAGAAGGTATCAAAATCGAAGTAGCCAGATGCAGTTCGATCAATCTTTGGTAGCTCAGCAGGTTTTGTTGAACTGGCAGGTGTCTCTTCTTGAGGCATATTGATGTAGACTTCGGGGGTAGGCCGAATTGATATTTGTCTTTCACTTGTAGTTCTAAGTTCTCTTTCCAGAGGAACGAGTTCCATTTCATTATTGGAAATTCCCTCATTTATTATTGGTGACTCTTCAAATGCTATGAGTCTTTCTGTCTGAACTTCCTGTATGGTAGCAAGAGGAGAGCGTTGGCTACCCAGGAGCCCACGGGGCCTACTATTCAGTATCGGCCACATAGTGTGGTTTGATCAGATCAATGGAGACAAATCTCTTTTCTTTTTTGCCGGCAAGAGGCGGAAGAAGTACTGTTCTTGTTCCTTCGACAGCCAGGACAGGTACAGGCTTTCTGTATGACAGCCCAAATTCTTTCTTGTCCTCAATCTTTTCTCTGACTAGATCCCCAACTTTTGGGATCCTGACAGGTCTTGCTGTGACTGATTTGACTTCCCGAGTGGCGGTGCGTTTTACTTGCATGTTGCTTACTAGTGCTCTGGATTCTTTCAGATCCTATAAAACAGCCAAACGTTTATTGATGCCAAATGGTTTTTAATCCACCACTGTGCTTTCACAATCGAGATCAGGTACCCACATTCTCGTCCCAAAAAGGACTTCGTAAGGAGTGACACCCCCTAGAGAACGTCTTGGAAGATTGTTAAGAGCCCTTTGTACCCCATATAAGTGATTGACCAAATACTACTCGAACCTAATAGTCTAGTTGTTACAGATTGCTTTAAGTCCCTGTTTGTCCTCTCCACGACCGAATTTCCCTCAGGATGGTATGGAGAGGTGTACTGCAATGCTACACCCAAACCTTCCATGGCTTCCTTGTAAGCCCAAGAGCTAAACGCGGGGCCACGGTCAGAATGTAATGTGCCAACTGCGTATGTCCCTATAAAAACTCAAAAATCTTTTATAACAGTTCGAGCGTCAGTCGAGCGCTGAAGCCATACCCATAGGAATCTAGAGCACGAATGCACTGCCACCAAGATATACTTGTAAGCATCATCCGATTGTAGGGGGCCGCAGTGGTCCAAATAGACACAAGCGAGTGGTTTGTCTGATATTAGTAGTGGTGTCTGCGCTGGACGCGCCACGGTGGAACCCTTCATCTGCTAGCAGATATCGCATTTTAAGACAAAATTCTTTGTCTGTTTAGTTAACCCTGGCCACCAATAGCGCTGTTTCAATAATGAAACTGCTGCGGTTATCCCTGTGTGTGCAGAACCTAGACCCTCGTGTGCAGCTAGTATTAAGCCTAATCTGCGATCCATGATTGGTATTACTCTATCCCCCACTCCTGGAATCTGAGCATACGGAACGTTGTTTGCATCTAACTTGTAGGAGTATTTGAGTGGAAAGCCTTTCGGTAAGGCTGGGCTGTTTTTGCATGAAGCAATGACAGCTACCATTATCTGTCCGTCTATTCTTGTTTTTGAATGAGTGACTGCCCCTTTGCGGCTTCATTGGCTATTGAATTCCTTTCAACGTGAATGCCATCACGTTGATGACTCAGTGTGTGTATCACGTGAGCTCTTGGTAGATCATTTTTCAACTCAGCTACCTGTTCCCATAGCATTTTATGCCTAATTGTGCCACCGTTTGAGTCTTTAAACCCATTTTGACCCCAGTAGTGAAGATATTCGTTGTATGACTGGACTCAATAAAAGTAATCGCACACGATCAGTGTGGGGAATTCCCGATCCCTATTTGTTAGTGCCAGTAATAGGGCTTTTAGTTCTGCCAGCTGAGCCATGCAGTCTCCTAGAGACTGTGTCTTCGTATAACTGGGATGGAACTTACCATCCTGCATATGACCTTTTACACTCAGACAAGCGGCGCTGTGTTGCTGTTTACTCCCTATGGCCGGCTGAGCAGAACCATCAGTGTAAATGATATATTCATACTGATCTAGAGACATTATGTCATTTGGGAGAGGATATTATTGTTCAAATTTCAGGAATGCTTGTGTTTTTAGACTTGGGTCATACCTGTATTCTACATCTGTTGCAGTGTGAGAATTAGCCCATTGTATCCATCTGTATGTAAGGCTTTAGCATTTGGAACGCCTGCCTTTGTAGCAGCCTCTAAGGCTGGTACCGGAGTTACGACAAATATTCGTTTCCCCTGAGCCAGTGCTCTTTCCCTTACTACATCGGTCTGTACTGCTGTCAGGATTTTTTTCTGTAGAAGCAAAGTGCATTTCAGCGTTTGTGTGCAAGTGTGATTTGTATGCTAATGGGTACTGTTTCTCTTTCATTGAAGGTTAGGTAAGTATACCCAGATTGACCAGCTATAACGCGGATCAATAGATTGCGTACATTTACGCATGTCTGCAAGTATTTCGATGCTATCATGTCAGCTTGTAAGGAAAGAAGGATATCTGTGTGTTTCTGTGTCCAATGCCTAACTGAAAAATCAGGTCTTATTAAGTCGTAGAAAGGTTTTACTCTTTCTGCGTAATCCAAAATGTATGTTCTGCCAAAATTTAAAAATCCTAATATAGATTGTACGTTTTTCAGCGATTTAGGAGGTTGGAGAGTTCAACTCAGCTACCTGTTCCCATCGCATTTGGCGATGCAGAGCGCGCAACGAAATTCGTTTTATTTATTTGTTTGTTTACTTACCTCTGTGCGGCCGTATTCCGTAGTTTACTACCCCCCACCCTGCCCCTCCCCGCATCACTGCCCGGCAGCACTCCCACCACGGGCCGCTACTGTTAATACGTCTGGTATTACTGCTAATGATGGGATACCATGAGTTCTGGTATATATGGCAGCGAAAACTGTACCCCAAGTTGTACAATCCTCTATCTGGGGAGCTATCCCCATTGGCAAGCAGATTGTTAACATTCTGTGTTTTTCATGAGGGCTTGTGTGTGAAAATACTGCCTCTAGCTGTGTTATTTTTTGAACTAGCCAGAATGGCACTTGCTCACGTTTAGTGGGCATTTTACCCATAACTGCGTATAGCTTTTGTGGTATAATTTTAGTTGTAGAACCCTGAATTTGACTTGTTTGTGTAGCTCTTGTTGGCTGAAGTGTGAGTGTTCTCATCACGAACTGTGTCAGGTTTCTGTAAAGTTTGATAATTTCTTTATGAAGTGGACGTAAGTCTGCTACTGGCATTGTGTCAATCTCTGGATGCGGTGTGTAAGCCACTAAGACTGGCCAAGTGGCTCCATCTCTTCTGAGTGGACCTAGTCCTACTTTGTCTTTTGTGTGGGGGCGGCACCTTTAAACCAGTTTATGTGCTCCTGGTGGGTGAGCGGAACTTCAATGTCCTCATATGGGCAGTATTCCTCTGGTGTTTCATCTTCAGTGTAAGAATGAAATGTATTTGATTGTGCATCTGCTTGTGGGAATTTAACCCATGAATAGAATACCTCTGTTCTATATGATTTGTGTGCCTCAATCACGAAAGTTACTGTCCCACCCCTAGCTGTGACTCCGTAGTCTGTTAGCTTTTGAGTAAGGGCAGTTCTAACATTTTCTGAAATGTTGATTTCCCCTTCTAGTTCTTCCTCAACTACCGCACGTTGTGCTCGCACAGCGGCGTCTTCGTCAGCTATTGTTGACAAAGGTTTCAAGGAAGAGTTTCAAGGAAACTGAGCTAAGGTTTTATGCACAATAGGAACTGTTTGTCCTCCAAGCTTGATAAACCATGAATAGGAATTTTGCCTACTCAGGTTTGGCGGATTGTTCCCTTCCCACTCCAGACGTCTCTGGGGAAATGTGGGTAGGGGTCTCTGAGAATAGCACGACTGAACTACTCAGATTTGCCTGTTAAATAAGTACCAAACCAAAGTTGGCGGTGCCATGTCGTGTAGTTCCTATAAACCTATATAAGATCTGCACGTGTAGACAGCATACACTTTAGGATTGGTGTCCGGACTGATTCTAGACACCCCTACCGGGTATGTTAGCCTGTATACCAGCTAGCTCACAGTGCCACTAGAAACCCCTCTTACCTAGGAGAGAATAGTTCTTGGCAACTATTGAACATGACAACCCCGATCCCTCAGGGATCATGGAAACAGTGCAATACTTTTCGTTCAGTCACTAGTGCTCACTTTGTCTCAGAGAGATACACAGAATAAACGGTGGAGATGTTTTTCAATAAGCATTTATTGAACCAGCATCATTCTAGTGTAAAATAGGTGTGCTGAAACAACCACTAGACAATAACAGATATAAATGATTATAAGCACTAACAGAGTAAAAGGATGGTAGATATCTACCATCGTGCTAAAACAATGAATACAGGCAAGTATATAAAATACATGACAGTAGTAAATGTGTACTCCTACAATGCGACCCTAACTAGATGTACCTAAGTGTACCTAGCATGTCTGTGGGTGTACAGCCAAGACTCCCTCTAGGATAAAGTCAACCCCATTACCTGAAGTGAGAGACTGTGGGACCCAGTCTTGGTCTCGAGATGGACATACCGCAAGGGATGTCAGACCACTGCGAGCTGGAGTGTTTGCGTGCAGGATCCTCAGCGTCTCGCGTCAGTGTGTCAGCATGGAAGTCCTTTTCTCCTCTGACTACCTCAGCAAGATATGGCGTAGATATACCCAAAGTTCTACCTCCTGGAGATATACCTTGCTGTGTCATGTCGGACTAGGATGACAGAAGGAATGACCCATGTACATAGTTATTATGCAGGAGATGGTAGGCCTGCTGTCCTGCTGTGATTCAGAGAATCCTCATGCATAATGAATGAGGCTTAAGCTTTTCAGTGAAAACCCCATGTCATCTTTAGGCATTACCGTAACTAGGTAAAAGGTCAGTACTAAGAACCATTATGCAGTGTAATGGTAGGGGAGAATATAGGTGAAAGGTTAGGTGACTACTTGAGCCTATATTGGAGTACCTATATGGAAGATAACAGTACAGCTGTAAACCGCAGATGTAAATTTACTCAGTTATTTTTGAGTAAAGCTATGGCCAAACTCATAGTCGAGGTGCGGTGGTGGTCGGGGCCTGTTGCACCAGTGGTCTGACTGCCGTATTACAAGTTCGGCAGTTGGAATGTTTTGGGACTGCCGCAACCACCTGGTATCCACAATCCCTGGTGGTGGCATGGCGGTCTAGGGAGCAATATCCATGGTGGTGCCGCTGTGGCATCACCATTCATATTACAAGATTCCCCACCGCCGCCTTTTCATGGAGGTGAGCACGCCATGAAAAGTCTGGCAGTGGGGAAACAAAGGGTGCCCTACAAGGCCACTTGTTGCCCCTGTGCATGGGGTGCATGCAGGGGGGCACATGTTGTGCCCCCCTGTGTGAATTCACCCCTGTTACTGCATGGCATGGACTGCTCAGTCCATGCTGTGCAGGAACGTCTATTGGCAGTCCTTCAGCGGTGCAGTTATAAGGCTCAATATGAGCCTTTAAACTGCACTGTTTCAGGACTGCCATGCCGCCTGCCTGCCAGACAACGATATTACTCATAAACTGGCAGGTGGGCAGCGGTCGAGTTTGGCGGTCCTGGAGCAGGCGCCGGTGTGACATCCCACTCCAGAACGGCCAAACTTATAATCAGGCCCATAGCATCTTTTAATTCTGAGTCAAGCCCAAAGACAACTGACATTAAGGTTTGATTTATGATACAAAAATAACTTATTTAGGGTTAATTCAAAATCTAAAATATTATGCGCCTAAATGATTTCAGCCTCAGTAATATACAATAAGCTTCTTATCCTTAAAAGACAGTTGGTATTTTAATTTTTCATTAAGCAGCTGATAATCATCACCCTCACAGTAGCGGTCGGTGGTGGGAGTGCCGCCGGGCGCTGACGTGGGGCGGGGGGTAGTAAACTACGGATTACGGCGGATTACAGGTAGTAAACATATAAATAAATAAACGAATTTCAGCTTCTCGCTGCATCGGCGATGCAGCGCGAGAAACGAAATTCGTTTTATTTATTTATATGTTTACTTACATGTAATCCGCTGTAATCCGTAGTTTACTACCACCCACCCCGCCCCTCCCCCGCCCCACGTCAGCGTCCGGCGGCACTCCCACCACCGACCGCTACTGCACCCTCAACACTCTCGAGGATGAAATTATGTGGCCCACTACAGTATAGGGACCAAAACATATATTGGAGGTTTCAGGAAAATAGTTCTCTTATTTTATCTCGGACTTTACTCTCCAAATCAGAAATGCTCAGTTCTTGTCAGTCATACTTCTTGTAAAGGCAACTATTCATGATTTTGTCTGCTCTGTGATATCCTTGTCTGCTTAGTTTGCAGTGAACACGACCTCTTACATCTTATCCCAGGATTTGACTTTGCAAAAGAAGGTTGAGCTACAGGAGTTACCGGGCCCATCAAGATATGCGGTAACTCAACAGATCCAATGTGTTCTTTATGACATTTGGACTGTGTAAAGCAGCCAAGGTATCCAGGGAAAACTCTGAGGGAAAATGATAAATTACCGGAGGAAGCAGGTCAGGTGTGAAAATTCCTCAGTAATTCCACTTTTAGAGGATACTTTAAAGATACACTTCGAATTATCCCAGCCCGATCCCTATTGTAACTAATACCTCATGTATCGGAAACCCTGGAGTGAGTGGAATACCAGCCCAATTTATGGGGCACTCATATCGAAGCATTAATTCCATACCTGAGTACTACTGCGCATGTTATAATCGATGCACTGAGTATATTTCTATATCTTTATCCTCATAAAGTATGTATTACTAAGTATAAGCAATTTAAACCAATAATGTGCATTTTTTGTTTCCATTTGCTCAGCCCATAAATGCTGTCAGTTTTGTGACCAAGACAACACTTTCATTCACAATAAAATAATGAGAGAAGGTGTATGGAAATTTGAAAAGGTGTTTGCAATTCTAACATATTATGCTAATTTAAATCTAGGCATGCGCTCTACATTTTATTGGTGTATGGAAACTCCACCTACCCAGTACTCGGGTGACAAATATTTGATTTTACTCTCTTCATGTGTAACAGAGCTTTCTTTTCACGTTTCCTTGTAAAAACATATTTATGTTTTTTTCATGTCAATGAGTGACCTTGCGATGCGCAATACACAGAAACAATTCAGTAAGTACAAACATAATTTTAGTTTAGCCACATTACTGTTGGTGGCTTCTGGTCTTTTTAGCAGATGTCAAACAGGAATTTGCACTTCAATTATTTGATATTGTAATTGAACCATGAATGCAAATTATTAAGCACTCGTTTTCTGCAGAAGAATGTTTTCACGCTGCAGTATGTTTTCAAATGTCATCCGTGTATGTTTTTCTTTAAACAATATCGGATATATATATATATATATATATATATATATATATATATATATATATATATATATATATTGTCACAGCAAGACAAAGTCGCCTTACCCGAGCCTCACAGCGGCGGCGTTCCACGACGGGGTAGCGGGTCCCAATAGATAAACCAAAATGCTGCTCTCCTTTGTAAAATAACAGCATGCCATGGACTAAAATTATTGCAAAAGCGGTGATTATATTTTCGGCTTGGCAACAACTCTGCCAAGCCGAAAATAAAATCACCGCTGTTGCAATAATTTGAGTCCATGGCATGCTGTTATTTTACAAAGGAGAGCAGCATTTTGGTGTATTATATATTTGGTGTATATATATATTATATATATATATATATATATATATATATATATATATATATATATATATATATATATATATATATATATATATATATATATATATCAATGCATCACACTATGTATCCATCAGGTTTGGATTGCTCGATGTTCTGTCTGCCTGCAGTCTCAAAGTTGTCCGTAAGCTTGTAAATCCAGTCCTTTTCGTCCCAAGGGGCAGCACGAGGACCGGCCTTCTAAATGACTTCCTGTCACATATATCAGACTCTCGCGAGGGTTAAGTCTCCCTCAGGCATCACAGTGGTTGGCACTCTTGCTGTCACCGACATAATAATCACTGGGTGAAGCATTTTTCTATTTCTCCTCTGTGCTTTTTGCAAGCCATTAGTTCCACCAGGTTTGCATGGTAATTCATCCCATCTCTTTAATCGAGAACAAAACAAAAAAATCAATTTCCAGCTAGAGACGCTGGTAGGTAGCATTTCAGACCTACACTGCAGATGATACATCAGCTTTCCCAGGTGGGCCTTTATTTAGAACACTGCTACTCCACTCCACAGTGTTTACCATAGTTGTTCAATTGCAGGTTGCCCACGGAGATTAGCTTTTCTTCAGCAGTAATCGCATTTCTAGCCTCTGAAGTGCTATAGCCCAGCACCTGCTTGAAATCCCACATGAAGGGCAGAATGTTCAAGTGCGATGCTGTGATCCGTCCCCAAAGACTCGTGGCTTCATTATTTTACAGTAACTGCCAAACTGCAATGCTTGTTGTTAAGGATTACAAGTGGCATAATTGCAATCTTTTAAGCGGCCTCTCAAAATAAAATAAAAAATAATACGAAAAACAAGAAACAGACTCTTCGTGGCACTTGCTGGAACGAATTTTACAGTGGGGTGCTGGTCAATAACGTCACCTCGCGAAAGACATAGGGGATATTTAACAGAATTTCTTTGGAAACAGAAAAATGCAGTCAGAAGAAAAACATTTGAAAGGCTTCTTTATTGTGCATTCTCCATCTAATCTCTTTCAAGTTTTATGGGTCTCACAGCACCTCCGGAGCCTCTAGTTGGAAAGTGGGTTATTAGCAGTGGTAAATATGCATCTATCACTGGCAATAAGGCCACTAACACAGTCTAGGGCTTAGTACAGGTCTCAATAATTTTTTCCGTTCTCAACCCTTGGTAGCTTGGCTGCGATCAGGCAGGCTTAACTTAGGAGACAGGTATGCAAAGCATTTAAAAACACTAATTTCAGTAAATAATTAAAACATAACACACAATAAAAACCCAATACCAATTTATAAAAATAGGAAATATTTGTATCTTTAAAATTATACCTAAACAAAAAAAAATCCAATGTAGGGAACCGGAGATATGAATTTCTGAAAGATTTAGCACTATATAGCACTTAGAAACCTATAGCGCTACATTGGGACATCTGGTCGCGCTTAACTGGGAAAAAGTCAAAGTTTCAGGCTCACCGCAATGGAGTCCTGCTCGGAGACCCCTCACGGTAGGCCTCAGTCGAAATGTTAACTTCGGACTTAGAAACCTTTCTGGAGCTTTTTCTGTCGGGGTCCCTTGATGCTCTTCACCAGTTCGGGTTTTGTGAGGGTTAGCCGCTTGCTTTCCAGGGAGCTCCCGGTCAAACTCTGAAAGTCGGACCTCTGGAGTTTTTCAGCAAAATGAACCAGCAGGGCAGGCTGGCTCACGGTTCAAGGTTGCCGGCTTGACTCTCGCGGTTGAGTCAGTCCCCCTCTGGAGCTTTTTACCAAAGTTGCTCCAAACGTCTCCAAACTCCTGGAACTTCTTCTTGAAGTTCCTCTGGGGGTCCCAAAGTGTTAAAAACACAATCCAAGGGTCTTGAATCTCCAAGACCCTACTCGAGAGTTTGGCAATTCAGTTCCTACAATCCACTTGTACAAAACCCTTACAAATCTACTGAGCGCACTTCAGGCTGGGGATTCTTGGCGGTGATGGTCCAGGTGAGCTCTGTTAAGATATAGCTTGCAGGTAGTCCTCTCTTTATTCCTCTTGAAGCAAGGTACATCCAAAGGGCTGTAGTCCCAGATAATGCAGTAGGAGCAGCTAGTCAGAATGCAGGGCCTGATAGTGCAAATCATGTTCCAGTTTGGCAAGCCTTCTTCTTCTCTTAGTTTCAAGCAGCATATCTGAGATGCTCTGCACCTCTCACATATTTATTCAGTGGTCTCTGGGATCAAGCAGGAGAGCAATCCTGTCCAATGAGATGCAGGGCAACACCCCAGAGCATGACCACTTCCTCCAAAGTGTGGCATAATCTTCTCCCAGAAAGCACTATTTCTCCAAAATTCAATATGGCTGAACTTGCAACAGAGGAGCAAGAACTAGTTAAACCAACCTCCAGTATGGCTCCTTTCCATAGCTCTTCTCCCTCTGCCATCTGTAAATTCCTGCTGTAAGCCTGCCATCTGGCTGGGTCAGAGGGCTTGGGGGTAGATGGACCTGGTATTCTCTGCCTGTCCTATCCCCCTTTGAAGCTCCATGGTTTATGACCCCTCTCCCATGCTCTGGCATTCCTGCTTAGCAGAGCTCTCTCTAAGAGATAGGCTCTCATTGGAGCCACTTATCACTTCATCAAAATAGCCTAGCTAATCCTCTTTACTCTGACCAATCAGGGGAGACCATAGGAAGGTTGAATTTTGGCTTACAGACAAGAAATTATTATAACTTCTTTTATGTATATTTTAGGATAAATTCAACAATAGCATATTGTTGGATTTATCAATTTCATTCTCCTACGTCCTTGAATTATATTTTTTGTAAATTCCTAGTGATAGTAGTAATTAATAAACGATTGCTATGTTAACCTATGTGGCTGGGGATCTACAATGGGGAAAATGAAATGTGCAATTTCTCCAACACCAGGGCATATAAAACATCTGTCAAAAGGACCCTGCTTATATCTGCATGACCCCTCACCCCTGGGACACCTAGGGGAGACTTTAGGGGTCCTGAAAATGCAAAACTAGTGTAGATCCTCACTCCACATTTCTTCTAGCACAAAAGTTGATTTTGGGAAGCACTTTACTACAATAGGGGGAGTGAAATATGCAATTTCTTTATCCCCAGGGCATATAAAACCTCATTTATAAGGGCCCTCCTTATATTTACATGACCCCACACCCTGGGGCTCCTAGGGGAGACCCTGGGGGTACCCAATATGCCAAAATATTATAGTTTATCACTTTCTAAGTGCCCCAACTACCAAAGTTGAGTTTAGGCACAATTTACATTTAAAAGCAGTGCTGCAGCACAGGGCTGCTTTTAAAATGACCTCAGGCTCTCAGCAGTACACACATGCAAGTGCAGAAAGGGATCCTGGCCTCTAAACTGCCATGCCCCGTTATATACTAAGGACGTAAAGGTAGTTTTAACCCCACTGCCCTATTATGTACTAGGGACTTATAGGGTAGGTCATGCCAATTATAAGTGTACCCTAATATATAGTGTACCCTCATGTCTGTGTGTGTTTTCACTGTGTGTTTTCAACATATCACTGACCCTGGGCCAGGGCACTGTCAGAGTCAATAAACCAGCCTTTAGGGGTCTCAACTGGGGCACAATATGGGGGGGGACACTGCAAACAGTTCCAGATTTCCAAAGCCTAACCAATAGCACACTCACCACCAAAACTATGCAACTGAAGCCCAATCATTGTACACTCACCAATAAGAATATACCTGTGACAAATGATTAATTGTATTTAACGTTTTACAGCAATGAAATAACCATACATGTAAAGTATGTATTCACAAAATATTTTATGTACATGGAAATGTTATTAATCCCTCTCCTCATTCAATCACCAGGCTCAATTCTTCTTACAGGTATTGGTAATAATGTGCCGCAATATAAACAGCGGATACAAACTCTGAAATTCTACATTATGTGAAAAAACACAAGGCAAAGGGACTTTTCCATTATGCACCCAAGATTTTGAAATGGCGTTTCTGTATTCATCAAGACAGCTCCAATTCTGCTCCACTTTAGTAACGAGCTAAAGATGCACCTCTTTAAAGAATACTACATTATGATGAAGTAACATCCCATTTCTGCTGTCAGCTATTCTTCCAGTCTCTCGCTGACTCATTGAACTTGACCTTGTGCATCGCTCCGTTACCTTTTGGCTAGTTTTATGTTATACAAAACCAAAAACACAGAAGCAAGTATTTGGGATGGAATCTATCACAATATACCTATATATGAAGTGCATATTCTTTATAGTGAGCACTCAAATTGTTATTTTGGTTGTGGCATCTCTGTTCTGTTTTTGAAAGTCTGGCATAAATAATATTAAAGTAACTCTTACTGTTAATGGTGAGAAACATATTATTAATGTGCTATAGCACACAGGCCCAGCTCTCAAGTAAATATTTTTATAGCCTCAGAACAAAATGAAACTTTACAGCGGGGCAGTCGCTTTTCCCTAGTAACAATGCCTTTCTTAAGGTTATTCCAGTAATCATGGCATTGTAGTCAGACAACAAAAGAGGTGCCATAAAAGATGTACTTGAAGTGACCTGAATGAAACACCTGCCATTAGGATGCTTGGTCTATTTGTATTTCATATTAAATTAAAGGCCATAAATCCAAAAAACATGTGATAACCTGTGTGCAACATAGGTGTTCAGAAAAGACATTTTCAGTGCTAAAATTCACACTCAGATTAACAGAATCATCTATTGTTATTGTTATTGTTATTTGATCTTATAAGGCGCACAGCTACCACAAAGGTTTCCCGGCGCCGCTTGACAGAGAGAGGAGAAAGCAAAAAAATTGCAGGATCTAATTAAAAAGAATTACCCACGAATTATTGGTTAAACAACCAAGTTTTTAAATGTTTGCGAAAATTGCTAAGGATGTTTTCGTTCCTAAGAGATAGAGGAAGAGAATTCCACAACTGAGGACCCAGATAAGAAAAGGACCGTCCGCCCATACGAGACAGTCTGATCCTTGGAACTGAAAACTTCACCTGAGTAGAAGAGCGAAGAGAACGTGATGGTATATAGGGTTGGACAATAGCCTTTAAATATTGGGGGGCAGTGCCAGACTTAACTTTAAACATGTAACACAGGGCTTTGAATTTCACACGCTTCTCCACCCTGAGCCAATGAAGATCACAGAGAGAACTTGAAACAGAGGTCCTTCTAGGGAGCTGGCAGAGTAAATTTAGATTCTTTAAGTACATTCACGATGCCATGAAATATGCCACCATGGCAAATTTTCTACTTCGGTCGATTTGATGTTGGGGGGAAATACTTTACACATTTCTGTAAGTTATGCCTGTCTGCTCAGTGCCACAGCTTCCAGGGCTTGAGCACTGATTAATTTAGTGACTTTGAGGGTTCACACTGACAAGAGTTGTTATTATTTTTTGAGATGGGGAGTCATCCCCTCCAAATAACAATACTATTTCTTATAGGTACATTTCCAGTACAATATATTATGCCGAGATACATTTTTTCCCACTAAGGATGTGTGCTGTGGAGTGCAACACCCCTGCAAATTCATAAACGTTTGCATAAATCAAAGCATTCATCTAAGTTCAAGCCAAACTTAAAGAGGTGGTATTTTTTTGTGCAAAACGCTGACTTACTATTGTCAGCAGATAGGGCTTGCATCAAAAACCATCGGTGGCTTCATGGGAATCCCCATGTGCCACCCATCAAATGCCCCCGACTCTTGGTGCTGCTTTGCATTACTTTCAGGCAACTTTGCTGCACAAAGCAAGTTTTAGACTGGTAAGTAAACTCCAAATAAGAATCTTTGCCAGTTTTTTGCCATTTCTGTGATGCAAATCAGGAACATATTATTAGTAAATCTCCTCCAAAGTCTAGAATGTTGTTATTATAGCAGGATCAAGGCTGCTTTGCATATCGCATGTTTCTGGTGAAGCTCCTAAATGGATGAAACTTTATAGGCTTGTATGTGACTGAAGCAATATCCAGTGGCTTGGACATTTGCAATCATTCCCACATCACCTTTATGCATTGCTTAAGCCTTAAATGGGTGCAGAGGCTGAGTTTTGGGTCAGGTGCTCACTGTACCACAGGCCTCAAGTTATACCTCACTAATTAGGCATAACTAGGCTGAAACCAGACTGTGGTTGATTGTGCTCCTGTTCGAAATAGACCCAGGTGGCGGTATTGGCCCGATTAGTCCTACAAATTGCTAGTCACTGACTGAAGTGACATAGTGGGTGAAAATGTATGGGCTTGAATGAGTCGTAAGGGATTACAATTGACTGAGATTTGTGCAAGCGTTCTACTCATAAGGCCTCATTTATGAAAACTGTTGTATTGCTGCGATAAAACAGCCCTCCTTGCGACACGATGGATGTGTCGTATTTAATGTACAGCGCTCCATGTTGCAAGAAATGATAGATACGTGTGGAATCCTGACGCATCTGTTGGCGCAAAAGTCACGCTTTGCTGGAATTGTGTCACAAGCATGACGCAACTCCAACAATGCATGGGGTAGGCCAATTCCCATTGCACTGCGTCACCCTCACGCCTGCCAAGAGGCAGGCGTAAGGTTTTGATGCAGTGGAATCCTAGGAGTGTCGTAGTGAAATCTCATAGATTTCACTGCAACACTTCTACGACCCTTTTTTACGTGGGAACGCCCACCCTGCATACATTATACCTGACTCAGGTATAATGTGGCGCAGGGCTTTACAGGGTGACACATCTGCCCAGATGTGTCACCTTGTAAATATGGCGCAACGTGGCGCATTGTTTACGCCACCGCTGCGTCACAAAAAGTGATGCAATGGAGGTGCAGAAGTGTTGCAAGGCCTTCATAAATAAGGCCGATAGTCTTTTGCTTTGCTAAATGTTTATGTGTAGCATAAAACATACAATATAAAATATGAATTTAGAAAAAGCAACATTATTTAAGTTTTGATTTATGAGCATAGGATTGACCAGCTCTTACCATAAAACACAGAGTACCTATTTCTGGCCGAACATTTTTTTTTATTTTTACTTTTTTGTCAATTTCCGCTACAAACGCTGATATTAACATTAATGTGTTCGCGGTGTAATATTAGCGGCATTCAATTACTAGCATGTGATGAGCTTCTGCATCACTGAATGCTGACTCTGAGAACTAAATGAGGAAAAGCCTGTCAGCGGCAGAGGGCTGCAATAAATGAACCTGTCACTTATGCTGAAGAAGTGAAATAGATTTAAAATTGTCCTCTTAAGACTGTCACCTCTGATAGGTCACAAATGAAAAAAGCAAAGCGCGGAAACTGCAGGTAAGTAATCTTAACAACTCTTCTTCATTATATTGTGAAAAAGACAACTGTAAACTCACGTTTTCCAGGGAGGTCGCCCAATAGCTATTAGCTGCTTGAAAATGATGTATAAATCAGAATAAAATGGTAGTTAACCGCACCTTTTAAATCAAGCTGCATGAATTAATACAAAACTATTCCAATAATAATAGCAACTAAGCTAGTTTTCAGTGAGCAATAATATAACCATGGCCTTCATAAATAAAAAAAAAAAAGAAATTTGACTGAGAATAGCTGATTTGGGCTTTATTATCAGTCAACTGGAAATATGCTGATATTATTCAATAGAAAATAATTTGGCAAGGTCTGCATTTCCTGGGCATTTCAATTATCTCACATACAAACCAGCCATACATTGGGCAATTACCAGCTCAGCATTGCATATTTGTGCCTACTGTCTGTTTTACATGAAGCACAATGTCTATTGATTTAAAATAAGATTGACAGAGTGAGAGGCCAAAATGCGCTTCGAGATTCTCTATAGTATAGGCTGTCAGTGGACATAATGAGTATCCTATCAAAATGTCTAGAATGCAGGATTCTTCATACAAAAGATGTGTATTCCTGAAATGTGAAGCATTTAATGGTCTGTCAGGAGGAAAGATATGTTTTAGGTCACAGAAAGTGACATAAAAATAGCTTTAAATGGTACACAATACATAGTTCCATAAGTGCGGGTCACTATTGAATTATTAGTATAATAGTTTGGAAAATTGCTTCCTCTGGAAAATAAATAGCTTAAAAGGTTCAAGAATAAGTAATGTTTATAAGTATACATACAATATGAAGATGTATGCACCAATCTACCATGCGTTCATTTACAATTACTTTCTGTAGTGAATGTGGTATTAGCAATGAATCGATTAAGTAATATATTTCGACCTTAATACATATGATAATATGTTATTTTTTACTAATATATGAAAACATAAAAAATGATAAATGCCACACCTCCGGGTGTGAGAAATTGAAACCTTATGTGTACATCTATGTAAAGCTATAAATACATTTTTCCCAATTTGTGTTTGTGAGTAACTTACGTTGTTTTATTTTAACGTGGTCTATTATAATTTACCCTAAGTGTCTGTGGATAAAAAGAACAAGTGTCCATTAAAAACGCAGTTGACACCATTGGCCCATAGTCTATTGGAAAGGAATTTTACCTTCGTCAGCAATTAAGACAATGTTACTCTATTGGTCAATGTCACCTACTTTTTTTCATTTTCCAAGTATAGAAACCTACTGAGAAGGATGCCTAAACGTGCTTTATTTACTAAATTGGGAAGGTAACATTTTTTCCTCAGGTTGATAACCTTAATTTGGAAATGACTGAGCTCAGGACCACCACGGTTAGCCTGACAATGGACATTCTCACATGGTGTCACCGGAGTGAGATGGTGGGTTTAGCTCACCACACAATGTCTCCGTAAAGAGAGAAAAGAGGTATAACAAGCAGAACACATAACACCACTGTTGGATTTTGACCATTCTGCAGGGTCATCACCAATATCTTGCCTTCACACCGCCTATTTTTGCTGAATTTGTTTTCGTTGGCCTTAGGTCTCTCTGCACTTTACCACTGCTGAACAGTGCTAAAGTGCTTGTGCTCTCTCCTTTAAACATGGTGGAATTGTCTTACACCCAATTGGCACATTTCACTTATTTATAAGTCTCTAGTAAAGTGGTACTACATGTGCCCAGGACCTGTAAATTAAAGGCTACTAGTGGAACCTCATTATTGTGCCACCCATTTAAGTAGCCTTTTAAATATGTTCCATGCCTGCCATTGCAGTCTGTGTGCAGTTTTGAACTGCCATTTCGAGATGGCAAGATAAACCTCATGCCAGGCCCAAATCTCCTTTTTAATACATATAAGGCTCCCTTAGGGTATGCTCTGCACAGCCCAGAAGGCAGGGTGCAGTGTATATAAAAGGTTGGACATGCACTTTTAAGTTTTCCATGTCCAGGTAGTCAAAAACTCTTAAATTTGTTTTTCACTACTGTGATGCCTACCTCTCCCAAAGGATAGCATTGGGCTAACTCATTACATTTAATAAGTGATAACTTGAAATTGGGAGCAGGAGTAATGTCGAGTTTTGTGGTCATGGAATTGCAATTTAAAACCTTCTTTAATGGTAAAGTCAGATTTTAAGTCATAATTCTGAAAATGCCATTTGTAAAAAGTTAAAAAAGTAAGTAAAGATGCCAACAAGGTGGATATTTAACAAAAACAATTGAGTACTTAGATTATTCAGTGATGTCCAAATGTGACATCAGAACAAAATTCACTATAATCAATTTGAGAAACATTAAAATATTGAATAAATCACAGAAACAGGTTATATGCTTTAGAATGTTGTATTGAAATTAAACATATAGAAAATCAAGGGGTTCAACATAAAGATTCATGCATGGTACATTGACAGCGGTGCAGCTGGTGTTTAAGGACTCCCAGCACAGGGAGTCCTTGAACGCCAGCTGCACCCCCATGTTACCGATCCATGAGGAGAGCAATGTTTCCCTGCCCTTAAATTACCCACTGCCAATTGGATTGCTGTGTAGTCTGTATGCTAATTTCTAATCCTGCAATTGACGCGTGCACTTGACTATGTCACATATTGTTCAGTCGACATCATTGCAACCAATGGAAGCGCTGGACATCCTCTGTTTGGCCACATATAAGTGCCATGGCCCTGATCTAACTGAACTCATAAGATGGTCTTAGATGCCTCCTGCTAAATCACTCCTACCTTAGAGGAGCCTTTCAGTTTTACTGACCCGTAGTGGGATCTTCTATATATCTATGCATAAACAACACAGTTCTGAAGATGGCCTCATGGATATTTACCATCTGAGACCGGAACTTTGACGTACAAACCATCTCTCTCTTGGGTTACCTGGATCAGTCCAATTTATTTGTTTCAATATGTCGATGGACATTCTTGTGCTGAATTAAGAGAGTGGGTGATTAGTGCATTACCAAATGTCTAAAAATCCACAGGTTTATACTTTGCTGTAGACAACACATTGTCAATGTACTATGCATGAAACTTTATGTTGAACCTCTTGATTTTATATATTGATTCCAACATAACATGCTAAAGCATATACATCTGTTTCTGTGATTTGTTCAATATTTTGATGTTTACTCAAATTGATTATAATTAATTTAGTTCTGATAACACCTTTGGATTTCACTGAAGAATCTAACTACTCAATTGTTTTTGTTAAATTGTTAAGTAACTACCATGTTGGCACCTTAACTTATTTTATTACAGATACCCAAACCCACAAGGTGAAAACTGGGTTGCCCTCTTGTTTATTATTTACTTTTAGAAAGTTCACATTTTCTTGTCCCAACTGTTTGGTGCCTGCAGCCACTAGGTGTAGTTGGCAGTTGGTGTTTGTGTATTGCTCCCAGACAGTAAGACAAAGGGAAGATAGGTGCTGGCAGGATGGGCCACTATGACTTACTGAGAGGGTGGAGGTGTCACCTATCACTCTTGCACATCACAAAGACCCTACCCAAGCTCACAAAGTGTTTGTGACTAGTCTTTTGTGTCCACAGACAAGCTGGGCCAAGTAAAGGAGGAAGGAGGAAGGAGATGCCTGGCACCTCAACGGGACGGAAGACTCTACAAACTTCTCTTACTTCAAAATGAGCACCACATATAAATAGTGGACCTCAAACCCCAACCCTTTAGTCCACCTCTGGACCTGTGGAAGACCCCAAAGAAGGACTGCTGTTCTGCTTTGCTGCCAGAAGGACTGCCACTGTGCTTCCCTGATGTGCTTCCCTGTTTCCCTCCTACATGAGTGAAAAGGACTGGACCTGCATCTTGGACCTAGGACCACCAGAGTGACCTCAAGGACTAGTTGGCTGGCCTCCTGATCAGAGCCACAGGTATAGAACAGGCTCCAATAACCGTGAACACAGCACATGGACTTAGTCAGCTGTGTGCCTTGCTCCCAATTGGTGCCACACCAGTCCTGGACCCCTGGAAGAGGGCCTGAAGGTGCTCTGCCAGCCCATCTGGGGTCCCAGCAGAACTGACACACTGCGATGGATCGCTGCGCAATGCTTCCCCAATCCAGGACTATGCATTGCCCACCACACTATGGTATCTCAGAGCTGCCACTCGCTGTGCATCACAATTTCTTGCAAGGACCTCTCATCACCCACTGCAGCTCCCCGGAACCACCTCTGTGTGACGCATCCTTGACGTGGGACTCCACATCGCTCTGCAACCAGGATTTAAAGTACCATGCCCAGTGGGCCTAACTTGGTCCCTTTCAGTGCTTGATCTTCATCACAGGTGGCCTGTACTTGTGACTTTAGCCCGGTCTGGTGCAACCAACTAACCAGTTGTCGCTTTGTGCTTTTTGTCTGTATTTTAACTTAAAAAATTCAAATGTCATATTTCCAGTTTTATTGATTGGAGTTTTGTCATTTTAGTCTCAAATTATTTATTAAATGTCACTCTACATTTCTAAGTTGGTGTAGGATTTTTCTTGTGTTCTATTTTCACTTTATTATTTTTGGACTGCTGCTAAAATACTTTACATTGCCTCTAATTTAAGCCTGACTGCTGGTGCCAAGCTACCAGGTGGTTCAGCACAGGTTATTTCGGGGTTGCCTGTGACGCTTCACCCTAACAGAGATTTATGGTTACTGTTTGAAGGATTTCACCCCCTCAACCAATAACCCAGTTTCGGAAAACCAATTTCTATTATGTCATCGCGATATTGCAAGATAGAGTGAGACGTTACATGATGTGATCCGGATGGCAAGTGAAGTAGACAATTTGCATGTTAGGCCTTCTTACGCAATTGTTATGGTTAAATGTACTTTCTCCAGGGCTGTCACACATACAGATGCTGCCATGTATGAAACAAAGAGATTTACTTTGACCGACAAAGAGTGGTCCAGCCCTAGTTCCATGTTACATAACTAGAGACCTCCATCACTGTTCCACATTCAAATATAATAAGATGCATTCCTACACACAGCCCTAGTCCCATGTTACATATCTAGAGAAACCATCCATCTTCCACTTACAAAAATAATCCCAGACCTTCCTACAGATATTGAGCTCCAGTCCTAGTGCCATGTCACATACTGAGAGAACTCTAGCCCTGTTCCATATATAATGAGAATCCCAGGTCTTACCACAAACATTTTTTTTTTTTAAAGCAAGTAGTGATCCATTGCTTTCCCTGGTTCTCAGATGAATAATAAATACTATTGGACGAAGGCCACTGGGTATCATATTATGTTTAATTTTGGAAATTAACCTTCTCCTTCCTAGAGACAAAGCAACAAAAATATTTGTTTACGTTCATATCCATACAAAGTTCAAGGCGCTTTGATGGTGGACTAATAAACCACATGCTGGATTGTATTGCAATATCACATCCCCTGTGTTTTCCTTCCTATTTCTCGCACACCAAAATCAATTAATTTTGAAAGTCTGATCAATCCAACTAAGCACCCTGCTTATTTTCGATTGTTTAATTTTTCTGATGGACATTCACAATCTTCACGCCAGGGTTGTGGGGAGCTTGCCGTACTTGCTGTTAAATTTCCTGTCACAGGAGAGAATTTTATTTTCATTTTTAAGGTGGGGGATTTTTTTTTCTCAGGTCATTTGAAAATATTCCTCCAGATGTTCATCTAATGGAAATTATAAAAGGTGTTTCCACTTCAGGCCTCATATTTTCAGTTGAGGGGAGTCTTTCTTACTTTTTCTGGTCATTGTAACGCTGGCACTGCCGATGTGGTTCAAGAAAATCATAAAACTGATCCCAGTGATTCAGTTCTAGCTAATTTGTTTTTATCGCTCAGGAGCAAAATATAAGTCCTGAATGCCGAATATTACAAAGGTGGCAAGAGGAATGCGGATTCTATCTAACCCTATTCTAATGGCATAGATTGGTCGCTCTTAATTCATCTTTTATTCGGGGACGCTATCTCTGCAGCGTTCCGTTTTATAGCATATGGCTTTTATGAAATACACCAGATTATTTACTCAGAATTAACAATAACATCTTAAATGTCTGCACTAGACGTTCTAGCACGCAATTGAACATATGTTTTGGCCCTGTACCATCTGTTTAAATATTGGAAGGCGATTTTCAGTTTTCTTCATTTATTTGTATGACTGCAGCTACTGATCGTCTTCAGGAAAACATTATTCCTACTAGGTCTGGGCGAAGGTGGGATAGGAGGAAGTCAGGTATAAAAAATGTGTTTGCAGGAATGTTCCTAGCAGTCTCTTTAATAAAGGCTAACTGGAAGTCGAGTTATCAGTCCACTTTTTGGCTTGGCTGTGATGCTTCAAAGACAATTAAATATTAGATCAAGAGCCATTACACAACCACATGCATGACAAGAAAGCCACTGCCTTAGCCAATTGCATTTGCTTTCTAATTCAACATTGCTGTAAGAATTTAATGATTCTCAAACCCAAATATCCCAAACATTTACACCTTTATGCCCTCCAGACAACGTTGCAATGCAAATATCTCTCAAACTACTTAATGGATTTACACTAAAATGTCTTATTCAGTGTAAAGTTCTAATTTCAGGCTAACCTTTGTGTATCTCTATCCAGCAATTTAGTTGTGTATGCACTACATGACATTAACATTAAAGTTACTGGGATACAGAAATTTGGGGCGCTAGGTGGCGCACGAGCAAGATGGCCCCACTAGTGTGAGGCTCCTGCAGCTCGGTACAATAATCCGATAATTTATCCTGCCCAGGAGGTCCCAGCACACATTCCGCTATACCGGAGAAGAGGGTATGATCCAGTGACCTGGCGCTGTGTTCGTGAAGCCTTCTGAGCACCGCCGAATGCCCTTGCAGCTCCTCCTTGGGAACACCGCTGGCGTAGACTGACAAGCCTGGATCCCCTGCCGGGCAGGGCGACATACGCGAGTGCCGCGGCGCCCACGTGGAGGCTGGGCCCAACTCCTAATGCGGCAAGAGCTTGCGGCGCTTTTGACATATGGGGTGAGTGCGCACTAATCCGGACCCTGCGGGCGCTCGACATCTCCTACACCTGAACATACGGAGGATTGGCAGCCAGGGAGGGCTTCATGTCCTCCACTGAACCTCTTGTCCCTTAACCGCGGCGTACCGAGGACCGCCGATACACGCTGCCGGCTGATCACAGGCGCATAGAAACAACCCCTACTGCTACGTATGAGGCTGGCTTGAGACATCCCTGGTTGTACGCGGTGGCGAACTGAGGATTCCATACGCGTACCTGTCATTGCGGCCATTGCTGAAATCCGACGGCGCTGTGGCAGACCTACACGGCCATTGCTGACGCATCGTCCCACTACCGCGAAAGAAGCCTGAAGCGTTGCGGTGACTGTCTTCGCCGCACGGACACCCTCCCCTTAAGCTCACTGATCTATACTGGGTTAGTGACCTGCGGAGACTGTGTCTGCCCGACTGCATCGTTAGTCCCCAGCCAACCTTGCCGTGTTGAGGCCACTCAACACCCACGACCTCATTCAATGTGAGCGCGCTGAATCGGCCTCTCCACCCCATCCGCTTGTTTGGCCTCTCACCCCCAGTGCAACCTGCGGCCATGAACAACTGATTTGGCCTACCCACATCTCAGAATACCTGATATACCGCAGATATTAAATCGACAGAGAACCTGCCACACGCCAGCCTGAAATTGCGCATATGAGCAGCAACCACTACACCTCGCCCGCCTGGTATCCTGCACCTTTTCGAAGCATATCCTGCTGTGCGAACTGCCTGCATGAACTGTAAAGCTCTCCCAGCCCTACCCTGGACGAGTAATGCTGATCTGCTTGCTCGGGGTCACACGACTCTCTGCAGTTCCCCCCCAGACTTAAACGCAGCGAAGTGAACGCACGCAAGCATGCATATCCTGCATCAACCAACCACAGTAGAAGCGCATGTAAAGCGCCAGCCTCCCACGTACCATCCTGTTGGTACGGGATGTATTGATTGTTGCCACCCACAGTAATAAGAACTCTTACTCACCAGAGCTGCCCGGAATTACCTGGGAGGATACCTCCGTTGTCTGGTCTCTACGCACGGAAGCTCATCACTGCATGCCCCGCGGCTGGCATCATCATAACTGATAATGAATCCTAAACATGGGTAAGGCAGATATTAAACAAACCCGGCTGACATTTGAAGCCAAAAAGAGTGGCCGGGTGCAGCAAGACGATCAAGATAGTGCCAGAGAAGAACTCGCACAGGGGTCGACATCCTCACAAGATGATGACATGAAATCTCTCCTTCTAGAGATGAGACAAAGTCTAACTTCAATCGCAGATAAAATGGACGCTATGACCAGTCGGATGGATGCCATTGTTTACAAGCTAGATGGCCATGATGAACGCATCAAGGAAACAGAATGCCGCATCTCAGATGCTGAGGACACCACCTCACACATTCAGACACATGTATCGCAAATGGATAAGCTACTTAAAATTATTGCTGCGAAAAACGAAGGTCTCGAAGCGCGCAGCAGGAGGAATAACATCCGAGTCCTTGGCATTCCTGAGAGCACCAACACAGGCAGGATGGAGGAGTTCATCGAGAGATTGTTGCGTGACACAATTGGCGCCGAATCCTTTTCTTCCCAATTCATAGTGGAAAGAGCACACCGTTCTCTTGGCCCCAGGCCTCCACCGGGAAGCACGCCGCGCCCTATCATCGTGCGGCTGCTAAATTACAGAGACCGTGATGTGGCCCTCAAAACGGCACGCGAAAAGCGACAACTCACCTTCGAGGGAAACACATTCACCCTTTATCCTGATTTCATGGCAACTGAGCGACGTAAGTTCCTGCCCGCTAAACAAAAACTTCGTCAGTCATAAATCGATTATGCTCTCATGTACCCTGCCCGCCTGCGAGTCACACATCAGGGCAAGCAATATTTCTTCACTAATCCGCAGCAAGTGGAAGACTTTCTGAAGCGTATCAAACGTCAAAACAACTCCCGCTCTTCACAAGAACCATCATTGAGATCGCCCTCCCCAGCTGAAGAATAACTGGAACTTAATGCAGGTCATCACCACACTCCGGAGCTTTTGAGAAACTGCACCCTTACAACGTCACATGAACATTGACTTGCAGATTCGACAGATTGGGACGTCTGACACTTCAAATCAGATAAGTGACTTTCTAGGGCTATATGACACTTGGTACCGAGCACCCCCGCCCTCGATGAGTTTGGCCTTTCCAACACTCCACAACTCTGAGGGCAGGGTGTAACCGTGCATGAGCCTAGGAGTTCCTCCCAAGGGCGCTCCCCCCTTCTTTTGCTGCAGACAAGTATGCAGACTGTTTCGGTTTTGTTGGGGACTTTGGTGGGGGGTGGGAATGTTTCTTCTGGCATGATTGGGATGCTCCAGTGGGTGGGGGTGGGAATGGGACCGTTCTTGAAGTTTGACACAGCACAAGAAGCAAAATACGAAAGGCAGTTGCATTACTACTATTCCATCCACTTTACAGAAGTAGTACGACCACTGCGCTACACATTATGCACCACTATGCTACATGGCAAGTCCAGTGTCTAACCAGAATTTGCATATCCTCACGTGGAACGTCAGAGGATTAGGCGACCCGCGGAAACGATGTCAGATTCTAGCATATCTAGACCGGCACCAAGTCCAAATCGCACTGCTTCAAGAGACCCACCTAAATCCCAGACACGATAGTACTTTTGCACATAAATGGGCGGACCATAGAATATTCTCCTCCTACTCCTCCTACTCTAGAGGGACGGCTATACTTGTTAAAAAACGAACTCCATTTGCCCTGGCTGGTTCAGTACAGGATCAACACGGACGATACTGCATTACATGGGGCAGATTAGGTACAGACTCCGTCACCTTAGTATGCTGCTATGGCCCCAATATTGACACCCCGGATTTCTTTACCATGCTTTGGGGGAAAATTATAGAGATCGGCTCTACTCACATAATATGGGGGGGAGATTTCAATACCACTCTCAATCCCGCCATGGACAGATCTAATCCTGCACCACATCATTACAACAGATCACACAAGGTGCTCCAAGGCATAGTGACTGACAACGGATTACTAGATACTTGGCGCCATGTCCACCCGCAAACCACTGAAGGCACACACTTCACAGCCTTATCCGCATCTTGGGCCCGCCTAGATTACTGTCTTCTATCACACGGCCTAGGTCCGTCGATAATCGCTCTTACACATCTAGCGAGAACATACTCCGACCATTCCCCTGTAAAACTAACGCTCACCCCCCCGGGATATGGCACTCCAGGCAGTGCCTGGAGATTATCACTCCTCACGCTGTTTGACGCAGCATTCCATAGCGAACTAGGACAGGAAAGCACAGATTTTTTCCAGAGGAACAGGGGGTCTGTGGACAGCGTTGAAACAATTTTGGAGGCCTTTAAGGTTACGATCCATGGGTTTTGCATCTCGAAAAGTTCTGGAGTCCTACGCGACATCGAAGGAACATTGAAGAAACTAGAAGCAGAGCTCAAGAGACTGGAGACTCTGCTCTCTATGGGTGCAGACGGGAAGACCCAACGCGAATACCGTGAAAAGCTTTCGGACTACACAAACACTGCTTACCGCAAGACTAAATTTAGAGGTAAATACTGGGTGGCCCGAAAATACGGAGAGGGTGATCGCCCCGGCAGGGCTCTAGCAGAGGCAATACGAAAACCCCGCTTCTCTAATTATGTCTTAGAAACTGTGGGTCCTGGGGGAGTGCTATACAGAGACACTGCTGATATACTGAATACGTTTACTGCACACTATTCTACGCTATATACCTCAGGTAGACGAGACTCTCTCAATCTAGATAGCTACCTAGAAGATGTAGCTTTGGGATGGCTGGGCGACTCACAGAGAGAGTTCCTATGTGTCCCCTTTGAATTGAATGAGGTACGGGAAGCCATTATGCATATGAAGTCCAGCAAAGCCCCTGGCCTAGACGGGCTCCCTATTGACTTCAACAAAACATTCATTGATCAGTTAGCCCCCATCCTTAAAGAGGTGTATTAAGATGCTCTTGAGACAGGAACGCTCCCACCCTCCATGAGAGAGGCACTTATTACCTCCCTACTAAAAACTGGGAAACCAGCGAATCAATGTGATTCTTATAGGCCACTGTCCCTCATCAATAATGATGCTAAAATTCTCGCTAAGATCCTGGCCAATAGATTAAATCTATTGATGGAGAAACTTGTCCTTCCCGATCAGGCTGGGTTCATCCCAGGTCGTGCGACCACACACAACCTACGTACCTTTTTTTCCATATTGCATAATGTGGATCCCAACCTGGCGTTAGTGGCGGTCTTTTTAGATGCCACTAAAGCATTTGACTCCGTTGAATGGGACTATCTACTAGGTGTACTACAACGTATGGGCTTCCCTCCACTGTTTCTCTCATGGATAGGTCTGTTATACCGACTCCCAACAGCTAAAGTCCTGATTAATGGGTGGATGTCTCCAGCCTTCTCCATCACTAGGGGCACTAGGCAGGGTTGCCCACTTTCCCCCCTGCTTTTTGCCCTGGCAGTTGAGCCTTTGGCGGCTAGGCTACGGCAACATCACCAGGACAAAGCGTTACGCTGTAATTTGCGCCAGATACTCATATCCCTTTACGCAGATGATATCACCCCTTACGTTAGAGATCCACAACACAACATAAACCCGCTTTTGCGAGAATTTATCATCTTTGGGAAGCTATCCAGGATTCACATCAATCGGGGGAAGTCACAAGTATTCCCTCTCACCTCTGCGGCCATACACTTTCTCCTGGATTATCCACTAGAGTGGTGCAACTCAGACATGCGCTATTTGGGCATACGCATATCCAGGGATCAAGAGGAGCTAATGCGCCTCAACTATGGAAAAACACTAGACCACATCATAAGCTGTGTTACACGATGGATCTCACTGCCACTTTCTATGGCAGGACGCATCTTATTAATTAAAATGGTGGTTCTCCCACGGCTGCTGTATTTATTCCTTAATATCCCTTATCACCCTGGTAGACACTTCTTCAAGGCACTACGTTCAGAAATGATCAGATTAATATGGTGGGGAAAACAACCGCGGCTGCAGTGGAATATACTTACCAGACCTTACTCTCTAGGTGGATTTGATGTCCCGAATTTTGAGCTATACTATGTATGTGCCCAAGCGCATTATGCTTACTACTGGTTCCACCCACCCAAATATATGCCACAGGTTGCAGTGGAGCAGTGGTTGGCAGACCCTGTCCCCCTAGCAGGCATGATATGTGCCACTCCTCAGCCTCAAGACAAAGAACCCACATCGATCACATGTACGGTCAATGCTTGGAGGCGCATTCTGACCCTGTTAAAAGGCCCAATGCTTTACTCACCATTACTCCCACTACTTTATCATCCCCTAATGCAACTACTTCAGGAGACAGGGTTTCGTAGGCTCATAGAACGGACGAAAATCACAAATTGGGGAGACCTCTACCATAATGGTACGTTCCGTTCTCCAGAGCAAATATTCTGCGAGATCCCACCATCTCCACTAGACGTATTTCTTTATGTACGACTCCGACAAGGGCTACGCCACATTACTCCAGCGTTCCCACTGGAGCCCCCTACATTAGCCCCTCTGCACCTGATACTACAAGCTACTTCCCCAGGGCATGCTGTCTCCACACTCTATCATACAATACACACCCAGCAGGAAACAACCCCTTGACCCGCTCGTGCGCACTGGAACATAGAACTAGGCCATGAGCTCTCAGATAAACAGTGGACATATTGCTGTCTACAGACAGAACAAATTTCAGCGAGTAGCAGACTCCGCATTACGCACTTCAAATTTTTACACAGCTTATACTACACACTAGTTAAACTGTACAAATATTAGCTGAAAGGCTCTGATAGATGCGATAGATGTGGCGTGGAAGGGGCCGATTTTCTCCATTTAGCTTGGGGCTGTGCTAGTATACATGACTATTGGAGGCAGATCTTTGAGGCTCTAGAGCAAATGACAACACTGTCCTTGGCGCGCACACCTCTAGTGGCTTTATTGGGTTACACTGAACTAATAGATAAGCCATATCGCCGCTACCTTGCAACCGCTCTGTTAATGGCCAAACGCCGTGTTGCATGCAGATGGGGCAGAGGGAGGGCGCCGAAATTTAAGGATTGGCTCTCTGACTTAATATATTGTCAGGAACAGCTGAATAACTATGCGGAATTGCTCCCCCTGGCATTGCGGCCTAAGGATATTTGGGATTCTTTGAAAGGCTACCTCATGACACATCCATTAGATGCCCCTGCCACAAATGAAGAAATATAGCTGCTATAGGTGTATTAATCTGAGGCGTTCACAGGGTGTCTGCACTACATACTCCGGGCCACTAAATAGCCTTCCCCTTACCACTACACCAACTGTGTTGTGCATTATCTGTGTACTGATACTTGGCTGTAGGTATTAAACAATGTGGTTTATCGCGAATTCTCAAATGAATATTGAATGGTACTATAATTGCTGCTCTTTCCGCCGAATTGTTCGGTTTAGGCTCTGGGGTTCAAAGACAGTGTTATGGACACGGTTGATTTCACTCTATGCCGCCGAATGCTTCTGCCTGGTATGTATACAATCTGTAAACCTGCATATGTGTGTCTGTAAAGTGATGGATTCTTCTGTTGTTGTACTATCTCTTTGAAAATCAATAAACACAAATTACTGGGATACAGAATTTTGCCGGAAAATCATATGTGACCTTGGTGACCTGTTTAATTTCATTGTGTGAAACAAGCAGAGGTGTTATGCCTTCTTAAAATTTAAAAGACAGATTTCTAAAATCATAATACGCACACCATTCCTAACATTGTCGACTATTCAGGTCTTTTTGCTACAATGTGTCTTAAAAATACAGGATATAACTATATTTCAGAAAATGTTTACATTACTTAACTATAAACTATCTACTTGATATGACCACCTGACCTGAAATTCAATTTAGAGACACATCCTGACCTAACTTTAAGTATTAGAATCTACTATAAAGTAATTAATTAGTAGCCAGAAGACACACATTGCATTGAGGATGCTTTGGCAGATGATGTTGTGAAGAAATACATTGGTGTCCCACTTAGGTTATGCACCTGACAAGGTTTGCATCACTTGTGTGATTACATGATTACTATTAAATATTCACAGCCTAACAGAACATATTTGGAAGAACACTTTTCATATGTAGTGCACTATCACAGTGCTGCCAGAAGGACACCCCACATAAAACAGAACACATTATGCTGAAGGCTTCACATAAATCAAACATAGATATGTCATACACTTGGCTGTTATGGATCTCTAAACAGTGCCAACCATGAAAGTATAAACTGGTGCGTTCCTTCAAATTATTGAACTCCATTTTCGAGAAAGACCTGCCTACCGATAGAGTTTTCCAAATGCAAGACATTCCAAGGACTAGATCCATGTGGATACAGTACCTAAAACGCCCATCTATCATTTATGGAATAGAGGAGGACAGCTGCATCAACAGTCAACTGTGGCAATTGTGGGAGAGCAGAGTGTTGAGTCTGTCTAACAAGAATGTCCGCTCTGCAAAACAAAATATAGTTTTTATTTGATCTACTGACCCTGCTCTGTTGCAGAAGTTCATCTCATAGTTAGCATAAAAAGTAGACAGATAAAGAATATTGTGAGTGGTCATGGTGTGTGCCCCTAGTCCTGCAGGACTTGCACACTCTTGTCCTTGCTTTACAGAATGCTGCTTGTCCACCTTTGTCAGACTGCTCTCCTCCCCTCTCCTGGGAGCGAAGCTACTGACCTGGATCAGCTAAGGCTCTAGGATATCATATATACCATTTTTAAAGAATCAGCTTTTATTATCTCTGAACCTGGATGCTTTCCATCACTTTCTAAACTCTGAAACACTCTAATTTTCCTTTGAATCTTTAAAAGTAATGTTAATTTTATTGACAGATCGAAAATATACATCTCATCATCAAAGCATAAAACAAGCAGCAAAAATACATCATTTAAAACCAATAACAATTAATCAAAATAAATAGATAAATATTTCCAACATTACATGAGTAAAACACAAACATTTACTAAAAGACATAGATAAGAGGTCACAGTGCTCATAAACCTTTCAAACGTCGAGCTAACACATTGTGCTATTAAGCCAGGCCGTGTAGATAAATTTAGATACAGCCACCACTTTCACAGTCGAAGAATCGCTTTTGCAGAGCCTAAGGGCATGTGTTTGATTAGTTAGGCCCAAAAGCTGACATGAGGGGGGGGTGGGGGGGGGCAATCCACCTGACTCTGGGTTTGGCGTATTTGTGACAAAAAACAACAGATGTTCCTCAGTTTCATCTAGAAGCCAACATACTTGACACCGATTGGAGCCGGGCTTTACAGAGTCCCACGTTGAAGTCTGAGCAGAGAGCTCCATTCCTAAACTGCAAAAACAATGAACAAGCAGGCACAGGTCGGATGTAACTTAGAAAGCCCTCTGCCTTAAGCACGGATTTGTGCAATACAAAATGTCTTGTAACTACACCGAAGGCGCATCCCTGAACATCAGGTCTGCATCCAGTGAGACCCAAGCATACGGGAGCCTCCATCCGCTTGGGTGGCCCGACCGCAGCATGTGGAAAATAACCGCGGCCGCAGCGGGCAGGCCGGACAAGTTTTTCAAGAACTTAGAGGCACTTGTTGCCGATGGCAGAGGTGAGAGGACCCCCCCCGAGGCAAGATGGCGGCTCCTTCCGCGCTGGCCTGCCGTGAGGGGAGGCATGTCCAAGCGGGCTTGTGGGGACTGCGCTACTCCCGATCGCCTCTGGACACCTGGGAGATCTTGTGACCTTTTAAGAGCAAAGGGAGACTGGCCCATCCTTCCCTTTAAAGAACTGTTGTACCTGGCACACGTATGGTTTGGAGAGGGGTCCCCCTGCACTAGGCAAAATGGTGGCTCGCACCGCGCTGCCCACCGTAATGGGAGATGTCCCAGCGCGCTTTCAGGGTCTGCGCTACGCCTTGAGCGCCTAGGGACACCGGGGGAGATCTTGTGTCCTTTTTAAAAAGCTAATGGGAGTCTGACCCTTCCCTCCCTACAAAGCTCTTTCATACTCGGCTCACTCTGGAGATGGAAAAAGGTCCCAGGATGCCTGACCCCAACAAGGCCGACAATTGGTGACTTTTTCCCCCTTGCTGAACTTTTTCTTACTCAACCCTTCCTGGACTGTGTCTGACCCCAATAGGACTTCTTGAATTCTTTCGGTCCATGGCTCCCCCCCCCCACACTACTCTGACAATTCTTGAGCACTCATGACCTCTGTCCTGACAGCGGAGTCTGAGCATTATGTCCGACGCCCGGTGGAGCTGCTCTGTTCAGCTAATGAGGAGATCGGACTTGGTTCACCCCCTGACCGTCACCTGCCCAGCCGGACCTTGGGCACAGTTTCTCCCCTTCTCCCTGTCTCGCCCACCCTCCCCCTCATCGTATATCTGCCGTTCTGTTTTTGCCTTGTCTCCTTTCTATCCACCTTTCTGACTGATACCCGTTTGAGCTTCCTTGAGAGCTATAGGGGAGACTGGCCTTGGACTACCTCCCTGGCCGTCACCTACCCATTCGGTCTTTGGGCTGACTTTACCTCTGTCTCTTATTCCGGCTTATTCCGGCTTCCCCCTCGTCCTCTCCCTTCTCACTCCCCCTCTCCCCCTTCCTCTCTACTGGTCTCTCATTCTCTCCCGTCAATGTATCTCATATATTGGATGTAATATGTAATTGTTATTATTGTTGTAACTTTGCTGACCTTATGTAAAGTGCTCTGATACCTATGGGTCTAGCCAGCGCTATATAAAACTGTTTAAATAAATAAGGCTCCCTGTGAGACTAGACAATTCGTGTTGAGCAACAATTTGCTCCAGATATCTAGATTTGACTGCCGCAGTGGCCGGGATAGATAATTGGTCTTTCCAGAAGTTGGCTAGGCCAAGCTTATACCATGTTTCTTTAACACAGGCCAACGACTTGATGTTCTTGGAACATTGTAGCTTAATGATATCAATAAGGCCCTCTCTATAGGGGCGCAGTTCTTCAGTTGCACAAATACACACCCAGTAGAGTAGCAGCTTTAGGTCAACCAGATAGGGTTAAGATCAAGATCCATGTTAAAGGTACCCGAGGTTTCCCCCTCCCTAGACCAGTAAGAGCTCTGATTAAGTTGTTTCAATAGTACCCAGAATCCCCGTATGACAATAACCCCATAATTCAGCACCATAAAGTGCTACACCCCTTGCTTGGGTCTTGTAGCTCTCCATTGCAGGAAGAATCAGGAACCATGAGACCTTTTCAGTAAATCTGAAGATTGTCCCAATCTATGAGTTATCAAATGCATGCTTTTGAGGACCTGCGGCGGCCCAAGAGCCAGAGTCCGCCAGACGGATCCCCAAGTAATCAAATTCCCTAACCCTTTCTAGTACTTTGCTTCCCAGGTTTACAGTGCTTGTCACCCTTTTTTTCCTGGAATAAGTCATCTGCTTTGAACAAAACAGATTTAATTTGTCTACGAGATTTAGGAGATCCACTCTAGTTTAGCCAATAAAAGAGAATCATTAGAAAAAATAAGAGCCGGACCTTTCTGTCCTGCAGGAGTGAGGGAATCATTAACACATTTAGTCAAAAATGTGACACAATTGTTGATATAAAGGAAGAAAAGAGTAGGAGACAAAACAAAGCCCTGGCGCACTCCCTTGTCTACAGAAATTGTCTAGGTAAGTTCTCCTTTCATGCCTCATCGGACCATAGCAAAATTCTCTCATGGAGGCCGAAAATAATGTTTAGCAAATAACTGGGGTTCCCCCATCCCAGATAGGACCTCCAAAATGTCTTCCTAGGTAACAGGTCGAAAGCAGCACAAAGAACAATGAATGCAACAATAAGTTCTCCCCCCTCCAATATCTACAGTCTTCCACTTAGCCAAAAGGAAGCAGAAGACCTGGGGGCATATTTACAAGTGAATGGCAAAGTGTGGCATTAAGCAAAAATTGCTAACGCCACGCTCTGCCATTCTAAAAAGGCAGGGATGTGCCGTATGTACAATGGTACGGCACATCCCTGCGTTTTCCCTAGCACTGGTGCTAAACTCAGCTACCTGGCGCCAATGCAGGCACCCTTGCACCATAGTGCAAGGGTTCCTGTGTTGAAGGAATGATTGTTTATGTGCAGGAAGGTGTCCCTTCATGCACATAAACCATCTCTAATGGTGATCTGTAACTCCTATGTGTGCTGCATTGTGCAGCACACATAGAAGTTGCAAATCGTCATTTTTTTTAATGATAGTTTATGTGCAGAAGGGACACCTTCCTGCACCTAAACAATCATTCATAGCGATTTGCTGTTTCTATGTGTGCTGCACATTGCAGCGCACATAGAAATAGCAAAACAAGGAGAAATTAAACATTTCTCCTCATTTCTACATCTCAAGACCAGGTTTTCCCTGGTCTTAATGTTGGCACTGCCCCATATTTATGCCACCCTTGAAAATAGGTGGCAGCATCAAAATCAATAGCTGTTGCGGTGGAAAGCGCAACGCAACACCCATTGCCCGCCCCTTTCACGCGGGCCTTATTTACAAGGCAGCGTTAAGCCACGTTAAGTGGCTTAATGCCGCCTTGTAAATAAGGTAAAGAGATTATCGCCACAGAAATGTCACAAAAAGTGGTATTCCTGTGGCGATAAGCAATGTAAATATGCCAACTGGTCTATTAATCTGGCCTTAGATCTAAATCCTTCCTGGAGATCAGACAAGGGGGCATATTTACAAGTGAATGGCGAAGCATGGCGTTAAGCAAAAATTGCTAACGCTACGCTCCGCCATTCTGAAAACGCAGGGATCAGCCATATTTACAATGGTACAGCACACCCCTGCTTTTTCCCTAGGGTTTGCGCTAAACTCAGCAGCCTAGCGCCAATGCAGGCAGCTGCCAAGGAAGACCCGGCTTGATAGTTTGGGTTGGAATGTTCCCAGGAGTAACTGGATCAAGACTGATTTCATATGGCTGGGTCCAAATTGGTGTGGCGTAGTGAGCAAAAAGACGATGGATTTAACCTAGATCTGTTGACTGGGGTGAATGTTTGATTTGTTCTGCATTCCATCCATCATTTGTATGTTTTTTGCTTTCTTGCCTTAAGTGCACTGGGTATGTCCAGACACGAGTCCCGGGCTCACTCTGCCACTGGATTCAAGCTAGCCTGGGTGATGAGGGGCAATACCCTGAAACCGGTCACAGGATGCTTGTTTCCAGTCCAGGGAGGACCCGGCTTGGCAGTTTAGGCTGGACTGTTTCAATGAGGAACAGGGTCAAGACTGATTTGCATTTGGCTGGATCCAAACTGGGGTGGCGTAGTGAGCAAAAGAACAATGGATTTAACCCAGATCTGTTGACTGGGGGTGAATGTTTGATTTGCTCTGCATTCCGTCCATCATTTGTGTGTTTTTAGCGCCAATGCAGGCACCCTTGCACCATAGTGCAAGGGTGCCTGCGTTGAGGGAATGATTTTTTATATGCAGGAAGGTGTCCCTTCCTTCACATAAACAATCACTAATGGTGATTTGTAACTCCTATGTGTGCTGCATTGTGCAGCACACATAGGGCCCGATTCTGGTGCGGGTTGGAAAAGCTTCCCGACCGAATCGGTTGGGAAATGGTTTCCGACCCACTCGGATCGGGAAAGTCCAACCGGCAGAGTAGGATGCATCCGGATGTTTCCAGATACGATTTGGTTGAACTCCCATTGACTTCAATTGGAACATTTGTTCCTAACCGTATCAGAATTGGGCCCTCGGTCGGGAAGACACGTTCCCGATCCGATTTGGAAGGAGCAAATGCCATTAGGAGGCCTTCCTAACCGCATCAGAATCAGGCCATCGGTCGGGAAGCTTTTCCAACCCGCATCAGAATCGGGCCCATAGAAGTTACAAATTGTCATTTTTTAAATGATTGTTTATGTGCAGGAAGGGACACCTTCCTGCACATGAACAATCATTTATGGCGATTTGCTGTTTCTACGTGTGCTGCTCAATGCAACACACAGAAACAGCAAAAACAAGGAGAAATTAAAATTTCTACTCGTTTCGCCATGTTAAGACCAGGTTTTCCCTGGTCCTAATTTTTGCGCTGTCCCATATTTAGGCCACCTTATAAATAAGGGTCAGCATCAAAATCAATGCATGTTGAGGTGGAACGCCCACCGCAACACCCATTGCCCGCCCCTTTCACGCTAAGTGTAGCGTGAAAGGGGGCCTTATTTACAATGCAGCTTTAAGCCATGTTAAGTGGCTTAATGCCACCTTGTAAATAAGGTGAAGGGATTAACGCAACAGGAACGTCACAAAAAGTGTCATTCTTGTGGCAATAAGCCCTTGTAAATCTGGCCCAGGATTCGTTGGTCCAATCCAAAAGTCTCTCCAGGACTTGTTTGCAGAAAGCATTTTGCAGGTTATCCAAAAGGCTAATTTGGCTGTACTAAGTTGGGGTGCTTGGGGTTCCCTTCTTGAAGAAGGCGACAATATCTGCCCCTTTCTAAGTAGTTGGCATTGCTGAATCACTGACAGAATATACAACCACAATATCGAGGTCCCAAAATATCGGGACCTAAATATCGATGTCAAGAATATCGACATCCTATCTACATCATGGTAAGTACAAAAATATCTAAACAAAAATATAGCTGTTAAAAATATCGATGTAAAAAATATCGGGTTTTTTTAAAAATAAAAAATAATATTAAATAAATTAAATAATACAAATAACTTAAAAATAATTATTTATAATTGTTAGAAAATGTTAACAATTATAAGTAATAAGTGTAATGTAAATATACATTAAACATACATATATAAAATATAATATATATTTATATATACTTAATAATAATTAATAAATAATTATTTTAATAAATTATATTATATTATAAATATATTAAAAATTATAAATACATATATATACATACACCTGTAACATAAATATATATATATATATATATATATATATATATATATATATATATATATATATATATATATATATATATATATATATATATGTTATAAATTAAAATATTAAAATCTTTATTAATTTTTAAAACTACATTTTAAACTACATTAATTGCAACGGTAAAGAAAGTGTTAGATAGCGGAGGTGAATAAATTACTATTCCCACTCCATCAAGTGCAACAGTAGTGATAGTGTTGGATAGCGGAGGGGAATAATTTACTATTCCCACTCCAGCGAGTGCAACAGTAGGGAAAGTGTTGGATAGCGGAGGGAATTAATTTACTATTCCCACTCCAACAAATGCAACAGTAGGGACAGTGTTGGATAGCGAAGGGGAAAAATTACTACTTCCACTCCAGCAATTGCAACAGTAGGGAAAGTGTTGGATAGCGGACGGGAATAATGTAATATTCCCACTCCAATGAGTGCAACAGTAGGGAAAGTGTTAGATAGCGGAGAGGAATAATTTGCTATTCCCACTCCAATGAGTGCAACAGTAGGGAAAGTGTTGGATAGCGGAGAGGAATAATTTACTATTCCTACTCCAATGACTGCAACAGTAGGGAAAGTGTTGGATAGCGAAGAGGCAAAAATTACTATTCCCACTCCAGCGAGTGCAACAGTAGGGTAAATGTTGGATAGCGCAGGGGAAAAAAATACTATTCCCACTCCAGAGAGTGCAACAGTTGGGAAAGTGTTGGATAGCGGAGGGGACTCATTTACTATTCCCACTCCAGCAAGTGCAACAGTAGGGAAAGTGTTAGATAGCGCAGTGGTAAAAATTACTATTCCCACTCCAGGGAGTGCAACAGTAGAGAAAGTGTTGGATAGTGGAGGTGAATAATTTACTATTCCCACTCCATCAAGTGCAACAGTAGTGAAAGTGTTGGATAGCGAAGGGGAATAATTTACTATTCCCACTCCAGCGAGTGCAACAGTAGGCAAAGTGTTGGATATCGGAGGGAATTAATTTACTATTCCCACTCCAACAAATGCAACAGTAGGGAAAGTGTTGGATAGCGAAGGGGAAAAAATTACTATTCCCACTCCAGCGAGTGCAACAGTAGGGAAAGTGTTGGATAGCGGACGGGAATAATTTACTATTTCCACTCCAATGAGTGCAACAGTAGGGAAAGTGTTGGATAGCGGAGAGGAATAATTTACTATTCCCACTCCAACGAGTACAACAGTAGGGAAAGTGTTGGATAGCGGAGAGGAATAATTTACTATTCCCACTCCACTGACTGCAACAGTAGCGAAAGTGTTGGATAGCGAAGAGGAAAAAATTACTATTCCCACTCCAGCGAGTGCAACAGTAGGGAAAATGTTGGATAGCGCAGGGGTACAATTTACTATTCCCACTCCAGAGAGTGCAACATTTGGGAAATGTTGGATAGCGGAGGGGAATCATTTACTATTCCCACTCCAATGAGTGCAACAGTAGGGAAAGTGTTGGATAGCGGAGGGGATACAACTTAACCCCTTAACTGCTGGGCCTTTTCCCCCCCAGTGCTGAGCCCTTTTTTGGCTATTTGTAGTAGTTCGCGATTAGGCCTCTGTAACTTTTTGACCACATAAGGTATCCACGTCAAATTTGCGTCCTTTTCTTCCAACATCATGGGGATTCTAAAGGTACCCAGGGTTTGTGGATTCCCCTGGAGGGGTCCCAGATTTTAGCCAAAATACAGCTAAATTTTGTTTTTTTGGGGAAAAATGGGAAAAAAGTCCCGCATATGAAAGCGTCTGGGTTTTTCCCTGCAAATGGTATCAAAAAAGGGTTTGTGGGGCTGAAATCTCCATTTTCCCAGATTTTAGGGAATGACAGACTTTTGTCAGAAAACCAAAACATTTTACACAGTTTTGGCATTTTTCTGGGACATAGCCTTTTTTTGCTATTTTTTGTGCTTTCAACCTCCTTCCAGTTAATGGTAGAAATGGGTATGAAAGCAATAATGGATCCTAGAAATCTATACATTTTAGAAAAGTAGACAAAATGCTGAATTCAGCAAGGGGTCATTTGTGTAAATCCATCAAGGTTTCTTTATAGAAACTAACAGTTAAATATAGGAAAAATGGAAAATTAGTTGAAAAAAACAGCCTTTTGTGTCAACGTTTTCACCTGTAACTTCTTCTAATTATGACTGCTCTTTGAAAGCAATATACTGTTACATCCACTGGACCTTACTGGTTGTGGGGATATATAGGACTTGTAGGTTCACCAAGAACCCGATGAACCCAGAGCCAAAAACTGAGCAGCATCTTGCAATGGTTTTTTATTATGTACCGGGTATATAGCAATTATTCTGGGAAAATGTATACATGGAATATTCGGTATGAAAGACTCCTATGCATTTCTGAAATGGGAACACAATATAGAGTTTAGAAACAGTAGATATTTGCACATTTCTGAAATTGGTAATACTCATACTAGCATGAGAATTATAGGTCATTTTTCAAAATAACTTCTTTTTACACATTGTCTTTCATTTGGAAGGCAGAAATGCATCGAAAGTCAATAGGTAATAACCGTTGCTTTACAAATCTGAATTACCGTAAGTGTCCCGATAAAAATGGTACCTCACTTGTGTGGGTAGGCATAGTGCCCACGACAGGAAACGGCTCAAAACGCAACGTGAACACACCACATTTTCACACTGAAAAATTACCCTTTTTTTGCAAAGTGCCTAGCTGTAGTTTTTGAACCCTTGCTCTGCCGGCACCCAGGGAAACCTAGCAAACCTGTACATTTTTGAAAACTAGACACCCAGGGGAATCCAGGATGGGGTGACTTGACTGGCTTTCACCAGGTTCTGTTACCCAGAATCCCTTGCAAACCTAAAACATTGTAAAAAAAAACACATTTTCCTCACATTTCTGTGGTGGAAAGTTCTGGAATCTGCATGGATCCACAAATGTCTACCCACCCCGCG